>CM055095.1:21557251-22054698 GCA_029204225.1 Diphasiastrum complanatum
CTATCAGTGACTAACAACAATGTATATCTCCCCTTATTTGATTGTGGTGAAGGCTTATTAAAACCAAAAGCGCCAATAGATGTAAAAGGGATCACATGATTTTGTTTGAGCTTTGTAAACAAAAATTAGCTACAATTTGGTCCATTTGCAATAATGAGACGAAAACATTACCATAAACAAAATTCAACTTCAGCTAGCATACATGACGCATTTGTGATCAACTTCGCTTTTTTATTTGAAGACAAAAATCAACGTCCTCTCATCCAGAATACATTTATGAATTACGAAAAAAAAATATAACAATTCTCTATTCCTTAAGCATAAAGATAGTGGAAATTGGATTTCAGACGGAATTCACAACTTGACTTGACTGTGAAGTTGACCAGCGAAAAACTGATGAAATAATCGGTTTTATAAGCTAAATATAGGGCCAAATTTTTTCCAACATCAATTCATAGAGCTACATAAATTCCGTCCTTTGAAGAGCTTTTTTGGATCAACTCTTCCTTGACCAGCCACTTGATATGCGACTTGTGTTCTCGTTGTCAGATGACGCAAACTGGACTTCAAAATGATTATAAAGTATTGGATTTATCTCCTTTACTCTCCTAAATCCTACGTTAATCTATCTCCATTCATGTTGTTCCATTTTTTACTCATGTTGTCGCACAGTTGCATATTTACATGTAAAATAAGACAAACGAATAAAACGCGACTATCTACATAAATACAAGTATATTTCCACAGGTGAAAAAGGCAAAAAACATGACACTGTGTTTTTACATGTGATTTGCAGGCCAAAAAGACGACACTGCCCTACAAATGCAATAGGTGCCCTTATAGAAAAGCAAAGGCACCTTGGTGCGTACAAAGAAGAAAAGCCTATATAAATTGCTTTTGCTAATGGATGATGATTTTGTTTCATTAGCATCATTCTAAATACTTATGGAGGAGCTAAACAACAATCTGTGTGCTATATTTATCTGATTCTCAAAAGGAAGCACAATTTTTGATTCATGAAAAGAATTTTTTTCAAAAACGCTACTGTGTTGCATACGTAAATCAGAACCTAATTGCACCAAACATCTAAACAAAAGTTTTCTTAGCAAAGTTCACAGAAAGGAAACTACATATTTGTGCGTATTTCTACATAAATCATAGAACAAAATTTGCAACTCACAGTGGAATATTGGCCATCATTCTAGCTGCTGGATCTCCATTTCTGAACTATCAGTTTATTTTTCTATAGCTGTTGGTTTACTCCTTTCATAGCTTCATCAAAGACTGAAAAGATTCCACCAGCCTCTTTGCTAATCTGGGCATTGCTCTGAGTGAAACCTTTCCATCTTTCGTCCAGTAGAGTGGAATAAATATCTTGTGGCCTACAATGAAACCTTTCAACCAAGGAAATGGTCTTGAAGCCCTCCTTCACCTGAGTTTTTGACTTGGTTGGAGCAGACTGCTTAGATCCAACACCCTTAACATCCTTATCCAAAACTTTACCAACTTTTCCTTCTGATTCTTTTGAAACCTATTTTCCTGCAAGTTCCTCTTTGGTTGGCCCTCCAACAGCCATATCTGTCACATACCTTCCCACCCGCTCCAGCACAATCGGCTTTCCTTTTGCAAGAAAAGCCTCTCTTAGCCTCTGTCCTATCGGTGACTCATCAAGAATGTTGACTCTAAGCTCCGGCTCTTCATCAACATTTTCATTCGCTTGTAGAGTAATTCCACTGTTCCTTCCACCTGTGCCAAGATATTGCCACTTCCATTCTTTGCCTCCCTTGACCAGTTCAACACCACTTTTATCTCATATCCGAGGATAATCTTGCCCTTCCTAATGTTCACATATGCCTCTCCGGTCACACTCTCAAGATTCTTAGTAGTAATGTACGACCCTCCCTCACCGTTGAGGATCTTGACATTTTCAAGAAGCTCTCCAAGACGCTTGCGAGTCCATTCTAAACAATCTTTTTCAGCCCAATGCCAGTTGTGTACGTTGGCACCATCACTCCTATCTTGGATGATCGGATGGTGGTGATGATGGACCTTCATCAAGTCAAAAGCCAAGGAGAACATCAACGTTCCAGAGGTGCAATGCAACACAAACAATTGAATGATCCTCAACCATGTGAAATGAATGGCATTGTAACCGATCAGCTTGTTGTTCGTTGTGATCTTGCACAGAAGATATACTGGTAAGAATTAGGCTTCCGATCAATGATCTTTGCATACATATGCTGATTTGAATAGGATTTGCTCTTCCTTTCTATAAGAATCTGCCCAAAAAATTGAAGAAAAATGGAAGAGAGAAAGTTCCTGAAAGTTCTAGAAAGAAAGATAGGAGGTCGCATCAAATGAAACCGCAATCCATCGTATGCTTCTGTGAGGCAAGTTACGTACCTAAACAAAACCAATTGGTCCAACCTTCAAGCCTTCGCAACGATAACCAACAAATGGCTTGATTCCAAGGCAAAACACATCCAAAGATACATCAAGAGCAAAGCAGAATTAACAATAAGAAGCAGAAGAGCCGCAATCTTCACCACCACGAACCAAACCAAAGCCATAAATACAATATGCCTTTCTGAATGAAATCGATGCATAGAAAAAAACTCACCTTTCCGCAACAAAAGGCCTTCGATCAACCACAGCAAAAGGCAAAGCGAGTGAGCAAGCAAGAGCAAGAGAGAGAGAGCGAGAGGGGGACAAATTTTTTTTGAAATGTACGTGTGCGTGCGCGCGCGTGCGCCCAACAGAAAAAAAAAAGGACTGTATGTGGTTTTTCTGACCATTTTCTTTCAAACGTTTTTTTAGCTCTTTTCTTTGCAAATGAGTGACCTTTTTTGTGAGCAGAGCGTGACATTTTCAGCAGCACACGTGGAAAATCATCTATTATGAGAGCATCCTGCAATAGGAAATATGTTAGCAATAAAGGATGATGCAAAAGGAGGGTCAGCAACAGAAACTTCCTCATCATCTAGGATCTGAACTAATAGAAAAAGTACGAAATCACTCTGATATTCAACCAATCGACATTTCTTGTTGCAATAAGGACATAGTGAACTGCTTCTGAAAAGATCAAACAATTTGGTAAACATTCTATCCAGTCTATGTCTGAAAGCTGGGAAGAAATGAACAAGCTCAATATAATGCATGTACTGGAGTGAACCTATGGAGAAAACAAGCTTACTAAGTATATCTCTGAATCTAACATAATGTTCATAAAAAATGTCAGAATTTGGTTGTGCAGTCTTGAAAACATGTAGATATGGCCTGAATAGGCTGTGGAAGTAGTCTAGGTTTTCAGTAATCCCAAATCCACTAAGAAATGAACTCAAGCCTGAATCTCGTGAGGATCCTAAGGAAGAGGCCGTGGAAGTAAAGTGAATATCGCGCTTGTGCGCCAGGAAGAACAGAAACAAAACTACTATATCAAGATGGCGCACAAGAGGGATATATACGACAGGCAATACCGAATATCGCACTTGTGTGCAAGTAGGTGTCGTTGAAAGCAAACGGACAACAATGCACGCGCACAAGGGTGACATGCTGTGAATTTCGATAACGAAAAAGGTAAAAAAATTAATCGGTTCTCGTGCCATTTATACTACATTTTTGCACGTGTGGTCAACGGTCAATGGACACATGTCTACTTTTGATTCAACTTCAGGCACTGGCACACCTGGACACATGTGAAATGACACTTGGACATGTGTCGCATGTTCATTTGTTTGCTCGACAACATGTGTCGCTCTCACATTTGGTCATACGAATCCCACACGTGTAAAGTCACAAGGTGACACATGTCACTCTCTCATTTGTCCGTACAACTCCCACGTGTGATAGGACGTCCTTTCGCACGTGCAAACCGCGATATAAAATCACAAACTTCGATGAATTTTTTTCACTTTTTTTTTCGCTCCGCATATCACACTTGTGCGCGTCCTTCACAATCCAAAATTCCACCTACAGCCTTCCGTGTGCACAAGTCCGATACATCTGCCTACGTGTCCCCCCCGTATCGCACTTTTGCATCTTTATTCAAAACTAATTGCTCTCTCTTATATTCAACTCCCACAGATCCGATATAACGTACATTCTGTTCATACATATCGGTCCTCTATGAGATCTTTATCATCCTTCCCTGCTCATCCTCGCCGTCACGCACAAGTCCGCTATTGCATAGTACACATCCATGGATAGGAGAAAGCAGACAAGGAGGGACTTCTTCTCTCCTGGCTCATCCTCAGCCCCTGCGGTTGTCATTTCACCTCCTGCTAGACCTAGAATGCGCAACCGCAGCAGGTGGATCTCTGAGATACGCAAGTATCAGAGATCAATTGCTCTGTTGATCCCAAGAGCTCCATTCTATCGTGATGTCCGAAACATAACAAGAAATGATCTTGGACTGCTGGTCAAATTTACACCCAATGCTCTTCAGTGCCTTTAGGAGGCTGCTGAAGACTACCTTAGCCTTTTTTTTGAAGATTCATTTTTGCTTGCCATCCATTCCAAGAGAGTCGCCATAATGCCCAAGGATTTTCAGCTCCTGATGAGAATGAGGGAGAGGTTCTGCGGGTTACACGTATCTCAACCTGCTGCTCCCAGACCAACTCCTCTAGATAGGACTGATCTTCCTACGAAGCGTCCTAGGAAGCAGACAACCCCCAAGAGAGCTCCAAAGAAAGTAAAGAGGGTAGACACCACAGATTCTGTGAGATCTGACCCGGAATCAGTTGTAGATGATGCTGTTGTTGATAATGTTGTAAATATAGCTACATCTGTTTTGGATACCCCTTTAATTACTGTAGATACTACACATCCACCTCCTCCTCCTCCTCCTCCAAATTTTTATACATATATAGATTCGGATGATTATCTTAAATTTGAGAAAGACATATCCGATGCTATAGATACAATTGGTACTACTTTTTATTTTAGACTAGATGAACTTGATTTTAGTAATTTTAGAGGTCTAGATTGGAGTATCAAGATGGACTCCATCCTCAACTTCCATATTGAATAATTGGAAGTAGACAATCTCTCACTTGGTTGCAACAAGTATGAACTCATTGAAGTCATGTAAAGTGGAGATAAATAAAAGTGATGAACAAAAAATGTTGCTTCTCTCTCACTATAGGATCCAATAATGGTGTGCTACCATCGCCTATGCAAGATCTTGCAACAAACTGTGAGATGATTCTCACTAGCTATCTCAATCTCTCCAAAACTAGATCTACTTCACATCAAATGATGGAGTATGGGCAAAGTTAGAATCAAACACTCTTAGCACATGTGAAATACACTAATAAACCAAATTTGACACAAATACAATGATATTGCATGAAACAAAATGGCTAAGATCTCAAAATCGTGCCTAGATCACATATAGATGAGATTGGTAAGCATTCAACTGTGATTTTGGATCAAACAAGCAATCTTTTGACCAAACCAAATGTGTCCACCCAGATCTAGGTGCCCTACCTAACCCTCTTCAAAAGCTTATAACTTTTGATTGGCTCAACCAAATGGAATGAAACTGATTGCATCAGAAACTAGACAAAAATAGCTTCAAAACAAGCTATCTAGCAAGATTTTTGGATCAAACATGAAAGAGAACTCCCAAACTGAAATTGGATGTTCCTCACACGTGTCTGAGCTTTTGATTCCATACAGTACCAGGTCAGACCCAATCAATGTCCTTTTGATCTCTTTTGATCCAAAATTGAACAAGATAGCTAGGAAAATGGGCCTTGACAATTTCTAGCTCAAGATTGATGAATAGTTTTCACTCAAATGGATCAAAATGCATGGTAACCTTAGGTAGGCTCTGATACCATGTTGAATTACACACGTGTGGATTGTCCACTACATGTACTTGTGATCTCCTAAGGTGTGTAGATGCACCAAGATCAAGACAAGATTGAGATTCAAGATCTATCTTTGATTCTATGGCAAAAACACACTACTACATGCATTCAATCACTTCCAACTCTCACTCACACGTGTGGGAAGTGTTCCAAAAGTATTCTAAGTAAAAACAAGTTGCTCTCCTTGGGTAGAGAGAGAAAAACCATCATGAACTCTCGGGTAGAGAGAGAAAGCTAGAAATTCAATGACACTCAAAATCCACTCAATCTCAAAATCAATTAGATCCAAAAGGAGGAGTACAATGATACTAATAGATTCATGAGCTACCACTATGCTTAACTATGATTGGATCACACTTTGCCACCTCTTAATCCTATTGGACCATTGATCCATGCACCTCTAAATTCTATTGGACTATATTCAAGCACACCTCAATTTTCTATTGGACCTCACAAGGTTCCACCTCTAAATCCTATTGGACCTCTTAAGCTTCATCAAACAAAAGCATAACACTTGTCTACACTCTAATTGGCACAAGTTTGGCTCTATTTTGGCTCAATATTGGCATTACAAGTGGAAATGGATAATTTGCCATCTATGCCAAATTTGACCCTATCAACATCCTACACCTAAATGCTTGACTATGAAATTCTATGAGACCCCTATATCAAACATTTTGATTTACTTTACAATTCTCCACACGTGGGAACATCCTCCACACATGTGAGATTCACTTACAAACTTCTATCATAAAAAATACCAAGCTAGATTTTTGCCAATTTCTCACATGAAACATAAATCAAGATAATACGAATTAGGATAGCATGAACTAGTAATCATGAAACATAAACAAGTGGCATCATACTTACACGTACACACACACATGCACACACACACCCTAAACCCTAAAACCTAAATACACACGAAGAGAAAAAAAAAACATAGTAGAGTGCTAATCAAAACTCTCGAACCGTACGATTATATCATATTCCAGAATGTCATCACATGCTCCCTCCCTACGGCATTCACACCTTCCTAGAATTGGGAGTGTTGGTTACCTTTAACTTCCATATCTCTCTCTCTCTCTCTCTCTCTCTCTCTCTCTCTCTCTCTCTCTCTCTCTCTCTCTCTCTCTCTCTCTCTCTCTCTCTCTCTCTCTCTCTCTCTCTCAAATCTTTGCTTTTGATTGTTTTTTGGATCCATTTGATGGTGATTTTTATGAAATGTGCTAAAATAAATTTATTAGAAAGGTCACTTCCTAGGTCTTGCTGGAGTAAAACTAACCTTTATTGATGGATTTGTTGGACTCAACTTGTATGTATCTTTTACTTTTGTATAACTTGATTCAAACTTGTATTTTTAAACCAACTCATTTCAAATATATGTTGAGAAACCAACTCAACAAGGCTATCAAGGCTCTAAAATCAAATAATTGTGGTCGATTATTAGTCCAGTCTATACTTGAAGGACAGACGTAATTATTGAGAGTGAGAATCATTTGTTTTCTTAGGCCAACTATGGAGTTCCTCAGCGGGTTCATAAAAACAATTGCTAAGAAGTGTCGTCATTTCAAGGACAAACGTAATCAAGAAGACAACATGAATGCCTCAATGTGGTGAAAGAATCTAAAAAATGTGGTAGTATTAAGTCACATTTTATTCATTTTGATGTATCAAATGGGGCGAGAATTTTTTAATCTTGATATATCAGCTGAGGTGGTAATAATCTAGCATTGTTAAGCACAAATTGCCAATGTGTACCAGAGATCTGTTTCTGAAAAGTAAAAATGTAAGAGCAAAGGTCGAAATGCACCTTGGAATAAGAGATGGTATACTGCCTTAAACAGATCCACATATTCCGAGGTCTGTTTCAACCTCCACTGATTCTCACCCATTATCAATAAATATCAATAAAAGTAGAGATTTGTTTCTAAAATGTGTGGATTTATTTTTATAAATCCTAATGTAAAATAAAATTGAATGTATTCCTACACTACAAAATGTGCATCTACAGTAAAAAATAGAAGACAAACATTTATGTAAAAAATTATAAGCAAAGGTATATAAGCATTTATGAGCTGGTAACAATCTAGCATATAATCTGTTTATGAATTGTAAAAATGTATGAGCAGAGGTCGGAACGGACCTTGGACTAAGAGATGATATATTGTCTTAAACAGACCCACATATTCCGAGGTCTGTTCCAACCATGTGTAGATCTATTTTCATAAATCCTAATGTAAATAAAATTGAATGTAGTCTTACACTACATAATGTGGATCTACAGCAAAAAAATAGGAGACAAACTGTTACAAAACCGTACAAGTACCTGGAACTGCTACTAGTTGTCATTAGAGAAACTTAGAGCCCGACGAGAGCCTTTGAAAAAGATGTTTTTTTATTTTTTTTTCTTATTTTTGTTGGCATGTGGACCAATTGAAACCTTAGCTTCGGGGTTCTATGTAATGTAGAATTTTCCAAATATATATAAAATAAAAACTTTTTAAATATATTGTTGTTTCGTCGGACAGCATGTGGAAATGCTATTGGTTGATGAGGCCTGCCCTTCCAGCTCATCACTGTCCGAAGAGACCCAAAAATATTGAAAATGAATATGACAGATGGTTGAGAAGAGAAAATCGATGTACCATTAATGTATATGCATTGTCAAACCATGGTTAACAGGGATAACCAGAGTTAATTTGTGGTGCCAAATAGATCAGTGTTTCAAATTTTTGCCAACACTTTTTCTCAGATTCATGGCTTTTTGTCTACGCAAATTTTCAGATTCATAGTTCATTGTTTCAGATTTTTGCATGCAAATTACGAATGGCGCCATCAAGGAAGTCGTGCTCCTCAATCGACTCTGTGCTTCTATTCAACGAGACAGATAATAATGGATTATGGGTGCCAAGAAAATATTCAAAAAACTCCTGGGTTTTGATACATCCATCATCAAGAGGAGCATTTCAAAAAAGAAAAAAGGTGAAAACTATCATTTCGATCTTATTGGAAGGCCAAAATTTTGGATTTCAGAACATCATCAAGAGGAAAATCTATTTTTGAAATTCTAGTCCAACATGTATATATGCATTCAGAGATAAATGTGCAAAGATTCAACCATCAGGATCACAAAAAAAACAACTGTGAGTATTGATATTTTTGATACTTTGATTTTTGTCATTCATAAATATCTAATAGTAAACTTGCCAATCTGATCATTTTTCTCTTGCAGATTTATATCCATCCAACATAAATGAATGAGAGCCGAGTGGATCTTTAGCAAGTGTGTTAGATGTTATTCACACTGATATTGGACAGCTGCAATATCGAGGTAGAACTGCAAAAGATCTAGCTGATAGTGGAATCTTTTTTTATGAATCAATGTACATTCCTGATACAAAAGGAAATTTTGGACAAATAGTACCAATTCCATTACCTAGTTTTGAAAGTGATGAATGGATTGCACCAGCTGCTACAGTTTCAGAATCATTTCGTTACAAGATATATAATGATGTAAAAAATTCATTAAAAATGAGCACGAGATCGAAAACAGGCAGATTGAGTTGGTTTATTTCCTTGAATATATTTGTGAATTTCCTTTCAAGTGTCAATATTCACAAAACCCCAACGATGTTTGTATGCAAAAATTTAGCAGATAGTTTATTATCTGAACTTATGGATAAAGGCTGGGACAAAAGATCAGATGGAGAAATAGAATACAGAATTAAAATGTCTTCCATGTGCTTCCATTATCAAATTGAAAAACAAATGTTAAGCTTATGCTTCCATTATCAAAGATGGAAAAAAAAATAAAGGTAAATGGGTGCCACTCGATCAAGACTTGGAAGCAAGTGGACATTCAAAACGAAAAAATATTGAAATTATATAAAATGATGTCGTTTTGACATGTGTTGAGCTGGAAGAAAATTGGAGTCTAAACTACATCCGGCGGGAACTATTGCTCCTACAAGATGATGTACTTTCGGACTTCAGATTCATTTTCAATGGTAAACTCGTAAGTAACTGTAAACACTTGATCTTTTATGAATAGTTTCAATCAAAACTTTCTAATACAATTTTGTACTAATTCTAACTAACTTTGTATTAGCTTTATGCAGGTACATAAAAGACATGAGCTCGAGATCAAATGCAAAGATATTGACGAAACAATCCAACTTATGGAAGAACACTCAGATTCACTATCAACAAACACATGCCAATCATCATGTCTTTTTATCATTATAGAAAAATTGCATTCCATTATTAGACTATGGACACAAGCTGATTGTAAGAATCTATTGTGATATCAATATAAAACAACCCATAAACGGGTTGTTTACAAGTAAAATGATTGTATCTTTTTTTTTTATGTCTCTCTATTTACAAATAGATCTCTATTCAATCAATTTTTCTATATTTTCTATTTCAGTATTAGGAACTGATAAAGCAACAGCTCCTTCTATAATCTCCCCCTCCTCTATTTCGGGAAGGGCCTCAATGCCTTTTAAGACAAGAGGAATATCTGCTACAAAATTGCCTTCCTCTGTATTAGGAAGGACTTTTATTTTTTTTTGATCATATAAAATAAGATCTGCATCTTGCACAACCTGAAAGGCTGTTAAGATAGGAGCATATTCCTTTTGAGGGCCTTCGATTGCAGGTGCAATGCTTACACCGTACTGGGCAAAGGTTCTGATCAACTCTAGCCGAAATCTATATACATCATCAAGAGTATACGACTCAAGAGTGAACTGTCATCACAAAACACGAGAATCAGCAAATTACAAACAATGATAGTAATAAAATATGAATCAGAATGAAATGAACTACAAATGAATAGAATATTGTCTTTTCAATATCTACGTCCATTAGTAAATTATACCATTCAAAAAATAACTTCGTATTGTATAGGACGAACCATGCACAACTAAAAGCGTCATTCTGTTGTACACACTGCATATAGAGAACAAAAATTAGTAATATTATGATAGAAATTTTATTTATGTTATGACGATACATTTGATTTAAGAAAAAAAATACATGCATATCAGAGATAAATTGAATATACCTTCAGAGATTTGATGGTTATATCTCCAATTGAAATTGCCGTTGTCGGTACTTTTCGAACGACATCATGAAGTAGAGAATCAAATCCTCTATGTGTATTTGCAGCTGAGTTTAATTTTACACATAGAAAATTTGATACTCCCTCCTTATTTATCTTTACAAATAAATGTTTAGGCTCCAATGCCGACTGCAACAACCAAGATACAAATATCGATAAATCCATATTTATGAAAAATTCCGTTCTTATTAACATAATGAGGCATGCAACAATTCAGAATAAAGCAACAAAAACAAAAGAGCAATCCCTACTTATTTTTATATGGAATCAAATAGAATTTCGCCATAGGACTGCACTCGATAAAATAGACAGTCTTCTCAAAATTGGCTTCTTTCGCCTTTACCGCTCTTATGAAAAATGGACTAACTACAAAAACTGTACCATGAGAATCGAAACTAATACTATTATGCAAAAATGAAACACTGGCCTCTACTATTGCATCTGAAATTTCTGAGGTCTTATCTTTAAGCTCGGCACAAAATTTAGGACCTAATCTAAAATTTCTATGTGTATTTGGAAGAAAAAAATCAAAAAGTTTGTCGAGAAGATCAATTTTGTTAGCTAGGTAGGTCTCGTATTGATTATAATGGTCAGAATAAAAAAAAATCTGGGCTGGATCGTATGAAATTCTCACAAAAAGATTATGTACATGAGGGGTAGAAAGAGAAGTGAAAACATTATTTACAGATTTCTCTGTTATTTTGTCTAGATCCTCTTGGGTAATCAACAATTTTGGTGATGAAACCTGCTGAGGAATTGGACGAATAATAGGAGGAGGACTGGGTGAAGATTCTCGATCTGAGTCAGATTCTCCAGTCATCTGACTCAGAGCTCAGGATGACACGGGGTCTTTTGGTAGGGATACGTCTAGGAGGAAGGGAAGCAGTTGGCCTTCGAGATCCAGCCTTCTTGGGAACAACCTGCTTTCTCTTCCTCCTAGAGGTAGTAGGCATGTCGGTTCTATCTAGAGGCATGTTTCTGGAGGTGCTGGCATTATCTACATGCAGACCAGAATATCTGTCTCGAAGCCTTTTGAAGATGACGAAATCCTTTGGCATGATGGTGACACGCTTACCATGCACTGCCAAAAGCAAGTATCCTCAAAAAATTGGGACAGAAAATCTTCTATAGCACCTTGCAAAGCCTGCATGGCTGTTACAGCAAAACGAACATCAAGCCCAAGTGACGGAGTGACATTTCGGACAGATCGACCGAAAGAAGCTCTAGGGATCAACAATTCAGTTGATCTCTGGAGTTTTCTGATCTTTGTAAGCCAAACCTGCTTCCTGCCACGCCTACGGCCAGTACCAGGGGGAACACGGGAATGGGATGGCTATACAGTGGTGATGGCACGGGCGGTGGATTTAGTCCTGGCCATCATTCTCGGAAGAAGAAAATCAACAAAAAGAAGTTTGAAATAAACAAAAGTGGATCAAAACAAAAAAATTTGCGACAAATGGGAGCTTGAGATCGATACCAGCACTGAATATCGGTTTCGAGCACAAGATCTATAGAGATTATATGTAGAAAAAGATGTGCGCTCGAAAGCGATATTGCACAGCAGGCGGTATCGAACTCAAGCGCACTGTGAGAGAGCGGAAGCCTGAAGGATGAAAGAGCACGCTTGAGAGCGATATCAGGAGCTAAAAGCGAGAATTTTGCAAAAAAAAATAAAAATTTCGAGGGCTTATATATACGAAATTTTTGTACGTGTGAAAAGACGGTCGAGACACATGTCGTCAGATGATTAGACCACGTGGAATGTCCGTACTGATTATGATATACCAATTATGAGGCCACGTGGGCTGAGACACGTGCGCGAATCCCTGATCGATGCGTGTCATTCTCGCACGTGACAGATGTCAGATCTATCCTTTTAGGTACGACGCATTTATTTTGCCAATCAAAAGTCGACACGTGTTCCTTCGTCACTTTTTCACACGTGCAAAATAATTTTTATAAATAGATCTTTTTGGGAACGAATTCTCATGCAAATTCACGTTTGCTTTGTCGGATATCGATTTCAAGCGCGCCGCTTGCTCTCATTACAACTCGTTGGCTATTATGCGCCTGGATCCGATACTGCATCGTATGGTATCGCATTCAAGCGCATCTCGCATACCTTTTCTTTTCTGGTCATTGTTCTTGCGTTTGGATCTGATACTCCAACTTCAAAAATCTCTCTCGAGCGTTCGTTGATTGGACGTGCTTGTCGAACCAGGGGTTTACGCCTGAGAGCGATATCTTTGTTTAAAATGTCTAATTTTGAATCCAGTTTAGTTTCTTTTTTTAATGAATTTTTGAGACACGTGTCGTCTGATGATTAGTCCACGTGAAATGTCTATACTGACAATGATGACCAAATTATAAGGACACGTGGGCTGTGACACGTGCGCGAATCCCTTGACGACGCGTGTCCGTGATAGATGTCAGATCAATCATTCAAGGTACGATGCATTTATTTGGGCCAATCACATGTCGACACGTGTTCCTTCGCCACTTCTCCACACGTGCAAAAAAATTTATATAAATAGGTATTTTTCGGCTCAGATTTTCACGCAAATTTATGATTTCTTTGTCGGATATCGATTTCAAGCGCGTCGCTTGCTCTCATTACGTCTCGTTGACTATTATGTGCCTGGATCCAACACTGCATCCTCCGGTATCGCATTCAAGCGCGTTTCGTATCCCTTTTCTTTCCTGCTTGTTGTACTTGCGCTTGGATCCGATACTCCAGCTTCCAATATCTCTTGCGAGCGCACGTTGCCTGGACTTGCTTGTCTGACCTGGGGTTTGCGCCTGAGAGCGATATTTGGAACTTCAGTTCTGTTATTTTTGTTTAAAATGTCAAATTTTGAATCCAATTTGGTTTCTTTTTTTAATGAATTTGGTAATACTAATAGGTATTCTACCTTCTACAACTGAGGGCCCTGGTGTGGAGGCTGTTTCTGAGATATATCTCAGATTTAAGTCCTTGTTCAATACTCCGTTATTCAGGTCTCAGAATAAAGACATGATTCATTATCAGGACTTGGTGGCACTCGATAAGCATATCTATAAAGCTAAGCTTGATAGAATGTTTACCAAGTTACATAATGATTTCAAGTCTGTAGATGAGTGTCCAATTCATAATAAAAAATGTAGATTTGTTGATTTTCAGTCTGCTTTTGTTTTTTTCCTTTTGTTAAATATTTCTAACGATTTGGACTCTGTGCCCTCCACTTCTAAAGCAGCTTCTTCTAGTGGTACAAAGTCTAAAAAGTCAAAGATTGTAGATATAGAAACCTTTTTTATTGATACGAGTGTTGATTTAGATGATTGTTCTGAATTTGATCCTACTCGAAATAGGTCTACCTTTATAGGCCCTAGAACACCCACCACCCTTTCTCCTTCTGATAAATGTTTGATCACTTTGCCTACTTATAATATAGATAATAATTTCTTTTTGACAATGTCGGATATATTGGATCTTTTTTACTTCACTGAAGTTGAGACTCTTTGTATTTTGAGCAAAGAGCTTGATGAATTTTCGGATATTATTGATTTTGATGCTGATGATCTTCTCCTTGGTGTTGACGATGTACATAATGATAGATTTTATTCAGGGAAAGATTGCTTGAAAATGGATGTGGAGGAAATGCGCAACAAAGAAGATGATCTGCCTTCTGAGGAGGAGTTTCTTAGAATCCAAAGTCAACTTAAATTTCCACAGCCAACTGCCTATTCACCAACAATATTGACATCGAAAGGTGGACATAATATTGATGGTGAGACAGTAATCAAAGAAGACAAAGCCGAATGTGTAAGTTTTTGTCTCTTATCAAGTACTAGTAGATTTTTTATGTCAGATTATATACTGGAGCTTACTTTGTTTTTTATCATTTCAAAAAACAATTTTCCTTGATGATTGCGCAATTCATCGAGGAGGGCAAAAATCTTCTGCGGGAGAATTTTCAAGAGATCATGCACTCGGGCACTATCTAAAGTCCTTCAAGAATAATGAGATAAGTGTTGCCCATTCAAAGTTTCATCAACATGGTGAAACTATGATTATGGCAATCAAGGCACTGTCTCATTTTCTTGGAGGACATAATTTTAATAAGGTGCATAAAATAATTTTTGTAAAGAAAACTATTGCGGTTAAAATTTTAGGATATGGACCAGTGAATTCCATGTTCAGATTATCTCATTTTGCAGTGTGTGCTGCTTACGTTGATCTTAGTAAGCATGAAAACTATGAGCTATTGGATCCATACGAAAGAAAAAAATTGTTGCATGATTCTAAGTTGCAACTTTCATTGGAAAAAATATTGGAAGCAGATTAGATACTGCTGAATTGTACTTTGTAAATATTTTTATTTAATATACAAAATTTTATTGTGTGTCTATAGCCTACTGGCTTGTATAAATTTGCATGCTTTTTGAAATTTTTTATAATCCGTCAATTTTGTATTATGACGAATTTGGATTCTTCTGTAAAACCATTGAAAAAGTTGCAGTATATAGCTGTTTTTTGTGCTAGTCCCGCCATGTTGTGTACTTTTATGAAATGCCGCTCTTGCTTGCCAATGAGATTTTTCCATTCCTTGCGATGACCATATTCTAAGACTTCCACTATTTCTTGCAAAGAATGTCGAATGATGTCGTAATATGTGCTGCATGTCATAAAAACACAATCTAAATCAGTAACAAAAGTATCTAATTTAATTGCACATATTTGTCTATGGTAGTGTAAAATCAAAATCTTACCATATAATGTGTTATATGATCAACACCCCATGCACTCTGAACTGCATCCACAAATTCATTGGTTGTTTTCTGTATCATTTGAACATCAGTATTTGAAAATTTATTTTTTCTCAAGTATTTCACCATGTTGTCTAACTTTTTTCAAACTTCTACTTTGTGTATACGAGTAGAACCTTCTTCTTCGAAATCTTGAGTTGCTGCAATAATTTCTTTCCAAACCGTGTATTGAACCTTAAACTGTTTGCCAGAATAATTTGATAAAAATCTTCGAGCTTTAAATCCTCCAATGCTCGGCTTGCATGGAATATTTCATGTTTTACCTGATAAATTGTCATCTTTTTTTATTTTAACGTGGCCTTTATGTAAGCTTGCTTTGGACAACACATCCTCTCATCTGGAAATAGCTTCCTTTGCAGAGGCCTCTGGCTCGGAATTCCATGCAAACAAGATGTGAAGATATATTATTTTTTCTATAATACGCACCTCTGCATGCAATGTACAGATATGAACATTTCGTAGAGTAATCGGTAGTACAGGTTTCCAATTAGGATCTTCTCGATCTCTTGATATTCATGTACTCCTTGTCATGTCTTTTGCTATTTTCATGCAGTACAAACAAGGGTGTTTAGAGTTGGCGCCATGAGATACATTGAACATACATTTTAATGTCTTTAAATCTTCTACTAGATGCCATTCAATGTTGAAAGTGCCAATTCTAGGAATATTGAGTGGAACTCCCTCCATGTGATTTTTTATGGTGGCAAGATATAAATTTTCTCTTAAATATCCATAAGAGAATGTTATGGTCTTCTTTCAGCACCTATAAAAGAATACAAAAACGTGATTAGCCTCGTAATATTAACACAGAGAAGATTTTAGATATGAAATCCATATTCAAATTATTATCCCTATTTATTATGCAAAGGAACTGCTATACCTGAAATGCTGCCAACCACCAGATATCATTTTCTGATTGAACACTGAAATTGAGGCCTTCTGAGTCCTCTGAATTTGAAAGTGCTCCATTCATGATTGTGAGACTGACTCTTTTCATTTTTTGTCCTTTTATAATTTTAGACTCATCTAACTTGAGAACAACTATCAACTTATTATTGACATTCTCATTTGTAGTACCGTAAAAATCTATGATGAATGTTAATAACTGATTAATGTCAATAAATAAATTGTTGGAATTGTTATATGCTAGACTTTCTCCTTTCGAGCAATAGACTTCATTGATATGAGATGGATTACCATGGAAACTTTTTAATATTTACCTGTGCAAATGCCTCCTTTATCATCTTAAACATTGTTGCATATGCTTCCCTACTGATGCTAGAAAATTCACATGCCCCTGAAGCAATGTAGTGTCTAATATTTTTCCAACTTCATCCTTAATGTTATCAGTAACTGAAGCCTTAATCTTTTTCATTTTGTTATTATTTAACATTGATTTCATAGATTTAGAAGTCAAGATAGAGCCTAGTGAGTTTCCAATTGAAATCTCATCGATCAAATGGTCTTCAACCACAATGCTGATCTGCATTGCAAACATAATGTTCATGAAAATCTCACTAGAAATTAGGACACTCATAGTATTCACAACAGTATATAATAAGCAAATCAACAGAAAGTTGAAATGCATAAATAACAAAATTAGTGATTATGAATAAATCAAAAAGTTCAAGCAATTTTTAGTACCAAATAAGCTATAACTTGAATGTACGGATTCGTCTTTTTCTATGACCTCCTCTAGATGATAGATCACATATATCCTTGTTTACCAGTCTTTTCCTCTTGTTGCTTTGGACCTTTCTGTTGAGCACATCCATATCTTTAACAAGAGACAAATATGAGATACGCATGGATTGAAATGCAATTTTTATCTCATCATTACTAGTTGTATAATGATGCAAAGAAGATTTCAACCTTTGGATCTCCTCTTTGAGCATCTCATTTTCATCCAAACAAGTTTTTATCTTTGTAGATTTTTCTTCGCACTCCTTTGATATTTTCCTTAATTCCTCTTCCAAATAATGTATTCTTTGCATTGAATGTGCATTCCCATAGAGCATCAAATTCTCACAGTAACCAAAGAGGCCATTTTTACCATGACACATATAGATTATTAACTGACTCACCGAATGAAAATCTGGATGTTGCAATGAACATGGATCAATAGGATACAATGTTCGTGATGACCATAAATCTACATGTTTTAGCTTTTCCTCCCTATATCGGACCATATCACAAGTTGACAATTTGGGTTGCTTTGAATTTCTTGTCCTGAGCGGAGCATATTCTGGTGACAGATCCACATGAAGATGATAAAGCTTTGTTATCAGTACAGTAGTATAGTAACAAACAACACAATGACAATAACAAAACTAGAGATGGCGCTAATGACTCTGTTGGAGATAGAGATGGCGTAGGCTTTCTTCAGAAATGTCACTTCTAATTTAAATTTTTGAGTGTTCCCAACTATTGGGAGGGAATATTTCAGCATTTTAAAAAATTATATCTTAACTATGGTTAAACACTAGTGAATTTTGATGTGACTAAACTAAGGTGCATTCATTTACATGGAAAGTAGTGCGGGCAGATGCGTAAAGAAGTTAGAAAATGATATTATAATTACTTTATAGTTATTTTTCTCTCTCCTACATGGCATTTCTTATAGGGCCCTCTTTGGGCCCATATTTTTTCTAATGGTTAGTCAACTGCTTGGATGGTGTTAGAGCCAAAAAATCAGCATACAAACCTACAAAACAATTTCATAACAAAAACTCATACAACTATTGTCTCATGGGAAAATCATAGAACTACTCATCATAATTGAAGATTCTGCTCAAAAAAACAACTAAGCTTCACAAATGTATCATAAAATTTACATATTTGTCATTGGAAAGCTCAAAAAGACATGTAAAGGGAGGTCGGAATAGCCCTCAGAATAGACACTAGTATACTGTTAAAACCAGCATGGTCTATTCCGACCTCCATTCCAACCCTGAAAGTATCTCTGAGATCTGCTATAGAATTTGTGCCTCAAATGCTATGATGATGATCAGCCCAGTAACCAATAATGAAACCTGCAAAACAAAAACCAGTATTGTAGTTTGTTAAGTTTATTACCACAAAAAATAATTGTAACAAATTAATTTTACACAAAGAACAACAAACATCCATATGGAATTCTGTGTATGCACCAAAAAACTAGATGTCTAGTTGATGAATAAGGATTTGGCATTAGAATAGCCATTGGAATAGGCGCTGATTTAACAAATCCCATAGATCCGTCATTATTTTTTGCGGACAGAAGTTGGTTCTTCGGTGAGTTCTAATTTGCAAACCACTTTGTATTGCTAAAAATCATGATTGCACGTTCCTTTGCAATGTATGTTGTTTGGCGCCCTTTCTGATTGAAGGAATATTCTGTTATTCATGACTATTGTTGCACATGTATTGTGTAGGACGATGACTCACACTCACATGACTATCGAAGAATTCAACCAGATGTTGCCATGTAATCCACAAGATTCAGATGTGCAAGCACACAAGAGCCACGACTTTCCTCGCATACACCTCTCATGAACTTGCACGAAGATATGTCCCAAGGAAATACAGTACACGAGGATGTGTCATTCACAACGCATGATCACGAGGGGGACATGGATGACATGATGGATGCATTCCTCACAAACCCACCCGAGGCCACATTGACAAGGGAATAAGAGATGATTGTAGGAAAAATAGTAATTATTCTTCCACAGAGAACACGATGCAAGTTCAAATAAATCAGACTAATATCAGTGTCTTCAATCGTGATTTTATCTAATCTATCTACTAATAGAACATTATTTATTCTGATTGAATATGTGTGCAAAAATTATACGCGGAAGTATGAGACAACTTAAGACAATTTAGACAATAAGAAACTATTGATCAAAAATAGATTTTTTATAACTCTGAATCAGATTCATTAATATACATTTCTTGTTGTCTTATCTCGTTGTTGTGTCTCTGATTGAGTTGTTTTTCAACAAGTAGTGCAAATGTATTTATATTGCTATAGGACAGGTCTTTTGGCCTTTTATTTACTATAACAGTAGAAATTCAACCATTTATGAAGGTTGATATTCAAATAGACGCTTTGTTTCTAGGCTCAAATAAATTCTGTTCGTGAATATTTTGTGACAGTATGTCTCTTTGTCTCAGCTTCATGTTTCGTGAATTATTCGCGACACTTGTCTCTTCACGACATTTTCGTCTTTCGTGTTCGCGATAGATGACAATTGTTGAGCTTGAAGGAAGCTAGAATATTTTGCGAACTGTTCGAGATAGTTTTGCGACTTCTAAGGCTTGAACAAGACACTGTTTCGCGAATCTTTCGTGAATCTTTTGTGTTGGTCATGAATAGAAAAGTTGTGAGTTCGCGTCCATTTCTTTCTCATCCTTTGTCAAGTAAACTGTGGGCTTTGTTGGTAGAATCAAGATCTGTTTGATCAATTGTTCTACAGCTCCCTCTCAAAGTGGTAGTTGGATTAACCCCAATCTTATTCGCTACTTCTCGAACAAGACTTTACTTAGTGGCCTTGTAAAGATATCAGTTGTCATTTCCTTTGTGGGTATGAAGACTGTCGTCAGTATCTTCTTCTTGACTAAGTCCCAAATCACATGATACTTGATAGCTATGTGCTTTTTTTTCGAGTGAAATACAGGATTTTTCATAAGATAGATTGTTGAAGTGTTTGTTATCCATTAACAAGACATAAGGTTCAGAACTAGATTCATCAAATCCTTCCAATATCTATTTAATCCAGATCAACTCATTTGCCATCTTGGCTACTGCTACATGTTCCACTTCACAGGAAGATTGAGCTACTGTTGTTTGCTTCTTGCTAATCCATAGTATGGCTGCACCAAATGCTAGAGTACAACCTCCTGAAATACTTTTGCTATCATCCTTCATGGATGCCTAGCTTGAGTCACTGTATGATTCAATGTGAAATTCCGCTTTCTTTGAATAACACAGTCCATAGTCTTTTGTTTTCTGGAGATATTGTAGTACTCTCTTTGCCAACTTCCAATGTAACAATCCTGGGTTCTGATTATATTGGCTCAGCCTGTATACTGCAAATGCTATATCAGGTCTGGTGTTGTCTACTAGATATAACAATGATCCAATCAGCCTGCGATAGGGTGTTCTGGCCATTCGTTCTTCTTCCTCGAGGGTCTGCGGACAATCTGCCTTGTTCAATATTGTTCGAGGTATCATGGGAGTTTGCACACCTTTGCATTCGAGCATGTTGAAGTCTTCAATGATCTTTTGAGTGTATTTTTGTTGATGAAGATACAACTTACCACCTTCAAAGTCTCTCACAATCTGCAAGCCTAGATAGGAAATTAAGTCAACATAAACAGCTAAAATGAATATTTCATTTTGGACATATTTGATATAGACATTTGATTCAACAAATAGTGGTCTGAAGCCTGTGGAATGTAGTGCTTCGTCCTTCTTTCTATACCATTGTCTTGCTGCTTGTTTGAGACCATAAATGCTTTTATTCATGTGACATATGTATTCTGGATATTCTTGGCTTACAAAACCAAGTGGTTGGTCCATGAATAAGTCTTCTTCTAATTCCTCATGCAAGAAAGCAATTTTCTCATCCACAATATGGATTTTCAAATCATGAGCCACTTCATACACGAATAACAAACAAATTGATGTATGTTTGACTACTGGTGAGAGAGTGTCAGTGTAGTCGATCCCATACTTCTATGAAAATCCTTTAGCAACCAACCTTGTCTTGTATCTGATGTTTTTTCCATCAGGACCTGTTTTGATCTTATAGATCCACTTGCACTTGACTGATTTTCTGCCATCAGGTATAGGTGCAAGTGTCCATACATTGTTCTTGTACATTAATGACATTTCATCCTCCATTGTCTGAATCTAGCGATCTTTATCTGGTCCATCTACATCTTCCTCGAATGTTTGAGATTTGTCAAAGAATCCACAAAATTCGATGGTCGTATTAAAAACATCCTGCCCATACATTTCTGGTGGTTTACGTTGCTATCTAATCTTCTTACAGGTGGTTTCGAGTTTGATTCTGCAGGTTTTGAGTTCAATTCTGATTCAAACTTTTCTGCTGGAATTCGAACTGGTGATTCGAGTCTGTCAGGCACTCGATCTTGACCTCCCTCTAAATCTAGTAACTCTCTTTCATCTTTTGCTTGTTGTTCTTTTGTTGTCATTGGCAGATCATAATAATTTTTGAAAATTTCATAGCCGACTAGATCACTATCTGCTATGTATTTCATCTCATCAAATTCAACATCTCAAACAATTTTTATTTTGCCAGTTTCGAGTACAAACACGATAATATGACGAATGTAACTCGAATCCTACTAGAAAAGCTTGTTTTATCTTTTCATCGAGTTTCTTTTTTAGCTTATTTGGTATGTGTCTATATACTACGCATCCAAATGTTCGAACATGTGCAAGATTTGGCTTTGACTTCCAATATATCTCATGAGGAGTTTTATCCGGTATTCGAGATTTCAGAATACGATTCTGAAGATAATTTGATGTAGCCACTGCTTCCGCCCACAACTGTTTTGGTGCTTTTGCATGAGCCATTATACACCTTGCAGCTTCCATTAGTGTACGATTGCTTCATTCAGCTATTCCATTGTGCTGAGGTGTGTAAGATGCAGTCTTTGTGTGCATAATATCTCGGTCAGAGCTTTGAATTCATTGGAAATGTACTTACCTCCACGATATGTGCGAATTTGCTTCAGTTTATTGCCTGTCTGCTTCTCAGCCCAACTCGTATACTCAACGAATTTCTCGAAAACTTCAAATTTGGTACGAATAAAGTATACTATAGCGAACTTGCTGAAGTCGTCAATAACGTAATGAAGTACTTTGCATCACCCAACGACAATACTCCGAATGGTCCACAAATATTTGAATGCACAATTTCAAGTACCTTAGTTGCTTTATAAATATCCTTACTGAAAGGTGTTCTAGTCATCTCACCTTTAAGATAGGATTTGCAAGTAGTTCGAATATCTCTACTTTTGATTTCGACTCCTTGAATTCTCTGACATTTATTGGCTTGGTTCAAGGCTTCGATGTTCATATGACATAGCCTTTTGTGCCACAGTACATCTGTTGATTCCTGAGTTTGATCGACTTGTTCAATTCTTGTTCGAATGTTCAGGTGATACAAGTTTCCTTCTCTGCTGCCTTTAGCAATCAGGTTATCAAAATCTTCCTCAAACAATCTAAAAGAGTTCTTTGTGAAGGTTACTGACATGCATGTATCAAGTATCTTAGCTACAAATATAAGATCTTTATCAAGAGTAGGGACATAGAGAACTTCCTCCAGTTTCTTGTCTCCCTGATTCGTGTCTAGCATAATACACCAGTTCCATCACCCACGTGTTTAGAACCGTCTCCAAGTATAATGAATCTTGAATCGTTCATCTTCTTGTACTCAAACAAAATTTGTTTCGAGGAAACAAAATGTGAGGTGGCTCTGGAATCAAGTACTACTTCTCGAATTGAATAAGATGAACAGCATAGATTAGTACTAACATAAGCTACTGAATTCCTTGTTTCTCTGTCTTTTACTGCTCTGGAGCATTTTGCTTTGTCTTCGACATAGTTTGAATCTGAAGGTTCACTTTGATTCTACTCCTTTTTGTTTCTGGGATTCTGATAATAGTCTATTGCTGCATGACCCTATTTATGACAATTAATACATTCAATCTTTGGATTTAGCCAACACTTTTCTTCTATGTGACCTGATCTTCTACATCTGTTGCAGATCTTCTTATCACCAGAATTCTTTTGTTGTTTTCTAGATTTTTGTTCATTAGTCTTAGACTCACTCCTTTTAGACAACTCCCTCTTAAACTTAGACTTCCTAGAAGATTTATTCTTCTGAGTAAATAGAGTATTTTTTGAATCACCATTTTTGTCATAGCATTCACGAGCTTCTACTTCTTCGTTTAGTCCGTCTATTGTCTTTTGCAGTGTCATTGTCACATCTTTCGCCAATAAGGTTCAAGTTGTGTGGAATGACCTGGGTAGGGCTCGAAGAAAATAACTAAGTTATTTTTCCTTAGAAATTGTATTTTCTACACCAGAATTTTGCAAGGAACTAAATAGATCTTTAATCTTTCGCACGAATGTGTTCAGGTCTTTGTCGTCCCACTGTAGGTAAGTTAATTGGTCTTCCAAGAACATGATTTGATTATGAGATCGAGTCTCATTCTTGGTTTGCAATTCTTTCTATAAATCCTTTGCATTTGAAATTGATGTAAGATCCAGCATTATATTGTCATGCACTGAAGATGCAATAATTGCTATAGCTTTGTCATTTTTTAGACTCCATTCTCGAAATTCTTTGCCAAGCGTAGCTTCTGGCTTCTCCTCAATTGGTTCTACCCATTGCCATATACCTTCACCCTTCAACAAGAGTGAAGTCTTTAATTTCCAAATCAAGTAGCTTGAACCTTCTAGGTCCAAGATTGTAGTAATCTTAGCTTGAATATTGGTGATCGATGATATTTTTTAGTTCTGAATAACCTCCAAATAGTGGCTTACTGATGGATGTATGAAGAATGCTGAGAGGGATTCGAAGATAACACTGTATCAGCTCTTAATTTCATATGCTTTGATACCACTGTAGGAAAAATAGTAATTATTCTTCCATAGAGAACATGATGCAAGTTCAAATAAATCAAACTAATATTAGTGTCTTCAATTACGATTTTATCTGATCTATGTACTAATAGAACAGTATTTATTCTAATTGAATATGCGTGCGAAAATTATATGCGGAAGTAAGATACTATATGCGGAAGTATGAGACAACTTAAGACAATTTAGACAATAAGAAACTATTGATCAAAAACGAATTTTTCATAGCTCTGAATCTGATTCATCAATATACATTTCTTGTTGTCTTATCTTGTTGTTGTGTCTCTGATTGAGTTATTTTTGAACGAGTAGTGCAAATGTATTTATATTGCTACAGGACAGGTCTTTTGGCCTTTTATTTACTGTAACAGTAGAAATCTAATCGTTTATGACGGTTGATATTCAAATAGACGCTCTGTTTCCAAGCTTGAATAAATTCTGTTCGCGAACATTTCACGATAGTCTGTCTCTTTGTCTCAGCTTCATGTTTCGCGAATTGTTCGTGACACTTGTCTCTTCGCGACATTTTCTTCTTTCGCGAATTGTTCGCGACAGATGACAATTGTCTCGCGAATCTTTTGTGAATCTTTCGTGTTGGTCATGGATAGAAAAGTTACGAGTTCGCGTCCATTTCTTTCTCATCCTTTGTCAAGTAAACTGCACACTTTGTTGGTAGAATCAAGATCTATCTAATCAATTGTTCTACAATGATGTGTGGCTTGGCATCCACTCCTTTGTATGAGGGTTGAAAATTGTCAAAGTTGCGAGCTTGTTTGATACTTTTGAACTTGAAAACTAAGTACGAGTGGTCAGATGCAAGCATCACGGAGTTGTTTGGGTAAGCTTGCTAGCTTCATGTGTGTTATAGACAAATTGATCTCATTTCATTTTATTTTTTCATGTGTTGCTAGAAACTATGTCCAGTCTCTTAGCGCAGCTGCATGGGGTGAGCGTAAAAAGGGTGCGACGTCAGTCAATGCTAAAGTGATCGTTGGAGATGACAATGCAAAAAGTGTGTCACTCTTACGAGTAGCCTTAGGATTAGATTTACATGGTGCCTTTGCTTTTAGGGCATCTTTGGCATTCTGTAAGATAGTGTCCTCTTTTCGCCTGTCACCATAACGTGTGTATAAACACAATGTCGCGTTTCTTTCGCCTTTTCTTCGTATGTGTGAATTTGCGTGTAAATATGCAGACTGCGTGACAACGTTAGTAAATATGCAGCATGAATGGAGGCAGATTAAAATGGGATTTAAGGAGAGTAGAGGGAATAAATCCAACATCCCCCCTTAATCTGGATCCGTGAATGCCTTGATCTTCAGACTGAGCAATGCACAAAATTTGTTGTGTGCATTAACACTGAGGGCTTTCGTAAAGATTTCTGCAACCATGTCCTGCATTCTGCAGTACGTTAAGCTCACCTCTCTGTCGAGAACCTTGCCCCTCATTAGAGGAGTTCTCAATATCAAAAAGACCCTTTGTAAAGATACTTTTTTTTTTTTCTTTAGTTTCGACCGTCACCAGGCCCAATCGAAATGCACAGATTTGAAATCTACGTAACGTAGTTCAAATTAACTAAAAAATAAAAATGCAATATAGAAAACTTTGAAACTTGTGTTCGGACAGCATGGATGTATCCCATTGGTTCTTCTTCCTGTCCGACATGTGCTAATCTGCCTGACGTCACTACCTCAAGTTAAATTTACTTGACTATGCTGGTTAGTTATAGAAATATAGTATGTACAGTTACATAAAATATGGTATACGCAGTAACTGTGACTATGTTGGCATTCACATTAGATTAAATGTGATACGAAAAATTAAAATTAAGTACCATATCAGAGAGATGTTTGGTGCCCAAGCTTTGAAAATAGCAATGGCAAGGAGACCCAGATCTACAATCGAGTCTGTGATTCTTTACAATGAGAAAGATGAAGCTGATAACTGGAAGCCAACAAAATATACGAAGAACTCATGGGTATTGCTGCATCCATCATCAAAGGGCAATTTTCAACAAAAAAAAAGCGCAATTGTGACTTACAAATCTTATTGAAAAGCAAAAATTTTAGGGTTTAAGACTACCCTGGGAGGTCAATCTATATCAGAAGTCTTAGTACAACATGTATATATGCATTCAAAAATCAAAGTACACGATATCAATCCTCATGATCATCAATGTAATTGTAAGTATATTAAAACATATGCACTCTATAGCAATCATAGGTGATTTTCTTTATTGATGCTCTTCAGATTATGATTTAAATACTTCAACATTGTTTTTTTCTTTCAGATTTATATCCATCATGCATAAGTGAATGGGAGCCCGCACAATCACTTGCAGGAATATTAGATGTGATTCACTCTGATGTTGGAAAGCTGCAATACAGAGGAAGAAGTCCAAAGAAACTTGCAGACTGTGGTATCTATTTTTATGAATCTTTATATACGTCACAAACAGATGGAGGTTTTGGCAAGCTCAAAGCAATTCCATTGCCTAGTTTTCAAAGTGATGAGTGGCCTACTCCTGACAACATTGTTTTTGAATCCTTGAGATGCAAGCTACTCATTGATATTAGAAATGCTATGAAGATAAGCACAGGCTCAAAAATTGTTCACCTAAGTTGGTTTATCTCATTACATATATTTGTTGATTTTTTCTCGAGTGCTAGTGTTCGTAGGAGACCAACTTTATTTGTTTGCAAGGATTTATCATATGAGACTTTGTCAGATCTCATGGATCAAGGCTAGGATAGTAAAACAAATAATGACATAGAATGCAGGATTAAAAGGTCCTCAATGATCTTTCGTTATCATATCGAAAAGCAAATGCTTAGTCTCACATTTAGCTACCAGAGATACAAGAAAATTGAAGGTACATGGCTACCACTGGATCAAGACTTTGAACTAAATGGTCACACAAACCGAATGGAGATAGGCATTATCTACAATGAGAAATGTTTGACTATGGTTGAGGTGGAAGAGCATTGGAAGTTTGATTTTATCAGAACAGAGCTCATGTTATTACAAACCAATCTACCAACATATTTCAGATTTATCATCAACGGAAGACTCGTAAGTACTTTATGTTTATTGCCATTTCAAAATAGAACAAAACAATAGAAAATGTCATCATTTACAATTGCACATTCACTAATATTTGTCATGTCACAGATGCGAAAAAGACAGGAGCTGATAACGTGCTGCAAAGATCTACCTACAACAATCACCATTGTGGGAGAACAATAGTTTCAAATAAACTTTAGTAGAAATCTGTGTATACACTCTTTCATTCAATAAATGAAAGCCCAAGTTGGGCATCAATACATGTATTTTGTGCTTCCAAATTCATAAAATGGAACAACATTTGATATATAAATGTATATTTTTCTATGAATTCTATACATGTATTTTTTTCTATGCTATCTATATTTGTTTTGATCTTAATTTAGTATAATTACATCATCCTTTGCACCATCATCAATAACGGGAGGCTGAAGCCTTGCCCTAGCCAGTATACTCAAGATGATTTCTTGTCTAAATCTGTACACTTGACTTGATGTGTACTCAGGAAGTGTAAACTGCAAAATAGAACATTCATGTATTAGTAATGGCTAAAGACATCAACAAAATAAAAAACTAATTTTGATTCCAAAATAAGAATAAATAGAATTTATTACCATAGAAATATCAACATCTTGTTGAAGGTTGAACCACTCAAAAAATAGCTTTGCATTGTATAATGTGTACCAACCACAGCTGAATGAATCATTTTACTGGGGTGACTGAAAAATAATTCAGCACACAAGAAATCAATTATAAAACAGAATGAATTAGAATGAAACAATTACATTAGAATACTGATTTTAAAATGCTATTAAAAAAGACAGAGTGTACCTCCAAATTGACGATCTCCCAGTCCACGGAATGGGGAACATCTGTAGGAATATATTTACTTAGATATGGAAGATATATATCTACATCCTTATGCGTGTTTCTCGCCGAATTCATCTTGACACAAAAACCTTTAATACTATTTTTTACAGATCTCTTAATAGAGATCAGGTTTAAACTCCAATGGTCACTGCAAAATAAGATTGAAAGTTCTTTAGCGGCAATTCTAAGAACTATTTAAATTGACAATGCCAATGTTAATGCATAAAACAACAACAAGCATTTAATATATCTTACTTGGTATGATAAGGGATGAGCAGATACTTTGTTGCTGGTGTGAATCCACTTGTCAGACACTATGACAATGTGTCATTATTCTCCTTGAAGGCCTGAAGCAGAAAGTTACTCAGCACCAGCAACTCATTGGATGAATCTCTTGCAATGTCATATTGCAAGAGTGTCAGCCCAGACCCTATCACAGGATCACTGATAGAAGCCCGTCTGTCTTTGAGATGATGTGATGGACATTGTACTTGGGATTGAGGAGGAGCCTCAAGTCCTTCAAGAAGTACAAAAATACAAGAAGAGAGCTAGGATGGCTCTCCACTACATTAAGATGAATGTCTCTAATGAGATATTGAGGGAGATTGGTGATTGTTCTACATCCAAGGAAGCTTGGGATTGTCTCAAGTCCATCTATGAGGCTAAGAACACCTCTAGGCTCCTCACTCTTAGAAATCAAATATTCCAAAGTAGTCAAAAGAGTGATGAGAGTGCATCTAATTATGTTTTGAGAGTCAAGGATATTCATAGGGAGCTTGCATGTATTGGTGACTCAATCAATCAAAGTGAGCTAGTCCAAGTCATTCTCAATGGCTTGAGAGATGAATATGACAACCTTGTCCAATCCTATGCTATTAAGGAGGAGCTACCAAGTTTGGAGGCCCTTCAAAGTGTGCTTATTTCTGAAGAATCAAGACAAGAGTACAAACTCTTGAGGATGGACAAGCTATCACTCAATCATGATGATGGCAAAGTTCTATTTTCCAAGCACAAAGAGAGGAGTAAGAAGCAACACCATCACTTCTCTAATGACAAAGCTAAAGACCAAGATGGAGAGGAGGAGGATACCTCTCATGCTTCTAATTCAAATCTCAAGAAGAAGATGATCAAGTGCTTTTATTGTGGCAAGAAAGGCCATTATGCCACCAATTGCTTCAAGAAGAAGAATCAACTCAATCAAGCCAACATCACCAATGAGAAAGAAGACTATATTGCAAGTGATGGAGAAGGCTCTCTTATGGCATCAAGCTTCTCCTCTTCCACCTTCAACAAGGATGACTCATGGTATATTGATAGTGGAGCATCTTCACATATGTGTGGCTCCAAGCACTTTTTTTCATCTATTATGCCTTATGGAGTCAAGAAGACCATATACTTTGCAAGTAAGCATGAGTGCAATATTGAAGGAGTAGGGATTATTCCCTTGAAGCTTGCATCTTCTAAAGATCTCTTTCTCAACAACGTTCTTTTTGTCCCAAAGCTTACAAAGAACATCTTAAGTGTTGGCCAACTTCTTGATAGTGGCTTTGATGTCAATTTCAATATTGACAATTGTGTGATTAAGAAGGATGGTGAGATCCTTGCATATGGATCAAGATTTGAAGGCATCTACAAATTGGATCCAAGTGAGAGTGCAAACTCTCTTGATGTTTCTTATATTTCCAATATTTCAAAGGAGGAGGATTACACAAGATGCACATATCTTCTCTCTTCAAGTATTATGGTGTATGATTATCCCTTATTATTCAAAGCATATGTTGAGAAGAAATTCTCATTGAAGATCAAAGCTTTGAGGAGTATTGGAGCTCTTGAAGGAATAGCAGCATATGAAGTTTTATTCAAGATGAAGCCTAAGGTTGATCACCTTAGTGAACTTGGTAGTGCTTGCTTTGCACATATTCCCTTGGAAACAAGAAGGAAGGATGATCCAAGCTCATGGATCATGATTGGATACTCATCCATCAAGGAGGCCTTTAGTGTCTTTACACTCTCTATTTCAAATGTGATCGTGAATAGAGATGTCATATTGCACGAAGATTCAATCTTGGAAGTGGCCGAGATCAAGGCTTCTCAAGAAGCATCACAAGTTATCCTTTTTGAAGGTATTCAAGTTATGATGGGGCCAATGTGTGAGGAGGAGTTTCTTCTTCATATGATTTCAAGAAGATCTTCAAGATGCATGGCCGAGTCTTTATGGCTCACCTTACATGGCAAAGAGGGGCATCTTTCATGTTGTATCTACTACAACACATTCATATATGCTTCTCTTCCTTTGCTTGAAATGCTATCTTGCTTCATTGAATTTTTTGGATCTCAAAGTTCAAGAAAAGCTATACTAGTTTTGTATGATGCTTATGGTATGGACATGTTTCTTGTCATTATTGACTTAGATGTGTTTCCAATCCTTTTTGAAAGCAAGATATTGTATTGTCAAAAGTATGCTCTTGGTTCTAGTAAGAACAAGATTGAGCTTGGTACTCACTTTTTTGAAAATCATGTTTTCACATGTTTTGAGGCAAATTGTAAACTCCTCTTGAGATTAAGTGAAGCATCCAAAGTGGACACTTACATCCTTGAGAGAGTAACTAGCCTAAAAAAGATCAAGATAGTCTTTGATATCAAGATTAGATCCATCATGGATATAGTTCATTGTATGTGGACTAGTCAAGCTAGAAAGCATAATCTTGATAATCATCATTGTTTCACATCTTATGATCTTGATCTCCATAATTCTTATGAGGCTTGGAAGCCTCAGATTTCTCTATTTATGGTGCATCCATCATGCAAGTGGAACTTTCAAGGCAAAGATCATCATCAAGCATGGAGGAAGCCCATGATAATAGTGGCATATTGGTGGAGCACTCTTCAAAGGCATTGGCAAGAGATCTCTACCAAAGAGATCTTATCATGGATATGGTGAGGGTGCTGCTATGATGGATCCCTTGGCTGATCTTCACTTCTTATGCATACCAAAGGATCCACTCAAAAAGATTTAAAAACTTCTCAAGTGATCTAGTACCTTTCCAAGCTATTTTTTGAGGAGGAGTGTGAGAAATTGACAAAAATCTAGCTTGGTATTTTTTATGATAGAAGTTTGTAAGTGAATCTCACATGTGTGGAGGATGTTCCCACGTGTGGATAATTGTAAAGTAAATCAAAATGTTTGATATAGGGGTCTCATAGAATTTCATAGTCAAGCATTTAGGTGTAGGATGTTGATAGGGTCAAATTTGGCATAGATGGCAAATTATCCATTTCCACTTGTAATGCCAATATTGAGCCAAAATAGAGCCAAACTTGTGCCAATTAGAGTGTAGACAAGTGTTATGCTTTTGTTTGATGAAGCTTAAGAGGTCCAATAGGATTTAGAGGTGGAACCTTGTGAGGTCCAATAGAAAATTAAGGTGTGCTTGAATATAGTCCAATAGAATTTAGAGGTGCATGGATCAATGGTCCAATAGGATTAAGAGGTGGCAAAGCGTGATCCAATCGTAGTTAAGCATAGTGGTAGCTCATGAATCTATTAGTATCATTGTACTCCTCCTTTTGGATCTAATTGATTTTGAGATTGAGTGGATTTTGAGTGTCATTGAATTTCTAGCTTTCTCTCTCTACCCGAGAGTTCATGATGGTTTTTCTCTCTCTAACCGAGGAGAGCATCTTGTTTTTACTTAGAATACTTTTGGAACACTTCTCACACGTGTGAGTGAGAGTTGGAAGTGATTGAATGCATGTAGTAGTGTGTTTTTGCCATAGAATCAAAGATAGATCTTGAATCTCAATCTAGTCTTGATCTTGGTGCATCTACACACCTTAGGAGATCACAAGTACATGTAGTGGACAATCCACACGTGTGAAATTCAACATTTCATGCTTACTAGTTGATGCTACTCTAAATTGCAGGATCTTAATTTACACTTGTTACTTTAATTTGCAGGATCATAATTTATGTGTTATGTATTAGTTATGTTTCATGCTGGCTGAGAGAGAGAGAGAGAGAGAGAGAGAGAGAGAGAGAGAGAGAGAGAGAGAGAGAGAGAGAGAGAGAGAGAGAGAAATCATGGAAGAGTTAAAAGTAACCAATACTCCCAATTATAGGAAGGTGTGTAGCCCTTGTTTTCATCCATTAAAGAAGTGGTTCAAATGTTTCTTGTTGAACGATAAGTTCCACAAGAAAGCCCAAACGCCGTAGGTAGGAAGCATGTGGTGACATTCTGGAATAAGTTATAATCGTATGGTTTGGGAGTTTTAATTAGCACTCTACTATGGTTTTTCTTTTTTCTTTTCTCTTCGTGTGTGTTTAGGTTTGAGGGTTTAGGGTGTGTGTGTGCGTGTATGTGTGATGCCACTCATTTATGTTTCATGCTTACTAGTTCGACATGCTACTCTAAATTGTAGGATCTTAATTTACTCCTGTTACTTTAATTTGTAGGATCATAATTTATGTGTTATGTATAAGTTATGTTTCATGTAGAGAGAGAGAGAGAGAGAGAGAGAGAGAGAGAGAGAGAGAGAGAGAGAGAGAGAGAGAGAGAGAGAGAGAGAGAGAGAGAGAGAGAGAGAGAGAGAGAGAGAGAGAGAGAGAGAGAGAGAGAGAGTGAGTTAAAGGTAACCAACACTCCCAATTCTAGGAAGGTGTGTAACCCTTGTTTTCATCTGTTAAAGTTATGGTTCGAATGTTTCTTGTTGGACGATAAGTTCCACAAGAAAGCCCAAACGCCGTAGGGAGGGAGCATGTGGTGACATTTTAGAATTGGATATAATCGTACGATTTGGGAGCTCTGATTAGCACTCTACTATGTTCTTTCTTTTTTTTCTCTTTGTGTGTGTTTAGGTTTTGGGGTTTAGGGTGTGTGTGTGCGTGTAAGTATGATGCTATTCATTTTATGTTTCATGATTACTAGTTCATGCTACCCTAATTCGTAGTATCTTGATTTATGTTTCATGCCTACTAGTTCATGCTACTCTGATTTGTAGGATCTTAATTTATTCATGTACGTGTGTGTGTACATGGTTCCCGTATCATTGTCCGAGCTTTTATAGGTATTGAGTCTAAGCTGCGAGGGCAATACCAACATATAAATCAAATTTCCATCTATGAATAACCACAAACCATAACCCTAACAATATTAATGATGACACGAATCGATTGAGGATGCATTCAAGGAGATCTGCTAGAGAAACGAGAGCACCAGTCATGTACCTGACATCTCATCTTCTGCTCAAGAAGAATTCTGTGGATTCGGGGGTGAACCACAAACTTACAAAGAAGCCATTGACAGTCCAGACAAGGACAAGTGGATCAAGGCCATGGAAGACAAAATGAGTTCCATGAAGCAAAACGAAGTGTGGACTCTCGAGCCACTACCACTTGACAGAAAGACTGTCAAGTGTAAGTGGATCTACAAGCATAAGTATGGACCAAACAACAATGTACTAAGATACAAAGGCAGACTAGTTGCAAAAGGTTTTTCACAGAAGTATGGCATTGACTACATAGAGACCTTTTCTTCTGTTGTGAAGCACACATCTCTACGCATATTATTTGCATACGCAGCTGCCTATGATCTGAAGATCCACATTATAGACGAGAAGACAGTTTTTCTACATGGCGAACTCAATGAAGTAGTCTACATGGACCAACCACCAGGTTTTACCTGTGAGTCACTTGTTGACTATGCCTGCAGAATGTGCAGAAGCATCTCTGGGTGGAAATAGTCTACCAGACAGTGGTATAAGAAAAAGGATCATGCTCTCATATCCTTAGGCTTCCAGCCTTTAATGGCTGACTACAACGTTTATGTGAAAGTCATAAACGGGGAGATCATCATAGTCGATGTCTATGTAGATGACACACTAATTCTGTCATAGAGCGACAATCTGATTGCATAGGTGATGGCAGATATTTTGAGTCACTTTGAAATATCAGACCTAGGAGAAGCAAAATGCTACTTGGGTTTACAGATCGACAGATACCTTCAAACCGAGAGATTGTATCTGCACCAGTCAAGATACATTTAGAAGATCATTGATGACTTTGACATGACAAATTGCAAGGGAGTAGATACTGACTCAGTTGGATTTAATTATAATTAGGTATATTTCAATAATCCAATTTTTAACATATCTCAGTACTTGAAACATTTATGTATGAATATATATTTGTTGAATTTAAGTTTTCTTCATCAATTTTTAAGTGTTTAAAATGTAACTCAAATAAATTTTGCAAATTTTCTTAATTAACAACTATCAACAAATGATTTTGCTTATCAACTTTATAAGAAGTGGTGCAAAAGACTCATGGGGTCAGATGGAGTCCATTCTTAGGGCAAAATGGAGCCGTAGTTTTTTTATTTTTATTTTTTAACCCTCGAAATAATCCTCGAAGCAGGGTGCCATTTTGGAAGGGATATACCAAAGGATGTCCCTTGGTATATCCCTCGGAAAAGACATGTCAAACACAGCCTTTTAGAGGGATATACCGAGGGACCTCGATATTTCCCTCGGTATCCTTGTGCTATAAACAACGCAGAAATGAGATGAAGAAGCCTCGATTACTGAGGGATATATCAAGGATCTCCTTCCGAGGCATACTTCATGGTGTATTCCGAGGTTTTTGATCTTTTTTCAAAAAAGTAATTCTTCATAAAAGCCTTGGTAATAGGGTCAAAAATCCTCCAGAATGTTGTAGTGAAGCCGACTACAGCTACAAACCAAGTCTGAAACATCTATGTATGTTCAGATGTCTCTACTATGCATAAATCCCTTCGGATTTGAGGAAGAAACTCGACCCTGTAAGCTGTAAGTACATTTTCATTGGCTACTCAAGGACTCACATACGAAGACCTACAAAATGAGTCAACACAACACATCGCAATGTCCAACCTACGGTCCCTTGCGATAGCAAACCGAAGGAAACCGCCATGACAACGATTGTGGTTGGATGCGGTTTTAACTTCATGCTCCTGAGGTCAAGCTACATTTACAATGACTTCACATTTCCAAGCTCCCAATGCGTACGAAGGAGATCCTTCTTGTACTTCTTCACATCTTCATGATACACCAAAAACCGATTTACGGATCAAGTACAAGGGATGTTAATGATCTTTTAATATGTAAACTTAGAATAATAGAATATCATCAAGCAGTTATATAAGCAACTGAACAATTAGAAGGAAATATTTGATGGGATGATCGATCAATGTATTCATAGAGATCAAACGACCAAAAGCGGTCTTCTAATAGTTGACTCCTCAGAGTTACTGATCAGTTAAGAGAGGGTAAAGAGTATTTTGAAGGATAAACTCATTAGCCTCTATAAGTAGGGTCACGCACATTGCGCTATTGTTTTGTGTTCTGATATAGTTTTTACTACAACACCATTTTATACAGAAGCGCTATTTTTCATATCAGGTATATTTATGTTGAATGTTTGAATGTCTCTCACTCTTTCTCTCTATCATTGGAACCATTAATGAAGAACTCTATGGCTATCTCAGATGCCTATTCTTTTTGCATTCTCTGTGGTTGTCTACGACACCTACTCTGATATCTAATCAAATCAAAACTGCTCTACATGCTTAGTTTCTAAAGTAATCCAAGATCCTTATTCATTAGTTTTCAAAAAGTATCATTGGTTTTCTTTGATTGGGTGTGACGACCTCTATTCTGCTATGGCCTATTAGACCACCCTTTGTGTGTGTGTTAGTTCGTCATCATCATCCCTAACACAATGGACCACTGAACCAATCTCAATCGATCAATAAATCCCAATGAATCATACATCAAATTAAGCAATCAAAGAATCTCTCTCTCTCTCTCTCTCTCTCTCTCTCTCTCTCTCTCTCTCTCTCTCTCTCTCTCTCTCTCTACATTTCAAAATATCCGTGTGCCCTCTCCATGTGAAATTTTTTAAAATTGCTAATTTTTCTAAGCCAATCAAATATTTCATAGTTGTGTAACTCTTCCACATGTGGAGTCTCATGTAGAAAGATATGCAAGCACAATCCATGTTGCACGTCTGTGGCCACTCTTAAGGAAATGTAATCACATATGGAAGTTCCACACAAATTTTGAATTTGTTGGCATTGTCCTCCTATTGGTACTATGTAGATAGTTGTCATGAGGTCTTTGGCCACTTTCATGGATATATATCTATGTGTGGAGTTGTCATACATGTATGTTGCACAAATAGATATCCACAATGTATCTATGACTTGTCCCGTGAGACTTTAATTCATATACACTCGCGCATGGAACTTCCACACGTGAATCTTTCTCACATATAAAGTTCCACACAAATTTTGAATTTGACGGCATTGTCCTCCTGTCGATTCTTGGCTTGACGACGAAAAAAATTTCATCATGAAAATTCTTTGCATATACCCATACCAAGTGGTATTATATCCATCAGAGGTTCACCTAGCTTGTGCATGGCCCCGTTTGATACAAGTATGGACAAGTAAATGATCATATGCATTTTTGGAGTTACCCTTGAAAGCATACACACAATATTATGATACTTCCCACATAGCATTTGATAAAGCATTGAACATCATGGCAAATTCTAGCAAAAAAAATTAAATTGGCATGTCCAACCAACCAAGTAATTTATCTTCATGGCTTGTATACCTTTGTTGATTTTTATAAAGTTGTTGAAGTACAACATAGTGATACTTACTAGACGTTTTTCCTACATGGACATAGAAATTCTTAAGTACTCTCGACATTGTCTAATATAGGGAGACTAAGTGAGTCTTGCTTAGAAGAACCTTGTTTCAATTCAAGCTTTTCATCCAAAGCATTTGCATTGGCTAGTCAAATCCCTTTATGTAGACTCAAGTGAATGGTATTGCAAGACTTAAAAGCAATGTATCAATTGATTGCAAAGGATGCAACCTATTTTCCTTTCAATTACAATAGATTAAGTTTTGAGCAATACATGATACAATTTTGGCTTTGTTTAATTTAAGGTTGATACTGATGTCATGATAAAATGTCAAGTCATCATATTGATAAAGAGCAAAAGTACCAAAGAAGTGAAGCAATGCTAGTGAAATCACATAATAGAGAGGCCAATAAAATACCATAAGCAATAAGGTCATAATGGAATAACACCAAGCTACCAAGTGGACATACTCGAAGGTTCTCCATCTGCATATCTATATTTTTGATAAATCTGAGAGAGAGAGAGAGAGAGAGAGAGAGAGAGAGAGAGAGAGAGAGACAGAGAGAGAGAGAGAGAGAGAGAGAGAGAGAGAGAGAGAGAGAGAGAGAGAGAGAGAGAGAGAGAGAGAGAGAGAGAGAGAGAGAGAGAGAGAGAGGCTATTGTGGAGAAATCGAGTTTTGGAGGTTTTCATTGGTCCATGTTTGCCCTACAATGTCTTTGAAGGGCATTTGAAAGGCATTTAAAAATTTGTTAAAAAGCAGTTAAACTGAGAGGAAATTCTTTCTCTAAAACTTCTGAAGGGAAATTTCTAGAAAGAGAAAATCAAGGTATAAAATTGTGAAGGCAAGAGAGAAATCTCGATGGATGGCAGAGGGGAGATGTGAGAGATTTCAACTAATTTAATCATATTTGCTAAAGTTGTTTATTTGGCATTTGAGGCCAATTTCATATTAGACTTAGAGTTTGACTTTTCAAAGTTATATTAGCCTAAAGGCATTTGAATAAACACTTCTGTAAAGTGGGGGAATTTATATTACACGAGTTATAGTAGAATTTTCTATTACGGAGGCAAAGCAAAGTTTGAATTTAGGTTTGGACCTACTATAAAAGGATGTAACTTGTGGGAAGAGATACAATTCTCTCTCTCTTATTTCATTCATGCTTATACATGGTTCTCTTGGGTTCTACTATCCATTGGTGCACTATACTTGTGATATTTTGCAATTTTGTGTGTAGAATGTTCATTATAAGCTGTTTTTAGATCCACACATGTGAAATATAGTAGCTTAATGTTATTACATGGAAAATTTTAGGCAATTGCATGTAGATTCTGAAATAATCAATTTTTTGTGATTTTGTAAAAACCCTAATATTGATTGGATCTCTAGATTGTGAGGTTACTAAACCTCATTTGAGTGTGTTTCAATTTTAGAAAGTGGCAAGAGTCATTAGATTAAGAATAGATCATAGGTTAATCAAGATTTCACTATTCTATGTGTTGATTTGCTTGGTATAGGTGCTAGAAGAAAATTGAGAAGTTTCATATCTTTGTGATTTTCTTTTGAAAACATTTGTTGTTGTTCAAAGGAGTGCTTTGTGCATTGAAACAGGTTGAAAGAGAGGATCGAGTCATTGCTACATGGCTATATGAAGTGTGGTCATGTTGGAAGCCAATGGTAGGCTTACCTCAAGTAACTATTCACTGTGGAAAGTGAGGATGGAATCATTCTTGAGATGAATGATGTTTTGAATATTAGTGTAGGTTTGGAGGAGAGGCCAGCAACACAATAAGATCAAATGAGGTATGACAAGAGGGCTAAAAGGGCTCTACACATGATAAAGATGAATGCTACTAATTAGCTTCTCAAAGAAGTTGGTAAGGGCACTTCATCAAAGGATGTTTGAGATTCATGAATCCAAGTCTACTTCTAGAGTGTTGACTCTAAGAAGGCGAATCTTTTCTTGTTTGCAAAAGAATGAAGAAAGTCCAAATACTTTTATTTTGAGAGTGGAAGCATTGAATGATGAGTTGGCTTGCATTGATGAGAGCATTAAGGAAGGAGAGCTTGTTCAAGTTATTCTTAGTGATTGTTGGATGCTCATGCTAACATTGCTCAAAGTCTTGCTATTCAAAATACTTTGCCAAGTTTGATTGATCTTCGAGGTATCTTGATCAATGAAGAATATAGGCTTCAAGCAAGAGGTGGATCTTCATCAGCATCTCAAGTTGGAGGAGGAGGCTATGTTCATCAAGGGCAAAATCAAAAGAAAGTGGTCTAAAGGGCAAGATCAAGGGGAGGCTTTTTCAAATGGCAAAAAGAAAGATAGATCAAAGCTCAAGTGCTTCTATTCTGGCATCAAAGGACACTTTGCAAATGAGTGCTACAAGAAGAAGAGAGATCAAGGAGACAAGCAAGGTAATCTTACTTTTGATGAGGATGGTTTGGATGTTCAAGATGCAAATGATGATGCTTTTGTGATGTCTTCATGTATGCTTGCTAATGATGGAGATCTAGATCCATGGTGGATTGATAGTGGAGCAATTCACACATGACTTTTCACTTAGAGTACTTCACTTCTTAGTTGGCATATGGAGATGACAAGAGGGTGATCTACACGGCCAATGATGGTGAGTGTGCAATCAAAGGGATTGGCACAATTCCTATTTCTCTCTCTACAAATAGGAATGTTCATTTAAAGAATGTTTTGTTCATACCTTCCATTACCAAGAATTTACTTAGTGTGAGTCAATTGCTTAGTAAAGGTTTCAAAGTTGAGTTTGATGGAGATGCTTGCATGATCAAAAGGAAGGATGTCTTGATTGCAAAAGGTGAAAGACAAGGGAAGTTGTTCAAACTAGATGCTTGTGTTATTGGTAACCAAGTTGGATTTGTGGCAAGTGAGCAAATACCTACTCAAGAGGTTTGCATAATAGGATGGGGCACCTCAACTTCAAGTCATTGGAAGTAATGGCTAAGAAGCAAGTTGCCAAAATCTTTAAGTATCATCAATCATAGACTACCTTATGCTAGATCTTAGTCTTTTTAAGTTGTAGATTCGGATATTCACGAAATTACTCAAATTAGCAATAGTGGAGCTAAGATGTATGTAACTTTCACTGATGATTTTAGTAGATTTTGTTGCATCTGTCTCCTAAAGAGCAAAGATGAAGTGTATGACGCATTTGTTAAGTCCAAGAATGCAAGAGAGAACTAATTTTCTACAAGGATCAAGTGCTCACAGAGTGACAATGGTGGAGAGTACATATCTACCAAATTTAAGACTTTTTGTGATGACCATGGGATCAAGAGAGAGAATACAACATCAAGGACCCACAACAAAATGGAGTGGCTGAAAGGAAGAATAGGAATTTATGTGAAAGTGCTAAAGCCATGAGGTTAAGTTCTAAACTTGATAAGCCATTTTGGGATCAAGCTTTGTTGTGTGCTAATTTCTTGTGCAATAGGGGGCCGAGTGCTATTTTAGATGACATGACACCTTCTGAGATGCTATTCAAGGGGAGGCCGAGGGTCAACTTTCTTAGAACTTTTGGATGCACATGCTATGTCAACATTACTCTTGATGATGGGACCAAGGAGGATTTATTTTCAAGGAAAGGTATATTTGTTGGATATAGTGAGGTGAGTAAAGCCTACAAGGTTTACATTCCTTCTACTAACAAAGTGATTGTTGGTAGAGATGTCATTTTTTATGAGGAGAACATTTCAAAAGTATCTTCAAGAATTACTGATGGTGATGTGGATGGATCTAACATTCTTGATATTGATGTAAAGGATCCTACTTTGGATGGTGATGATGAGGGACCATCATCAAGTCAAAAGCCAAAGGGTGCAAAGATTTCATCATAGTCAATACCATGTTCTTGAGAATATCCTTTTGCCACCAACCTTGCCATGTACCCGTGGTAAAGATGGTGAGTATTCGGATAATCATTTCTCTTGCTAATCTTTATGGATGAGATCTATGGCAATTGGACATTACAAATGCATTTTTGAGTGGTGATCTTGAGGAGGAAGTGTACATGGAGCAACCTGAGAAGGCTTTGTTATGAGTGAGTATGATCATTCACTCTATTATAGGTTTGCTGGAAATGATGTTACCATGCTAATCTATGTGGATTATATCATCTTGAGTGGTGAGACAATCAAGATGTGGAGGATGTCAAGAGTGCTCTTAAGAAGGAATTTGAGGTGCATAATCTTGGTCACTTGCAGTACACTTTAGGAATAGAAGTCATTAGGTCTTCTCAATCTACTTTCTTTTGTCAAGTCAAGTATGCTAATTCCATAAGTGCTTATTGTATTTTCATAGGTGATGGAGCTATATCATGGATGTCAAAGAAACAAGCCACTATCTCATTGTCATATAGTGAGGCCGAGTACAAAGCACTTACACATTGCACAAAGGAGATGGTATGGATCAAGAGGATGATCAAAGATCTTTACTTGCTGGATTTTCCAGAGAGCCCAATCATCTTTTGTGACAACCTATAAGCCCAAAAGTTGGCAACCAATCCTATCTTTCATGCTAGGAGCAAGCATATTAAGGTGGCATATCACTATGTGAGGGAGCAAGTCATGATAAAGGAGGTGGAGCTTCAACATGTTTCTTCAAAGGAATGTGTAGCTGATATCTTCACCAAAGCATTAGAAAAAGACTTGTTTATGAAGCATAGGACATCACTTGGAGTGTTATCAAAGTCCATGCTAGAACTAGTTGAAGAGGAAGTGTGAGAGATTTCAACTAGTTTAGTCATATTTGCTACATTTGTTTATTTGGCATTTGAGGCCAATTTCATATTAGACTTAGATTTTGACTTTTCAAAAATATATTAGTATAAAAGCATTCAAATAAACATTTCTAGAAAGTGTGGGAATTCATATTACACGAGTTTTAGTAGATTCAACTTTGAGTAGTAGAGATGTTGAATCTAGTCACAATAATAGTAGGGCTTTCTATTATGGAGGAAAACCAAAATTTGAATTTAGGTTTGGACCTGTTAGAAAAGGATGTAACTCGTGGGAAGAGATACAATTCTCTCTCTCTCTTATCTCATTCATGCTTATACATGGTTCTCTTGGGTTCTACTGTCCATTGGTGCAATATATTTGTGATATCTTGCAATTGGTGTGTAGAATGTTCATTAAAAGTTATTATCAGATCCACCTGTGTAAAATACAATAGCTTAATGTTATTGCACGGACAACAACTTTATTTTATGTCTCAGTTCATGTTTGATTAAGATCTATTAGAGTTTGCATTTGATTTTTAGTGTAGATGCTGATTTTTCTACATTGACAAAATGGGTGAATTGCTTGTTTTCTAACCAAAGATCATTTTGTAGGTTGGGATCTTAATAGATCTAAAAACTTTCACAAGAGATGGCAAGAGAGGAATGCGAGAGAGTGAAAAAGTTTCAATTTTTTGGGTTTTTTTGGGTATGGGAGAGAAATATCAATATAGTGAGGTATTGGAGAGAGAGAGAGAGAGAGAGAGAGAGAGAGAGAGAGAGAGAGAGAGAGAGAGAGAGAGAGATTTGCTTAAATCTTGATTTCATTCATGGTGTGATGATCTTGCAATTCTGATATTCTTTTAATAATCTTGGTTTGATGTGGTTGCACTCTCAACTTTGAGAATTTGGCAAAAATTAAATCGTAAATTCACTCTCCTCACTATTGAATCCCTTTTTATAATCGAAACTATTCACCCATGGTTTCATGCTCTCTTTGTTCAACATGAATATACTCTCTTAATAATGTCTTTTTTTGGTTTCAATATCAAATGTGGAGTTATGCACTACTTGCCAATGACGTCTTAGATGTTGGAAAATTATGATAGTATTTCTTGCCTGGAGGTTTTTGGGCTATCTATACAATCAAGTATTCATAAATAGTAAGGCTATCAAGGGGGTATCACCCTCATCAATTCTACCACCTCGACTTTAAAGTGGAGACAATTGCAATTTTTTCGAATTAATTTGCCATGATTTTGCTTTTAATCCACACTAAATACAAATATTATTTGACTCCATTCAATTTTAATCATAGGTTAGGAAGACTGATATTGCATCATACATTCCAATTTACGTAGTTGAAGACATCATGGTTCTTGGTGAGGCCTATTTTTTTTAGGCATAGTTCTCTTGGGCTAACAATGAAATCCTATCGGCCCATGCATGGTGTGATGATGGATTGTGCTAGGGTTGGGCTTGCCCACCAAGGTTCGGTTTGATTCCATGCGCATGAGTGTTTGGACACTAAGGCCAAAGGCCTTCTTAAGGAATGTGCAAAAACACACAGTAAAATTTATTTTTATATGCAATAAAAATTGGCACCCCAGAGAAAATAGTGCATATTTCATGGAGCTACACATAATTGGTAAGTTCGTCACAAACAAAAGATGCACAGTAGCTGAATGTTTAGGCTTCCCGCTTGATTTCTTTGAGTGGCTGGATGGTAGGTTTGAAGTCTGAGAAATTCAAATAAATTTGGTCCAATTTCAAGTCATGGCGGGAAAAGTGTAGGCACTCCATTATTTCACTCTTCACCATGCCAAAATGAAATAATAAATAGGTCTACTTCCGTCGCCATAGCTCTGCGAACGTTGGAACTCACCATCTTCAGGAATCAGTTGAGAGAGAGACAATCCCAGCGGCAGGCTTGTATTTTAAAATTTTGAAAGCCAGACCTAATTTTGAAAGCCATACCTTCCAGTCAAGATGAAGGGTATCACTATTCACTAACTGTCAACTTGAAAGCCTAGCGAATGTTGGGCCTTTCAATTGAAATGTGCAAACGGTTTGAAACCTTTCAGAAGATGTTTACTGACAAGGGTACGGAAGGGTTTTCGCAGCTTTGGCTCTCGGGTGAAGTCTGAGCTATTAATTCAGTTATCTAACTTTGGAAGGACAGATTCTTCATGTGACAGTTAGCAAATTATTTTGCCTTTTGTTGAAAAGAAAAGAGGCAGTTGAAGGGCATTGCAAGCCAGCTCAAGGCTGAAGCTGCCATCTACACGACTCAGGAAAACACAAAACATTTATACTCCATGCAAAGCATTGTAGCTTCCTTAGTTTGTAAAGGACAAGATCCATGTACTAAGAAGACCGATGTTTGAGATTAATTGTTAGATGCACGTGACTGACGATTTCTAGCATTTACTATGATTTCACCAACTGTGTAGACATTCTTTGGTAGTCTGGAAGGTGCAGGGACCATGTGATGACAGAAATCTGTTAATAATTAGATTACAAGTATGAATTTACAAATAGCAAGAGAGAATCCTGACCTCAATTTCCCTCCTTATTTAGTGAAAAGGACCACAGGCCTTTCCCTCTCCGGGAGTATTGGTAGAGTCCATGTGTACATTACATTGCCCATACATGCGTGACTGCTACTGCAAGGTTCTGCTGGCTGCCAGAATTTTTGTTACACGATTTCTTGCACCCTTTCTACTTGAGCTACTTCCGCTTACATAAATCAATCGAAAGAAGCTTCATCTGCATGGAATAATCTCTACTATCTACTCGTCCTCAAGAAGAAATCAGTCTCGGCTTCCATGCAGCTAATGCAATGCTTCATGAGCGTTAATAGATTGCACAGTACTGCACATGGATCGATCATTGCAATTATAGCAAATGTTTAGGCTTATCAGCGTCTCTTTGGGGTAATCAGTTCACTTCTCAAGCCACAAAGTCGTGTAACATCTGCATTTCAATGTGTTTAGAATTTGGGTAGTCAATACTTTGATGATCACTAATCTGACTACCAGTGCCCTCGTAGATACTGTTGCCGTATTCATTTTTTTCGGTGCCAACAGTTTCTCTTCTGGAAATTGCTATGCTCTGACCTCCATGAAGATATGACTGTCGATTTGCCGAGAGCGATAAATTATCACAATGCCTTAATCCAAGCGTTAATGACACCCCATTGACTGGATATAGTGACGTGAAGGCTCTGCTCAAGTTTCCATCCTCGTAAGGTGTAAGGACTGAACCGTCATGGCACATTTGTCCTCCATTATATGGAATACTGTAAATATGTGAATCTTGCCGCGTTGCCACTTTGGTTTTATTTTCAACATCACAACTTGTATCATTATGCATCTCATCAGATTCAGTTGTTGGTCCCTTATTTGCATTCAAAAGCAAATTGGTATGATTAGAAATTCCGATCCTGGACTTCTTCATCTGAACTGGACTCAAACCATCGGGGTTTGAGTCTTCATATAATTGAGCCTCGTAACCATTTCCAATCTTCATGTTTTCATTTCTTGTTGAAGATATGTTTCCCGGATTAAACTCAGACGTTAAACCATCACCTTCTAGAAACATTTGAAGGTCTGAAGCTCCTTCGGATGTGATTTTATTGTCAAGAGCAGCCATGTTTGTGTAATTCTGATCTTGCCGACTCTCGGTTTTGCATGTTCTGTCGCTTGTACCAAGGTCAGTAATTCCATCACTATGAGAGTTGTCACCTTCACCATGATATTTTCCTGGAGCTTCAATCCCCTTATCTCTAGCTTCCTCCTGATACATCTCTTCCACCATAGGCTTCCACAGGCGAACTCGAGCATTTATGAACCAATTAGAGACCTGCCAGTGTAAGAAACAGCATATAACAAAGCAAGAAATTCTGGAAGCTGAAATCCTTAACATGATCGTAAAAGCAGGAGATTGCATTTACATTGATCACAATGACCTACATACCTGACTTCTCGTTAGTCCAGTCTGCCTTGCCAGCATTATTTTATCTGCATCTTTGGGGTACCTGTCAAGTCACATAATGTTGTGATCTAGCAATTGATAAGTGCTGCAAAAGAAAATGGAGGCAGTACATGTGTTGGAATCAGCTTGAAATGGATGAAAAAGAGTTGGGAGCTCCACTCACGGGTGTAAGAAGTGTTCAAATAGCCAAGCTCTTAGAACAGAAACTGATCTCTCTGGTAGTCCTCTTTGTGGTCGCCAGGCATGCTGTTGTAGCATACCCAATTGCTGGAACGACCTCTGCTGACGGAGTTGTTGATCTACGTATCGTAGACGAGATATTCCACCTCTGTTTGTTAATTGCCTACCAATCTCTTCTTCACCCAAAGCTTTACATACAAGCTGAATTTGACCACTTATTGCGTCTCGCAGGCATCGAAAATAGCGGGACATGGCCTGCAATGCCAATGCCGTATAGGGAATTGCAGCTCCGACTCCCAGAACACTATCGAAGGAGGCCACCACAGCATGCATTTGATCGCTGTAGATTCTGTATCGCCTATCTACCTGCAAAAAATTGTACCGAGCAGGGTGTTGAGTAAAGAAAAAAGAATTCACATTTATATGAGCATGACAACCATAGGAAAACTGCTCCTGAGTAATTTGCATTAAACAAAATAAGTGGCCAGTCGTTGAGGACTTCCTTTCCCCTATTTGAGGTTTGGAGCTGGTTAACTTTAATTAGCTAGACAAATGTGGAAAATGTTGCAGAAGCCATTCCTAACGTTTCTGGGTTGAGCATATCAGTTAAAAGAAAACAATTCATCTGGGTTTTGGCTAGGAATCGTGTGGAACATTGCCTCCAGACGCTTTGGGCCCTTTTCCATTCATTGAGGCTTTCAGTGGATGAGCTCTTAGATTTTGTGGGGCTCAAAGGTCACACTGATCAAGCTAAAATTCCTCCTATTGAACTCAGAATCTATGGTCGATGGTCACTCTCAACTGTCCTTTCATGAAGAGATATTCTCAATTGTGTGCTCTTGTTTGAAGTTTGAAATTGTCATTTGTGAAACCTAACTGTAGTCTGTTTATGCCCATCCCCTGCTATTCTTTGACCTAGCTGTTCTTTCTTACACAACGTGGTCATCCACAGGAAAAATTTCTTTTGTGATAATCACTCCATACCATATGGCAATGGTTTTGGTTTTTGACATGAAGGATCAAGATATTGCCTTTCGGCCTTCTTTGGCTTTGAAGCTGTGTATCAAAACTACTGCTGGTTGTTTATTTATTGGTCTTTAACATAGAGCTTTCTCTAAGAACTTTTTGGAATTCAGATTAGTGATCTCATATGCACTGCTTCAATCATGGTTTATTGGCTGTATTTCAGTAGAAAGCATTTTTAAAATTTTCACTATTCAGATTGATTTTGGCAGCAAACTTACATCCATTTCTCATATTGGGCCTATGAGTGAACTCCCCATAGTTTGTAGAGCTTTTAAGTTCCCATTTCTCTGAATAATCGCCCATCTCCCCATTGAAAAGGGCCCAGGACGTGCTGTTGGTAGCTCCTCGCAAGAAGAAAGTCACAGTGTCATGTATGAAATGTGGGAGACTTCTCCACATTCTATACAAGAGGTGTACTAAATGTTGTTTGAAACTTACCCAATCTGTACTCTTCGGAACTATGGAGGCATACAAGAGAAAACGTCATACCACTGTAGAAAACAGCATAGTCACCTTTAGCTATTGGCATGCTTTGCACTTTCTAATAATCTCGGCGACCTTCCCAGTGCAGTTGTGCCGATAGTAACAATGAGTCACAGCTTGAAACATTGAGCAATCTCCTTGTGATAGTTGCCTAGTTCACAATGTATAGCCTCAACAAATTTGACATGTAGATTCATCCTCAGCTCTCTGAGCCCAATTAGGGCGAACCGAACTCACTCCCCTATGCACTTACCTAAATAGGGTTACACATTAAGGATTATCAATTAGCAGGCTTTGGCTGATTCAGAATGATTGTGACTGTAGTAGAACAAAAAACTGAGCTTCTGATATTTGGTCATATACCTGTTCCAGTGAGAAGAAGCTGAAAGTGGAGGAGGTAAAAAAAGGTGGCACATGATGGGCTGTAGAAAAAACAAATAGTGGCAGGAGAGAAGAAATCTGAGAGGTCTCCATTATGTCTTCAAATTAAGACTTTTGTTCAACAAGCATGAATGCTATATCTGGAGAATCGTTGATCAAATAAATGGGCAGCAAAGGATAAAATTTACAGAAGCAACACATCTGGCATTGTAAATCACAAAATACAGATAAGAATGAACAATCAGTGAGCCAAGCCATGGATATGTCAATTGTTCAGAATTTTTTAATAGCTCTGTCAAATCGCAGCAGACAAATATTGTTGGCTGAAGCATAGATCTGGGGGTTTTGCCCAGCATACAGAGCACATAGTTTTGAACAAAATACATAAGGTTGTTCCTGAAAGTCTCATGAATAAAGCTCGGGCTAGCTTTACTAGATAGTACTTACAAACACCAGAATGTGATTTGACTTCATGTCAAAATTCACTCTCAAAGATCTCCATTGGTTTGTAACTTGAATATCACCTATTTAGAATACTAAGTAAAATTTGGGTTTTCCATTTTCATGTAACACTTTCAAGGTTTAAATTCAACCCCCAAGCAACAAATATGAACCTAAGAGCATTGTGTCACAATATGACATACTTACAGAAATCCATGATTCCACCTTTGCCTGCTGAGAGAGAGAGAGAGAGAGAGAGAGAGAGAGAGAGAGAGAGAGAGAGAGAGAGAGACTTACCTCCTGGAGCATGAATAGAAGTTTTCCCTTCTTTGTTTCACAATCTTTCCTTTCGTCTGAGCTTAAAGTGGAAAAACTCTCAGTAAAGTTAGCTGAAGACACTGTAGCTAATACTGGCCCAAGACTGGTGTGCATAGCTTCAACATGTCTTGTTTGATCTTTGAAAGAAGATCCTTGTATTGCAGCATCTGCAGAGCCAAAATCCATATCCTCATGATTTTGACCCTTCCACATTTGTGCACTTTGATATCTTGGCGAACTGTGCTTTATAATATCCTTTCTGACACTGCATACTTCATCTAGAAGCTGCTGTGCTGCTTTCAAATATTTACTGCGGGAAAGAAATGTAAATGATGCAGACCCTACAAGTGAATCTTGCTCAAAGTGGAATTGCCTGTCGTCACCAAGATTTGTAATTTCTTGCATTTCTTCTGTATACTCTCCATTTCTAGAAGGATGAAGATTACTCAAATTACTGGTGAACTCTATGGGAAAATTTTTGACATCAATTTGAGATGTTACAGAATTTTCACCCTCAGAATGAAGATGTACATCAAATCCATTAATTTGCATGGATGGAGGCCGCTTAGATGAAAGTGAGAGATTGAGGCATTGTCCATATGCAGTTCCAGCAAGTGGGCTTTCATTATGGAATTTATTTTCTGATCCGGCTTGAAGTAATTGCTGTTGCTGATTAGGGAAGGTTGAGAAGAAGTTTTGTCTGATCCTGCATCCAGTCTCTGGATATGTCTCCTGGTTTAAGTTCTTAGCAGTATTGGCTTGATCAGTTAAATGCTTCATGCGTTGTGTATCCACATTTAAAGGCAGGAACAACAACTCATCCCCATTCCTCAAAGTGTTATAGACATGTGTAGCCCGTGGTGACCGCATTGAGCCATCACCTAGAGACCTATCTAACCTTGAACTGGAGGGTTGAGCTGAGGAGAATGTCATTTCTACCAGATTCTGTTGAGCTTGCCCACCATTAGGTAAAGGGTTCAAAGAACTGGCATTTGGTGGGCTCAGCAAAACCATGTTACCTGTTGTTGGTACATTAACGTACCCATCGGTTCCATTGTTCATCAAGTAGAGTTGCATTGCCTCAGGTGATACATTTGTCCCCAGCAGATTACATGATGCAATGGATCCATCCTTACTGGAGCTTTCATGTGTACCAGACTGCAGAGCACCTAGAAGCAGAGTGGCAGCCAAAACATTTTGGGATGCTCCTGAGCTTGTATGGACAGGAACACCTTGGATTCCACCTGATCTGACAAGGTTCAAGGGACTTGAATTGTTTTGAGGAAGTTGACTGTTCACAGTTTCCCAGTTGCCACTTTTTGAGAACCAATTTTTTTGGCTAGGATAGCCTCCAGATACAAGAGATTGGCCAGAATAAACTGTACCTGCGGTGACAGGAGTTTGTGATCCAATGTCTGCAGGAGAAGAACAAAAGTAAGCATTGGTTTTTGCTGGAACTGCCAGCAACTCTGCACCCGTGGCAAAATTGTATGAATCTGACGACATCATCTGTGAGTTGTATAGTGGCAACATCGCATTTGTAGTCGTTTGGTTGGAAGCTCTCGTGTATCCTCGTAATAAGCCTGAAAAAGGCTCTTCCTGGTCTGATTGATGATTCTGTTGTGCACCTTGCTGTAATTCCCGTACTTGAATAGCCAAGCCAACGGAATGGTCACGATTATGGCCAGTATGAGGTGAAGCTGTGTGGTTTATGCCTGGTATTCTAAGTTTTTCACGCCTGCTTTGTTGTGCTACATGTGTTTGCTGCGTCAGATGATGCATACTGCAGTGCAGTGACTCAGAGATGCTGCTCCTGATCCTTTCTTATCTGGTCACATTTCTTCATCTACTGCTGAGGGCAACCCAGCTTTTGATAATTTGAACTCTTTTGGTTCCAAATTATACAAGGGCAGAGCTGTTATTGTATGATTGAAATGGAAGTTCCTTCAAAACATAACCATCGATGTTTATTTTGCTTGTATTTTATTCATCCGAGCTGCTGCTTGAATATTTGGTCAAATGCCAAATCTGAAAGATGCTAGTTGCACTGGGATGAACTGAAAAAATCACAAAGCATGAGAGTTAATGTCCATCTAAGAAAATAATTTAACACAAACTTCTCTCCAGAGTGTCGCAAACAAAGATTCACATACTCAACGAATTTAATCTTTTACATTCTGTACGCTGCGCTCCAAATGCCAGTGTACAGAACATTGAATAGAGATGGCGTAGGCTTTGTTTCTGAAATGTCACTCCTAATTCAAAATTTTGAGTGTTCCCGCCTATTGGGAGGGAATATTTTGGCATTTTAAAAATTATACTTTAATTGTGGTTAAGCACCAGTGAAATTTGATGTGACTAAAATTAGGTGAATTCATTTACATGGAAAGTAGTGCGGGTAGATGCGTAAAGAAGAAAGGCATCAAACAAACATAACACCTACTGTCAGAAATTCATCCCTGTAAACTATAAGAAATCAAGCTCCATACATGCTGTGCAGTAATAAAAAATAAAATAAAAAGAGGAATTTTCAATTTCAAGCGATTTCAACAAATAGCCAGCCTATGGAGCACAGTAGTTCGAGTCCTCACAACATACTGGATGTCGTACAGAACGCTGGCCCAAATATTTGTTCAGAATTTTGTGAAAGGTAGTAAATATTCACGAACGTTTTTAAACACATAGAAGACATGTGGAGCATCTTGTTCAGGTACATGTATACATAACTTTGCAAATGTGGATGACAAGAACTTTGACAACATTTCCAGCACTGAAATATGATATGGTTCTGTATGATCCCTTAGGGGAGGTGCTCAGTATTAGAAGTTGCATCTTCAACTGGGTGCTTTAGGACTCGGTCACAAGGCAACTCGGGTGACATGTGGGGACTTGGAGTGCGAATTACGAGGATAGGAACAACAGCTTTTGCTAATTAGTTTCAAGATAGGCACTTTTTTTAAAGTTCTCTTTGCTCATTTAACCTAATCCCAATCTTTTGTTGACAAATATCTATCCTTGTTTTGCTTCAATAAAATCTGATCAGCAATATCTAAGTGGAAATGTGTTAGTTAGATGAATCCAAACTCCCTTATGGTGCGACCCACCTGATACTGTTTAGACCTTGAGGCTTGAGTGCACAATTACCAATGGGGCATTCCTGCCTTGGACACGAGATATCTTGGATGCTCATTCAGAATGAACAATTCCTTAAAATTCTCAAAGGCGTTTTTGACTACATGCATCTTAGGCACACATGAGTTGTTGTCTACAATGTGCTAGTAGTTTAAAATTTACCTACCAGTTCCAACTTCCAGGATGTGACATCCTGGGTCTAGGAGCACTGCTACTCCAATTCCATGATGTCATTCTAATAGTTTAAATTTCTTTTGAGGATGTGCTAAAATACACATCCTGGACCTGGGAGCACTGCTACTCCGATTCCATGATATCATCCAAGATAACCAGTTTTTGCATGTGGCCTTCGCAACTCTCTCCCCCTCTCCCTCCGCTTACCCCTGTTGTGGAATCAGAATGAACCTCCATTCACTTATGGACAAGATGTACAGTCCACAGTGAGCATATGGACCATGTACCAGTGCCAGCCTTCCCACCAGGCACTGTATACTTAGTGGAAGAGCCTCAAAACATTCTCTCTCTGTGAGGGGTACCACACAACACAATAGAATCTGATGCTTATCTATAATAAGAAACTCCTTGAAGATCCCAAAGGTTTTTTGATTACATGCAATTGTAAGCAGGAGTGACTTCTTCAATGTGTAGGGTGTGCTAAAGTGCACATCCTGGACTAGGACCTGTGCTACTCCCATTCCAAAATGTCATCCCCAGCAAGGTGCCCTTCCCCATTGATCTAGCTATACTTAATATGAGCATTATGAGATTAAACCATTGTGTACAGAACTAGCAAATTTAAGGAAAGTTCAATAAAGCCTTACTGTAGGTGACATGATGTTGATAAAAAAGGTATCTTGAAATAAGCCATATGATGAAATTCAGAGCAGTTGGACAAGCTATGTAGTCATGAGCAAGTTTGCATAAAGTAAATAAAATGTTCAAGGCTTTAGATTACAAATGGGTACCCAATATAGATGAGAAAAAGAATGTGGCTGGTCATAAAAATGGCAGTGTAGAAGCAACATCACCTAAGTTGGTCGTATTTAAGAGCATTTTATTATTGGATGTTTCCCATGTATTGAACAGGATGCCAGAATGATGCATTCCGGCTGAATGAAATGTTTTCTTTCAGAGAGTATAACTATGTCTCTTGAACATATCACGATATCAATTCAGAGGATGCTGATTTCAGACAAAAGTAGATGGCTCAGCAGTTGTAATTATAGCATTTGGATTATACTGGCAAAGAGAAGAGCGATGCTTCTAATGTTCGCAAGGGACAATGAGTAATACAGCACATTCACAATTTGAATATGTCCTTTTTCAGTAACTTCAGGGATGCATTTATAAAGTGAACACTGACACAATGTTCACCCTGTTGATGTCTCCCACACGAACTAGTTCACACAGGGTTCCGCGTAGGGAAAGTCGAATGTTGATATGAAATCATGGATTGAATTGGGTGTCAGGAAGTTTTCACCAGTATCTATGTATAGACCATACTCGCCTCAAATATTAATAGGTGTCTTATATGTGATATGAGGATTTGGTAGATCATTATTATTCAAGAAAGTTGTTATCTAGAACAAGAGCAGACAATCAGGGTATTTTTACATAGGAGCTATGTGATTAGCAGTCGATCACAGAGGAGAAAAAGTACAATCATTTGGATTGGTCAAGCTAGCCTGTACATCTTAATGCTGTTGACCTTTTATATCATCAATGGTCATTATGACAAAACTACACATGCAGCTTATAATAGATGTAAACAAATGGAACATTTTAGAATTATGTTCATCCTGTACCATTTAAACTGCTTGCAAAAAAGCTTTAAGTATGATGGCCATGTGGAAGGTCAGATCTTAATAGATCCACGAGAAGTTTTTATTTCCTGATTGCATCAGGCATTATAATAGTTTGAATTTGGTAAGATCAGCATATCAAATGTGAATTTTTTTTTAAGAAAAGTGACTTTAACCAAATTTTGGAAGTATAATAGTCAGCAAATCAAGAAAAATGAATGCATTCAGGAGGAAATAATGACAGATCGCTTATATAACCTGATTCAGATCTTCTATAGACCAATATGTATGGTTTTCTAAGTTCTATGAACCATGTTTAATCAAAAGTATTTAATTTATATATATACATGTATATATATCAAAGATGAATGGGATGGGCACGGACGCGGACGCATCCACCCGGATGAATATTTTAATATTTTAGTGTATAAATGGCTTAAAAAAAAAAGGGGGATGCATCCGAGGACGCGTCCGGGGGTCGGCGGATGCATTTGGGTCCAGACCCGGACCCACATATATATATATATATACATATATACAAGTAAAGTGTGCCCGCCGATGGCGGGAGCGTGCGTGCGTGTGTCTGTCTGGATTTGTTGGGAGCGTGCGTGCGTGTGTCTGTCTGGATTTGTTGGTATGTCTATGTATATGTGTATGTATATGTTTATGTATATATGTATGTATATGTATATGTGTATGTATATATGGTTATGTGTGCATGTATCAGAGAGAGAGGGAGACACGTGGGCCAGAGAGAGAGAGAGAGAGAGAGAGAGAGAGAGACGTGTTCAGTGAGAGCGGGGCCAACGAGAGGATGCTGGCCAGGCCAGCGTGGCCAGTGAGAGAGAGACACAGGGAGGGGGGAGATAAGACGTTGGCCAGGCTAGCCTGGCGAGCGAGTGAGAGAGAGAGAGAGAGAGAGAGAGAGAGAGAGAGAGAGAGAGAGAGAGAGTGAATCGACCGCAAGGGACCCACACACGAAGCAGTTGTGGGAGGGTTTTGACTAGTGAATCCACTGTAAGGCAACCGCAAAAGAAGCAGTTGCGGTTCAAGACGATTTTGACCAGTGTTGATTCCACCGCAAACGAAGCAGTTGCAATCCTTGACGGTTTAGGGTTTAGGGTATGTGTGTAGATGTTTTGACCAGCGAGAGAGAGAGAGAGAGAGAGAGAGAGAGAGAGAGAGAGAGAGAGAGAGAGAGAGAGAGAGATGGCGCTCGAAAGTTGCCACATAGGCTTGCCATGTGTAAACCCATGTAGGCTTGGGACTTGCCACATGGAAAGCCACGTAGGACTAACGTAGGCTTGTGTAGCAGGCCACATAGGCATGTCATAGGTCTGCTATCTACCAAGCCTGTCGCAGACTACCATGTGGCAAGCCATGTAGGCCTACCCCTGGCAAGTCATGCAAGCTTGGGGTTTGCCATGTGGCAAACAACTTAGTTCTAACATAGGCTTGCGTGGCAAGCCAACCAGGCTCCGCCACATAGGCCTGAGTGGACACAGAGAGAGAGAGAGAGAGAGAGAGAGAGAGAGAGAGAGAATTGGGGCTCAAAAGTTGCCACATGGCAAGCCACGTAGGCCTACCATGTGGAAAACCATATAGGCTTGGGACTGGCCATGTGACAAGCCATGTAGGCCTACCATAGACTTGTGTGGCTTGCCACATGGCCTACCATAGGCTTGTGTAGTAGGCCACATAGGCCTACTATCTACCAAGCCAATCATAGGTTGCCACATGACCTGCCACATGGCAAATCATGCAAGCTTGGGGTTTGCCACATGGCAAGCCATTTAGGCCTACGCTAGACTTGTGCGACAAGCCAATTGAGCTCTGCCACGTAGCCCTGAGTGGACCTAGAGAGAGAGAGAGATAGAGAGGTGGGCTCAAAAGCTGACACGTGGCAAGCCATGCAGGGCTACCTAGGCTTGCGTGGCAGGCCACATAGGCATGGCATAGGCCTCATGTCTTCCATGCAAGCATGTTTCAAGTTGCCACATAGGCTTGTGTGGCAAGCCAACCAGACTCTGCCACGTAGGCTTGAGTGGACCTAGAGAGAGAGAGAGGCGGGCCACGTGGAAAACCATGGAGGGTTGGTACTTCCCATGTCGTAAGCCACGTAGGACTACAATAGGCTTGTGTAGCAAGCCACATAGGCATGTCATAGATCTCCTACCTGCCAATCTTGTCGCAGGCTGGTCACGTGGAAAGCCACGTAGGTCTACCACGTGGCAAGTCTTGCAAGCTTAGGGTTTGCCATGTGGCAAAACACGGAGGTCTAACATAGGCTTGTGTGGCAAGCCAACCAAGCTTTGCCACGTAGGCCTGAGTGAACTTAGAGAGAGAAAGAGGTGGGGCTCAAAAGCTGGCAAGTGGTAAGCTACGTAGGCCTACCATAGGCTTGTGTGGCTTGCCACATGGCCTACCATAGGCTTGTGTAGCAGGCCACAACGTCGTACTTGGAGTCTAGCTCTAGACTTTGAGTCTCGACTCTCTTGACAGATTGTTACCAAAGCAAGTAGTTACGATATTAAAATTTGAGAGAGGCCAACTATTGCAGGCCTGCAGATTGAAGAAAATCTTCCACACACATTCTTCTATAAGTGGCAAAGCCACAAAGTCAGGGCTCAGAGTCCAGACTCAGAAGTTCAGACACAGATTAATGAAAGGATTTATATAACTTGAACTATAATACCTTTTGGTTTATGCCAATGACCGTGCTTGAAAGATGCGGGCCATACCACTCAACCTAGTACTCATTGACACCTTGAACTATGAAGCAAGGTATAGACTACAGCACCTCATGAAAGCAATCCAAATACTGCGAATGCAAATCATGATTGAATGTCTTTAAGTAGACTGAAAATCAGAACAATAGAAGGGATTGATTCCTTGATCAGAAGTTAAGTCTAGAAAAGAGATTCTTATGCCCCCAGAATCATAAAGTTTTTGTCTTGGGGGGGAATTTGGGAATTTGGTTGGAAAATGAAATAGAAAATGTGATTCATGCAGTATGTGATGAAACCATAGTTCGGCAGCATACTAAACAATGTCGTCCCATATGCCATACAGGACTTGTTTGGTATGTAATTTGGAAAAGCCCCACATTCTTCATGGACTGCACCTATTGTTTTAGTTTTCTTTTCAAAATGTTTCTAGACAGAGTAGGATTAACTTTGTTCATATTTAGGATTAATTGGCTTCTGATCCATGATGCTAAAAGATCAATGGCCATAAGACCGCCAGAATAATGCATTCCAACCTTGCTTTTCTGAGAAAAAAACAGTGCAACATATCCAGGCTATTTTGCCTTTGTAATTCTTGAAGTCTGTAAAGTATAGGGGCTGGATTTGATCAGATATTATGGTAGTCAAGATTTTGCAGAGTGAAGCACTTCCAAATTACCTTAACACATGCGATGGATATACAAGGCTGTTGATCAGGAAAAGACGAGATTTCCCTCGATGCATACTATCAGACCAAACTGACAAGAGATCAAAATATCACATGTAATCATTCTAAACTGGCGAACCACCTGCTGCCATGAAGATATTAGGTTGACAATCAAGGGGATAGGAAGTGACATGCTCAACTGATAAACTTGAGCTTCTTTTGGAACTTTTGGATGAAGCAGCTGCTTCATTGAATGCCTGAAATGCTCGCTGTATGCCTGGATGTTTCCTTCTATCTTTAAGCTTTTGAAACTTTTTGAAATAGATAGTCTAAGTACTGAATCTAAGCTGAACAGCTGTGTAAACTATGCCACATTAACCTATAATCACAGATTAGTTACAGAAGCTTCTATTCACCCTGTAATGCAAAACAGAGTCGACAATCTTGAATGAAGCAGCAGCTAGCCGGTCAAGTATTGGCACCCAATATCATTGTGCAAAATATCTTGAGCTTCATACAAAATTGCAGTGGTAGAAAGCCTTCTTGTCTCCTCAAATATTTGCTAAAAAGAACCCAAAATACAAGTTTTAGTCGTTCTTTGTGTACCAAGTTCGTTGCATTCCATGAATACAGAACGATATGCCCAGCATGAAAATGCTTGGAATGGGTTTCTATGTACAAGACGTTGCACCTTATAAAAAGTCTTAGAATACGTTGTCATGAAAAATGCTTATTATACGTTTTTTATTCCAAAAATATGGAACCTGGGTTTTTGCATGCGAACTCTACGATATCTTTTGAGGGAGGTCACTGCTGGGCCAAACCCATGATTGCTGGTAGACTTCAAAACTATTCATTTCTTATTGCATTCTCACTTCTGTCTATGATTTGAAGTATGAACATGAACATCAGAAATCTCATGAAGCTTTTAAGTAAATGAATAAGTCAGGACATTCAATACAAAAGCTCATCATATAAAATGGTGTATAATATGTCATATTATATGAAATTTTATGATATATTAACTATACGGCATTTAAAAGTGTGATACTATGGTACTATAAAATGAGACACCCGCCCAAAAATCTTCGAAACGGGCTTTTATGCTTTGAAGTTTGAACCTTTCATCTTTTCTCTCCTATATTCTAGATATTGGTAGGAGACCTTTAATCTTGGATAGACGGAATTATCAGGCATAGATCCATGACATACAGTATGTCGTTCTGAATGCCGTTCTGTACTCTTTTTGCACGGGACATGGGCAGACTTCCCACATTCTGGACAAAATGTGTTTATTTTCTTTGGATAAGGCGTGACTTTTTATATTTATTTTTAATTATTTATCACGTTTTTCTGTGTAGTGAAGGTGCCATTATCCCAGCAAATCATGGTTTCTCAATCCCTCAATTCCTATTTGAGCTTGTAAGATCTTTCATACAAATTAAGGGGTAGCCAGACCATAGAGAAATGTCACTACAAAGCTTCTGTTAAGATAAGCCTCCAAACAGAACAGCGGCCACCACTGTGAAAGCGGTAGATGTTAGGATTATGCAATTGAAATCTCTCCTTTTAATAGATGAATCTTACGTTTAACAAGGACACGTTTTGCACAAGATATAAAGCCTGGCAATCAGAGATAGTTGGGGCCAGATGTGGATCCTCTTTCATATTAGTTAGAATTCTATAGATGGCAAGGATCTCTCTCATACAGCAACACACTCAGTAGATAGCCACGGACATCTTATATGTAACTTACAAAGACAGAAAGTATTCAACCTTTACAACGGCCTAACATTGGAACATTTCTCAGCAGATGTACCAAAAAAACTCTATGACCCCATGAATCTGTTAATATATTCAGTGTCTTCCAAGCTACACCGCAATAAATGCATGTTTTTACTTGTGTTTCCCAGCGACTGCATAAACTGTAGACCTTAACAATCATAGCGTATCTTCTATACTGTTTACCTTTCCTATTGCATACTAGTCAAAAAGAATTCTTCAGCATAATTTCTATTTCACTGCTTCCACACAAGCTCCATGCGTACACTATCATTCAAGCTGCAAAGACATTTTAAATTCTTTTGAAAGATCATTTCTGATAATTGGTGAAATAACAGCTCTCCTTTTTTTTTGCATTCTCCATTTGACGGCCTTGTGGAGTCAATAGAGAAAGAAAACAAAGGCTTACTATGTCAATTCATTTTTTACATTCTGTATGTAATTCTGCGATACTTATGATGCCCTTTCACAGTATTCTTGTTGGGTGGGTAGCAGGTAACTGTGGTTTAGAAGAAAATGAAAAACCTTATAATTCATTGGCATTATGTGAACGAATCAAAATATTTGAACAATTTTCAAAAAGGTACTCACTCAACCTTGCCACTTGAGATGTATCTGCATCTTCCTACGTGTGTGTGCTTCCAAGTGTGCTGACGAAAGCTGTCCATTGAACCATTCCTGAAAAAGAGTAACACTCTGATTGACTTCGATAGTTCAGTTTTTTTAGATAAACATATCCTTTCGCAAGGAAAAATCTGGTGCAGACAACTTGATTAATATATACTACTACAGCTTACAGCACCACAACATATGTACCTCTATGCTATCAAATAATTTCCATTAAAATCCCTGTAGTTGCTGAATGAGTTTGATCCATATTCTGAAGTTAAATGCTGATAACTACTTTATTTGAATCGAATGAGCACGTTTTGACTCTTGAGTATTGTAGGTACATTCGATACAAAATCTGAATAGCCAACAATAAAACATTCTGAAGAATAGTGGAAGACATAACTTAAAATAAAGAGAACCTGGAGACTATTAAATATAGGAAGCCTCCCTAAAACGGTTGAATGATTGAGAATGCATCCAAGTTTATGTACTTTAGCTTGTAGGACGAATATCTTCAAACACTGTGACCTAGAGATGATCTCATTTAGCACAAGAAATGCAATAAATGAATTAAGCTAACGAATCAGTATAAAGATTGTTACAGACATCAAGGGAAACTTGGGTCTTGATACCGAAATAACGATTTGCCAAAAATCTCCAGAGTTCACGGACAGCAGGGCAGACTGGACCTTAAAATGGCAACATCAAGGCTCTTGAAGACAGTCAAGTCATAACGTACTCCCAACTAGGCACTTATACAAAGTGATCCAGATCTTATTTAGTTCAAAGCGATTCGCAACATCAAGTTCGAAAGCATGATTAAACATTCAAGAAACTTATCGGGAAAGTAAGATCAACATCAACCATTCAAAAACCTGAACCAATACTACTCTGTCGATTTTGTTACTCCTTACGATAAGCTGCAGGAGTTGGTTATCCAGAATAGTGTTAAGCTTTTACTTTCTGAAAACGGGTCAGAGTGTCAGATATACGTGCAAGTTGCAACGCTACATGAGATATATCATGTGTGGTCTGCTTCTACCAATTTATGCAGCAGAGGGACGATCATTTTCTGAGTAGACTTTCCTTGAGGAGCTGCTTCTTGCGTTGATTGTCAGCAAATCGGAAGCAAAAATCTCAACTCACGGTACACTGTAACTTTGTTACTACGGGCATGATTAGCCTTAGTTCTGGCATGTTACGTTCTTTTTCAGATGAACTTCTTTTCGACGTCAACATACGACGAGAACTTGATGTCTCTCCGATCCTTTAATAAAGTCTCTGCTCGTTTGAATCAGAGCTCGTGTCGATGCTGGTTTGTGCATGCGTTTGATAACAAGCTCATGGATCAAACTTGTCAAAAGCCATGTCCAAAAAGCTTGAAAATCACCTAGCAACAGCCAATAAGAATTTCAAAGAAATCGCTAAGATCGGTTGGCTTGACAAGAAACACACTATCTATATTTCTTGCTCAAAGTGTGCAACTGACAGACACCACTACAACTAAGAGCCTTAATCTTTGTGCTCACAGAACGTCCACCGCTAACAAATAGATTAAGGAGAAGACTACTGCCTTTTATATAGGCAACGATATACAATGTTCTCAAACTTCAGGTAGCCTTGCAAAGAGATTTCAGTTGAAACTTACACCACAAAGTAACTAGGACATGGCTATATTTCTTTCGAAGCATTTTACCTTCATCCTTGGAATAATTGCATAACAAAGAGCAAATGGTGTGTTCCATTGAACAACTACAAGTTTGGATTCGTAGATTTGAGATACCAGGCATACGGATCTGTGCTACAATCTTACAGCTTTCATATTATGCATCAGTTTTTCTCTTCGCTATAGTGGAGCTTGGCAGTCAGAAAGCTGTAGTTTACGCGAGCTCGTCAAAATTTTAACAATCCACCCAATCCAACCAGTCTTATATAAGATCGGAAAGTGATTATCGTTAATATTGAATAAATGTATATTTGAAATGGATTGAGTGATACGCGTTGGGGGTCTAAGCAACATACTATCTAAAATTCGCGCCGTTTATAAAAACAGAGTGTACGGATTCTGTGATATAAGCAGCAGGCGTCAAACCATTCTAATTGACACCATTTGATAAAGTAATAAGACATGGTGACTCTCGGGTTTCCTTAGCTTCGTAACGCCCTGCAACTCATCGCATAATTTGATCGAAGGGTCTTAGGAATCACAAATCCGAGGTAAAAAGGGGCAGATACAAAGGAATGTCAGCACAACAGGAGTTATCAGTACCTCAAGTGGACAATTGGGGCCATGTTCAGCTCGGCGCACTCGAACTAGTAGAAGACCAGTCCCTTTGATTCCTTACAGACGCAGCAAAAGTCCATCCCCGTGTCTGAACTTCATTCACCCGGGCATAGCTTAAGTGCTTCATACATGTCAAAGCTAAACAATGGCTGTTTACTTTATACTGTTTACTTTACAAAGATCTCTATCTCTATCAATTTGTGCTATGTTGGAGGTGTTCGTGTCACGAGCACCTGCTTTGTAGATAATTCACCTCTCTACAACAGACAAGTCCCTTCAAACTCACTGCTATGTTTGCTGACAAGTTCACACCGTATGTCTCACATAAACACCTTTTCTCATTCGATGACGAACTATTGCGCAGAGGATCAAGAACTACCTCCTGATTTGACACTGTCATGTAAGCCGGGATATTTCAAAGATTTTCTTCGCTTTGCACAGGAAACTTACAACTACACATGAGATACATGACCCCAATTACCGGCTAGCAAAAAACACACCCACAGGTCTATTTCCTAAGCAAAACAGACTCCATTCCATGACAGACGATAGACAGGCACAGCACATGACGAGCAGCAGCAGCGGCGAGAAAAGAAAGCTACCAGCCACTAGAAGCTGGTGAACCAAAGGCGCATCGGTGATGAGAATCGCAAGAGGGGAGGTGTGAGCAGTCCGAGGGACAGCGATGGCCGCCTGCATCGTCTGGAGACGCGAGCCCACTGACACTGACGCAGATCTGAGCCGTCGCTAGCGCCTCTCCTCCCCATGATTTGGCCTTCTCTACTGCTCCTCCTCCTCCTGCTGCCGCTGCTTCTTCTTCTTCTACAGCTGCGTGTTCGCAAACCATGATCGACTGATCGACCAAAAAATAGCAGCATCGACGAGAGCTTCTCTCTCTCTCTCTCCTCCCCCCCTCTCTCTGTCTTTCTCTTTCTTTCGTTTTCTCAGCCAAAAGAGGAAACGGCCTCCACCTTCCGTCACCTTTCCTCATATACTTAAATTTATGTAGCCCCCCCCCCCATCACTAATTTATCATTTCTCCAAATTAGTGCTCTTACACACAAAGTTTATTTAAATCCCTCCCCTCCCATAATATTATACAATGCCCATAATGCATTCCCAAGCACTCAAAAGAATAAATAGGTGTAATCTATGAAAGCGACCTCACATCAACCCTAAACCCCACACAACTCTCCATTTCTAGGTGAAAACACACACACACACACACACACACAACATGGAACTGCAAGTTCTAAGTCTAATATTACGTAAAGGATATTATTTCGGATTTTTTTTTCATGGGAGAAAGACTTTGGGTAGAAAGTCAGCAACCTTTTATGAGCTTCGCTCCCCGATGGGAGGCTTAGACATTGAAAGGTATACATATGATTTTACGTGTGTGATATTTTTCCATCGAAGAAAGACTTTGGTTGAAAAGTTGGCAAATTTTGTTTTATTTTAGCTTTGATGCCAAGCGAGAATAAGGTAAGCTATCGCGATCATATGCTCAAGATGACGTGTCTCTACGTGATTTCTATTTATGAAATTGCAATGTCTTTATGTATTTATAATTATTTTCTGGCATTTGAGATATTTTTCACTTATAGGCAAAGATTGTAGCGATATCAAAGATCACCTTGTTTAGCTTTGTCGCTACGCACGAAGTTACCATGATGATGTGCAAAGGGAGTGCAAAGGGCTAACACATATTTCCTTGGCGAGTTTGAATGTGCATATGTATCACAAAACTTGTGATATTTCAAAATAACTTGATTTTTTTCTTTTGGCGGAGGTACGTAGTTACTTTGCACTAGTATTATAATTAGTCTATGCACAATATATACACTTTACGATATCCATGAGCAAGCCACCCAAAGTTTGGAGCATACAACTTCGAGACATTCATATTCCAAAGAGGCCGAGATTCGAGCATGCATCAAGTAGGATGAAGGAGCAAATCCTATCTAACTCGGAATTGTGGGGGCCAAAGTTAGTAATTCTCACTACAAATCTTTTAAGCATAGTAGTTGATATTGGTGGAGCATATACGTCATGTAAGGTACCAATATGTTCTTATCTTGTAAATGTTTTGAGGTTGTTTGTGTAGCCACTTTGAGATGATTGCATGCCATTGAGGTGGAATTTCACGTTAGATCATCTCTATGATAACTTCCACATAATCTAGTAGAGTCCTTGAGGAACGTATCGTATTGGGTTTCTAACAATGACTTATGTGGTCCTTTCCTTCACTTATCTTTACTCATGGCATAAATTATGTCTTGATATTCTTGGAAGATACAATGAGAAACACATAGCGCCCCCCCCCCCCCCCCCCCCCCCACTCTCTCTCTCTCTCTCTCTCTCTCTCTCTCTCTCTCTCTCTCTCTCTCTCTCTCTCTCTCTCTCTCTCTCTCTCTCTCTCTCTCTCTCTCTCTCTCTCTCTCTCTCTCTCTCTCTCTCTCTCCACACACACACACACACACAAGCATTCATGGTGTATCAATACATTAACCTTAATCATAAGCATACAAAAAATGTCTTCGTTTTCCACATATTTCAATTTTTTAATAATTCAACTATTTAGAGCAACAATTTGCAATGCAACTTATTCAAATACTACTTATAGGTTCATTAATAGAAGTACATCTATTTTGTATTAAATAGAGGCATATCTTTTTGCATGATCTTATGGTTTACTAAGTTTGAAATTTTGGCATTAAAAAAAAAAATTGCTTATAGTTTATAAGCTAAATTACTCCTTAAAAGCTCACCTAGTTTATTGTCTATCACCAAAACTTTTCAAGAATTAAATGCATGCTCTTGTAACATACTTCAACTTGCACTAGAATGTGTGTACATAGTTCTATAGCTAATTGTTGGGGGCTTGGAGTGACTTGATAGTTGGGATTATTTCTCGACATCTTTGGCTTATGCAAAGTTTTGATAGGTGGTTGAGTTGTGCAACTATTTGACAAGCAGTCAACGATTGGAAAACATGCAGATCTAAGTCTGAGTAGAATTTATGTGATGATTGATACTAATCCATCTTGTGACTTATTCGCTATGTCATGATGATATTATTCAAAATAGCACGTTGATGACTACTTGGACCCCAATGAATTTTGCACTAATGTAGAGTATGAAGCCTACCATAATTGATTGTTTTAGAATCTATTGTGATAAAAATCAGAGAAGTGGATGCCAATAAACATCTCTCATAATGGTTAAGTTGGTTGTGGTTGTGCTAGATCCTTTGGAACTTGGATTTTCCAAAACTAGCCAGTCTCGAGCTTTTTAGACATCTGATGCTTGACCTACTTGAAAAAATCAATGCCGGTCTTACTTAGAATTTGTAGCCAACAAACTAATCCATTCAAATAAATCATTAGGTCCATAAAAAGCTTGTTGGAATTTAATCTTACTCCTACTCACTTAATTCTATCTTCTGAGTACCAGTTTGCAAAGATGAACTATTATTCAAATATACTGCAGTTTTACACACATTTTTAAACAGTTTGCAGAAATACATGAAAATTTGAAGCAAAGCAACAAATCAACTCTGACACTCCATATTTAAGCTCAAAGTTCAGCTATCAAACAAGCCAACGATATCGAATCAACATGATTGGCACTATCATCACTATTGTCACTATCTGCACTATGGTCACTATCGACAATGTGAAACTATCAAGAAAAATAAAACTCAAGAGAAACTAAACTAAATTTACTCCTATTGCGTCACGGCTATTTGTAGGCACCATATCCTTCAATGCTCTTGGCCTCTTTGGGTTCCAAGGCTCTTGGCCTCTTACGGTGGCTTAAAGCCCTTGGTGAAGATCCAACACCTATGTTTGTGGCACGCCAATGAGGGTTTTTTGAATAGTATTTCGAGTAAGGAATTCAATTAACTAGATGTTTCTGACAAATCTGGAAAAACTTATCTTTGCCTATTTGACAGTAGATAGATCTGACAAAAATGAAACTATAGTAGAACTAGTGAAGGTTCTTTTGGCAAACAATGATTTTTTTGTAGGTTGGCGAGTGTTAAAATTAACTTTTGGAAAAATTCAAATATAGCTAACCTTTATCAAACTCAAAATTGATGGACCATTGAATTTGGAAACCTCAGACAAATCGGCGAAGGTTCACGCGTTCAAGAGTGATATTGTTATTTTTGCAAAAAAGAGAACTTTTTTGACAAAAATAGCTCAATATAGCAACTAACCTTGCCCTAACGTTCTCCTTACTAATTGACTACCAAAAATAACAATATGGACTAACTATGACTATGGTGAAGGTTCAAGCGAAGGTTCCTCTCAGAGAACTAATATTCTTATAGAAACGTTTGAAACTTTCTACAAAAGGTTACCAACAACTAGTGGAACAATCACTTTAGCCTTCTATTTTAAGAATTAACTTTCGTCGACTTGGCTATAAGTAGATCTGGGTCAGATCTATATACTGTAGACCAGGCGAAAAAAGATTTTCAGTATTTTTTGATTTTACAAGTTTTTTCATTTTTTTTTTTGTGGTTTTTCTTCAGTTTCTAGAAATTGGTTGGGAAATAGCCTTCACCCTTCAATTTGTAGCTTCACTGCACCAAGATGATGCTACCTACAAGTGGACAAAGGTTGGTTGCAAAGAAACAGAAAGTCATCATTGTTTGATGAAGATTTTGTCCCTTTTTATGACCAAAATTGTAGAAAATGAATAATTTTTATGGTTTTGCTGGTTTCTTCATATACAAATGGATCTTAGGAATGGTGATCTATCTGGCCTTCCTTGCTCAACAATCAAAACAGATTTCAAACAAAAAATTCACACAAATCAAGCAGAATTCTCTCCAAAATTAACCCTAAAATACAATTTTAACTTTAATACGCCAAGACAAGATGCCTAAATGCAAGCTAACATCCAAGCATGGATTAGAAAAGATATTGAAAATGAAATTGGCGGAGCATTTCGCAACGGTGCCAAAATTGTAGTGGGTATTGCCTATCCACCTTCAACCCTAGATCCAAGCACATCAAGCATCAAAGGAGATGAAGAGGATTAACATGTTGTCACGCAGAGATTCATTTCCATGGGAGCGATAACGTAGTTCAAATGCAAGCACATGCTTAAGATTCCACAATTAACAGTAAGCTTAACACTACTCAAACAAGTAAAAAAAAATCTCACTTTTCTCTCTCTCTTTTCTCTCACAAAAAGTATAATAAAGATCAATCCCAACAATCATTAAATCCAATAAATAACAAATCCAATTAAAGCATGAGAGATGAAGAAAGGAAGAAGAGCAAGGACATTCAATTTCAATTTGTAAGAGGTTCAACCTACTTTATTGAAATAAACATGTAAATGAACTACAAAGCACCACTACATATAGAGGATTTTAGGGCTTTGGCCTCAAATCCTATTGTTCAATTTCCACCTCCCTTAATTTGAAATTTGAATTTTGAGTTTTGGGGAGAACCATTTTTATTCACTAACTTTACTATTAGGCCTTGCGACATTAAATTCCTGCAAAGAGGCCTAAAGTCCTTTTACTAACTTCTAACTAATCAAATGACTATGTGATCATGGGGTTGGACTTACACACGCAGGGTGCCAAATCCCTCTCACTTATCAACTAGGTTTAGGATTGCCTTGGGATCCGCAAACCCTAGTCCAACACCTAGGAAGGTGTGTAGCCCTTGCTTTTCTCCTGTTAATATTTCCTTGATAGGAAAAACCTACATGTCGTAGGGAGGGATTATGAGATGACATGTTGAAATAGGACATAGTCGCAAGGTTCGAGTGTTTAATTAACACATTTAACTCTAATGAGATTAGAGTATGCTCTATGGTGAATAGAAACAGAATTTCCATGGATGCATTGTTAGGGTTATGATTTAGGGTTATAGATATAACATATTAGTTATAAGCTTTGAAGGTAGTAAACCCAATATCCATTTTCATATTTCAATGAGAGATATAAAAGAAAAAATTGAATGCAATTAAATATTAATATTAATAATTTTAAATACATTCATGTGTCATTCTTGTGATTACATTATGCATCATTTTCTTCATTCTCGTCATCACATAAATCTCGACACTCATCTGAATCTAGGTCTAAATACAATCATAAATTCCTACTATGTCTCTTTGAGAATGTGTGCTAGCCTCATATTTATCCTCCTCTTCTTCTAATTCTATTTCATACTTGGTGGCCTCAAACCTTCAAAATGACTTCATAAAATCATAGCATTATCATCATTTACAATTGTATTTTCTTCTCCCGTCATTTTCATATCATTTGGAGCATGGATGAATGATTCATGTTCTTCCAAAATATCAAAATTGTTAATAGGCTCGTCTTGTGTATCCAATGTTACAATATTTTTTCCTTCAAACACACGTCATTTTCTTGCATTGATTTGGATCACATACGACTATCTTGGGTTTATTCAATTTGGATGATATATAATTTGCAAATAAATTAGAAGATTAAATTAGTCTTATAATATCAATAAATAAGACACATTTATTATAATGTGGAGTCTCACATGTTCGCAATGTTGTGGCAATACTAGAGTGTCATGAGAGTCCATTGATATACATTTTGTTGAGTCGATCTGTATCATTTCTAATCATGGCATTGCTTCCACGATAGATGACCTTAAACCATTTTACGTCAAAAATAAAGTATTTGTCCTTAGTCTCATAGTCAACTTCATAAATAACCGCAATGTGTCGATGTAGTCTAGGTCGCTTGAAATGACATTCACGCCCCTCGCACTAGAATGATTCTCTTGTTTAAAGTTGGCCACTATGACACAACCAAATGTACATTGCTTGTTATCAACCCTCTCAACACGAAATATGTCCACATGCTGACATGTATGATATATACTGAAATGCAAGAAAATAAAAAAATTTGTGCAAATTAAAATACTATTTTTATCTTTACAAAAACAAAACTTCACAAAGGCAACGTTACACTAACCTTCCATGCACATCCATGAATAAATTCCCATTCTAATTCGATCACTTCTTTTCCATTTTTCGATGCTTTTAGCATAGTATTAAGAACCCATTCACGAGTGCACTATGAAGGTAAAGGTTCTAAGAATTTGTCATTCTCCAAAGAAAGGATGCAATTGTGAAATTATTTTAGTGATATAAAACAAAAATTCTTGTACAAGCGAACCTTCTAAAATGTGACCTTCTAGCCTTATCTTTTGTCTCACAAAACCTTTCAAAACTTTCAAAAAGCGCTCAAGGTAAAGCATCCATGTTGTGTGCACAGGTCCTACAATTGATACTTCTTCGACCACATGCACTAAACGATGAACTTGTATATCCAAAAAGGAAGTTGGAAAATCTCTTTCCAACAAACATACCATTTCGATCATGCATTTTCATGGAATCCAATTTCATTTTTTTGTTATTTCTTTTGAGGAAATCCACTTGCAAGATTGATATCACACTAAGTTTATTAGCACATGCACTACAAAAAATTTGAAATAGCACATATTTATACAAAGTGTTTGAAATGGATATACAAACCTAATCATCGATGATAGTTTGTAAAGCGTATTTTGTATGTCATCATTGAAACAACCTCGAATATAAAGAGGAATTATGAATTGATGTCTTATGTCAATCATGCCAATTTAATTTGCTTAATTTTTTGTCTTTGATGAATGATTTGCATAAAGAATGTGCATAGCATTTTGGATTTCTCAAGTGTCCTAGTTGTTGATGCAATAATTGGGCATTAAAATTGGTCACATTTGTTCTAAGTGCATAATCATGACTCAAGATATACAAATTTATTTCTTTCTTTGTAGAGAGGATATTATAAAATTTTCATCTAAAATGGTACATTGTTTAGAATTAAACAAAGCCCTATAGCCTTAATATGTGACTTGCTTATGGACAATAGATTCTTTATTAATTTGGATACATAAAGTACATCATTGAGTAATCTAAAAATACCATCTAGAAAGTCAAGACAAATAGATCCTTGGCCTTCAATCTTGTTTGAACTTGAGTCTTCAAAGAATATGTACTTTGATTCAGATATTGTGAGATCTTCGAATGGGCTCTTGCATGGAGTCATGTGTTCCCTAATCAAAGGAAAAACAAGGAGTTAGTACAAGAATTTAATCGAACTATTGCAATTCAAAGAACTATGTAGATCACTTGCCTGATTTGTAGAATATCTGAATAGGTGTCTTAGACAACCATGAAGAGAGCGAAAAAATTAGGTGTTATTGACAACCATGCAATCTTTGAATCAGATATTCTATGTTAGTTAGTGGAGCGATACAAAAAGAGAGAAGAATAAGAGAGTTTTTCACAATGCTAATAAATGTAAATAAAAAATTGGGAATCAATAAATTGAAGTATTGTAACACAACGATCTAATTACAAAATGGTGAACCATGTGAATGATAATGGTTCACAGTAGTTGTGCACTAATAAGCGTTGTGATCCTGCTATGTCTATTACATATGAAAAAATCTCTTTATCTTCTTGAATTACTCTTGTGATATCTGATTCGAAGGAGTCTGAGGACCTAATACTATTGAGTTCCTACTTAAACTCTAATTCTCACAACATCATCTTATTCTGATTTGTTGCACACACACACACACACACACACACACAATTACAGTGATCATGTCTAACCCATTATTGTGAACAAGTGTTAGACACAATGTAGTGTTTACAAGATAATGCTTAATTGTTTAGTGTAAATTGTATAGTCTACAGACATGACAATGAGCAATTATTGTATATAGTAACATGTTTGACTAGTGACATAGTCTATTTCAGATTTGACAAAGGATGTTGGCCATTTACGGTACATGCTCAACACACGGGACAAATAATACGGAGGGCTCGTACAACCTCCATTTTGTAAAGTTGTGTATTTAAATAGAAGTTAGACACCAATGGTGCACTTATACTACGCAAGGCACAAACTATTGTAAATACACTTTGAAGTGTAAATGGAATAAACAATTAATTTTTGGTTAGGTGGATCAAAAGATAGTAGGGAATTTTTGTGACATGGCGTGGCTCAATAGTTTTATTAACCAAAAGCATTGTAAAGACAAGTTAGTATGCCAACCAAAGAAAAAGAAAGTTAACTTAACCTATTAAGTTTATAAATGAGCCAATAAGGAAGTGCCACGTCAACTCTTTTGGACCCAACTATTTAAGGGCCAAATCATTTGTATTTTATGTTCTCAAAATTCATTTGGAAATAGCAAATAGTTGAGTTACCTTCTATTTCATGTCTTATGTAAATTCTGAGAGAGAGAGAGAGAGAGAGAGAGAGAGAGAGAGAGAGAGAGAGAGAGAGAGAGAGAGAGAGAGAGAGAGAGAGAGAGAGAGAGAGAGAGAGAGAGAGAGAGAGAGAGAGAGAGAGAGAGAGAGAGAGAGAGAGAGAGAGAGTTAGTTGTGAGGTAAGCGTTTTTTCTTAAAGCTTGATGCTTACTTTTCTATTATGCATGCTTGATGCCTAGATCGTTAGACATGCTTAGTATATCTTCTTGCCATAGATTTGCTATTCAGGTTGAAGAGCCAAGCCATGGATTTGCGCTTAGGAAGAAATCTTTCAATCGCTTTCATATCCTCTCTCTCTCTCTCTCTCTCTCTCTCTCTCTCTCTCTCTCTCTCTCTCTCTCTCTCTCTCTCTCTCTCTCTCTCTCTCTCTCTCTCTCTCTCTCTCTCTCTCTCACTTACACACACACACACACACTTACATACCACAAACATAGGTGTTAGATCTTCACCAAGGGCTTCAAGCCACCATAAGTATGATTTCCCTTTCGTTGAAGTCTTGGAACCCAAAGAAGCCAAGAGCATTGAAGGGTATGACACCCACAAATAGCCATGATGCAATATGAGTAGATTTAGTTTAGTTTCCCTTGAGTTTTCTAGGACTCTTGATAGTTTTGATCCTCTGAAAGGGTGTAGCATAGAGGTAGCTTAACAAACTGCCACTCCCTCGTTCATAGAGACATAGTTTTGCCTTTAGATCACACCTTCCCTATAGGATCAATTCCTGACCTGCCTATACTACAATGGAGTTGACTTTTTCTTTTACTCACCCATTGCACTCAAACATAGATGAAATCTACAAGATAGGTGGCAAAAAAGAAGGGTAACATAAAATTTTGGCATCGTTTTTGGATGATGAGTAGGAAAACTTGTCACTTATGAGGAGTTTTTTACTATTTTTGCCACTATTTTTTATTAGTAATCTTCTAAATAGCTATAGTTTGTTTGTGTGTGCCTTGCTTTTTGTTCATATTTGGTCAAGATCCAGTTTTTATCAATTTTTTTTGCAAGGGGTGCACTTAGTGCGAGCCTTTTTCCTTGGTAGGTGAGCCTTTCCTTAAGCAGATGAGTGTTTAACACTCTGTAGCGAGCATTCCCTAAAACACTCGCCCAAGCCTTAAACACTCATCCAATGAACAACTTTTAATTTTTAAAGAACCTTTGTAAAATGGCTGAAAGTTTTCACGTTTGGATTTTAGCAAACACTGATCCCAAACATGTGAAGGTGCCCCTTTTTGGACTTTCCTTGCTTTTACCTTCTCTGAGTTTCAACAGATGAGCTAAACACTTGTCAAGCTATTTTTTGGTTAGGTTGAGCTAGTCACTTTTTAAATGCTTGTCACACACATATGAATTCTTGAAAACATTCACCAACATGTCTAATGGATAACCCTTGTCAAGAGTTCTCTATAGAAGTCTAGACGAGTGTATTTCTTGTGAGCTGTAAACACTCGCCACACACGTGTGAAGGTGACCATTTCTAGTTTTTTTATAGAAACATTCACCAACTTTTGAGTAGGTTTTTGGTAGAGTTCCTAACTAATTGAAAACTTGGCAAATAATCTTTTTGAAGTCTGTAGTCTCATAGACTAGCTTTTATACTGTTATTTTTCCTTGCAAGTACTAATCAAAGACAACAACTACAACTTAATTATTTTTAGATTTGCCCAACTACCTAATTAACTGAAAGATAACTCTATATTAGGTGGACAACCACTCTCACTCAGTGATTCAAGGAAAATTCAAATTTCTGAAGACCTATACCCCTTCCTAGAACCAAGACTAGTTCCACTCTAAACACTCGTGCCACATGTGTGAGTGGAGGAAAATATTTGCTAGTAGACTCACTAGTTAGTCCTTCTTCTAAGCTATCTATATAGAGTTCATCAAAGTTTTTTACCTAGCTGAGTAGACACTTACCCACATGTGTGAAAGTGAGCATTCACATCTCTGTATAGAAACATTCGCCAACTATTTTATCAGCTTCTAACAATCTAACTATTCTATTGAGAACTCGTTGAGCATTCCATTGAGGTTTGCTACCTCTAAAACTAATTTAAGATCATTTCAATATTTCTTTTGAGTAATCCATTCTGAGATAGGGAACAACAATTAGAAAGTGAAGTGACCTTCTAGTCTAGGTAGTCTGAAGTTTTTGATTTTCTCTTATTTGTTTCATCCAGTGATCAAGACTTAAGTTTACCTTAATTTGAGGGGTTGAATTAGCGACATTTGTGGGGGCTTTGCAGTGACTGAACCTTTCTAATCTAAAGTTAAGTTGAGTCCTTGATCTAAGACCTATTCTAATGTGACTAAAATAGAAAAAAATTAGACCATTGACTGTGTGGGGGTTAGACAATGATCTATTTCTCTCTTTTTAGTCTCTTAGAATATGACAATGTTATGTGTCCATTGTTACTTGTTTCCGTAGGATGGTGAATGCTGTATAGTAACGTGATAGGAGTAACATTACGTTGGTCTGAGTTGTATATTGACTAGTCATTGTGAAACCAAGCATCAGATCTACCTTGATAACAATCAAAATTGGATATCAAAAGAATCTGACTATAGTGCACCCACCATCCACTTACATTGCTTTATATTTTCCATCAGTTTCTTTCATAGCTATTGAGCCGACTGAAAAGGTTTAGGAGGGTCATCCACTGAACTAGATTTGATCGTTGAATAACCATCAAACCCAGATCGATTGATAAACATCCAATATAGTACCTAGATTCTCTTCAAGTGTAGCATCTATACTTTCAATTGCTATTATTTCTTTAATCTTAGACCTTATTTTTACCTAGACATAATTTTTTGTTTCAAGGGTAATCACATAATAAAGACAAGTAGATCTTTGATCTGGCCCTATATCTTGGGGAATATCCTAGCCCCATGGTCGAGAAGGAAAACTTCAGGAGAATGAAGAAGTGGGTAGAAATAAAATAGGCCAAATATCTTCAGGAAAGAGATAAAGAAAAAGCTAGACTGGACTCCATCTCCACTCTAGCCCAGATACCCACCAAAGATTTAGCAAAACGCCCAGCCCTCTGATTAAAACAGCCCATTTTAGAGATACTAAGGTAACACCCAATTGAGCCCCAGGTAGGCATTACCCCCGATCTAGGATGAGAGAAAAGATAGAACTGTAAGAACTTATAATCTCCAAAATAGGTGTACCCTTAGGGACAATGTTGCGTAGCAGCCCAAACCTCTGGAATTATAATATAAAGAAATGGGTCCAATCTCCAGAAGGGGCAGATTCCTACTCCCCACCTTGAAACCGAATCTCTCGAACCTATCCATAGTGGAAATGTATAAGACAAGAATAGAGTTTAGTAGGTCCACAACATAGACCTTAGATGGAAAACTGATGTCTCAAACACCACATTGCCTATGGGATTTGCAAAGGAATCTACCATTATTGATGATGGATCTTAAGTGAATATTATATTGTCCGCATTGTATCATACTTGGATTGTACAAGAAATGGATCCAATGTCCTTCACGATCAAACTAGCCAAACGATTGAGCATGTGACCTATTGGCATGACAAGGGATATTCACGTGAGGATTTGTTGTAAACCCAACTTTACAATGCAAGCTTTACTACCGGTGCATTGTCCTCAACGCTAGTAGCGCCACTGCTACTCCCGGTGCCACCGGTGCCGGCACTGCTCCTGACGCCACTGTGACCAGATTCCAGTCGGTGCCAAGCTCCTATGGCTGAAAAACTTTGATCGGTTCTAGCAAAGTCCAGAGAGCTCGGATCGATGTGCAATCACCTCACACGATCTAGGCATGATTAAAGGAAGTCTGGGGATCAATAAATTCTAGAGAGAGAAAATGACTTTCTAGAGAGAGAAAATGTGCTTTACCAGCTTGGACAGAGCAGTTGGTATGAAGGGAGGTGGAGAATCCCACCAAAACTATAGGACAATGCAGGTTGAGGCAACTCAGGACGAGCTTCAATCATGTCTCAGCTCCCCTTGTTGGAATGTTGTCCTGGCGCCCGCCTCGGAGACTAGGGTCGGTCACACAGTTGAAATGTAACCTTCTCAGATTTATTAATAAAGTGGGATTTGGTAAAAGCGCCAGTTGTAAGGTCGCTTCAAACTTTTTGATCTGGCACTTAGTTGAGGGGCGTATCCTGGGACACCAGCGGTATGCCGTCGGGACCATTCGGTCCAAGATGCCAGCCGTATGCTGTCGGGACCATTCGGTCCAGGAACTGGTTGTCTTCATATTTGTCGCAGCTTGTGGTTCTGAGTGTTCCTTGCATGAACGTAGATGGGTTAAGGTCTTGGGGAATGGACTCTAACTTGTCGACTGAGTTGGATGGCTTGCTTGGGTGGAATTTACCTGTTTATGGCTATCCAGTCTGGCGTGGCACCAGATTGGCTTCTAGCGCTCGTGACAAAGCTTTGAGTTGGTTAAGTCTGATGTAAGTCAGATGACTTGCTTGGAATGGATGTTACTCGTTTGTGACGAAGCTTTGAGCTAGTTAAGTTTGATCTATGTCGGGCGGCTTGCTTGGGGGGAAGTCACCCACATCGGGACCCCCGGTCTGGCATGGCGCCAAGTTGGATCTAAATGTTGGTTTCCAAACTTCAAGTTGGTGAAGTTCGATCGTTGTTGGCAAGTTGGCTGCTTGTATGTCAAGTGGGTTTGGGAAGACAAGAGTTGAAAGCTGGGAAGCTAAGTCGTGGATCCCGGCTCCCTTTGGGATGCCTGCGCTAAATCTGGTATCAGAGCTGACTGGCCGGTCAGCTATGCGGATCTCACGGAAATGGCCATTGTTTGGGGTTCATCACAAGACAACTATTATGCAAGGTGTTGCCCACAATGTAAGCATGAGTGTGTCCATAGTTGGGGGTGGTTGGCAGAACGGGCGACTTGATGAGTCAAGGTGCTACCCTTGAGGTGTAAGCACTGTCAATTCCCGCGGATTGGGCCTGGTGCCGTCTACACGTAGGATAGATGAGACAAAGTGCTGCCTAGGTAGGTGAAAGCACGGTTTGTGTCTTGTGGGATGCAAGGTGACATATTCGAACTATACAGGTTAACCATTGATACAAAGATTTTGCTCGAATTTGAGTTAGAACATGGGTGGTTAGTGTGAAAGATTTCAGATCCTTATAATCCAATCTACTTGAATAATCTTTGGTTAGAAAGAGAAATACACTACCAATCTCACCAATGTAGAAAAATCAGCATCTACACGCAAAATGAGATGCAAGCACCAATAGAACTTGATCAAACTTGAACGAAATGATAAAGTATTGTTGTTGTCCGTACAAACCAGCAAGCTACTGTATTTCACACGTGTGGATCCAAAAATAGCAAATATAGATCATTCTACACATAGAATTGCAAGCAATCACCAAGATAGTGCACCAATGGATAGTAGAACCCAAGAGAACCATGTATAAGCATGAAATGAGATAGAGAAGAGAGAAGATCACTCTCTCCATGAGTTACATCCTTTTATAGTAGGTCCAAACCCTATTTGGCCACTTGGTTTTCCCACCAAAATGCTAACCCTACTAATTTTTGGTCTAGATTCAATGTACCCAACTATTCAAATTTGAATCTACTCAAACTCGCATTCTAACATTCCCACACTTTCAAAAAGTGTCTATTCAAATGAATTTTAGACTAATGAACTTTGAAAAGTCAACCTCTAAGTCTAGAACAAGTTTTGGCCTGAATATGCCAAATATGGAAATATAGCAAAATGTGATGAAACTAGTTGAATCTTTCACACTCCCTCTTCAACTAGTTTTAGCATAGACTTTGATAACACTCCAAGTGTCCACCATGATACTCCATGAATGAGCTTCCATCTCCATCTTGCAATAAGATACCATCATACTTTGATGACTTGACCATGAATGAGTGACATAATGAACCTCCAATATCTTCATTTCCATCAGCAAAACCAGCCAAGAATGCTAGTACATATCCAACATCAAAACAATGCTCACCAATGTAACTAGTTTTACCATATCTTGACAATTTGCACACATCCACATGAAATTTCTCAAACATGAGATAGAACAAGTAAAGTAGACTTGAACAACACTTACTTGCTGCTCCTTTGACCTTACTCAAGTCTTCAATATGCTACAAAAATAGATCCATAACACCTTTGCCAATTACCTCTCCTTTGATGCTCTTGACTAGCTCCAAATTGCCAACTTCCCTTTTGACTAGTTGAAGCGCTTTGAGATCAACCTCTTGATCTTCAACTTGATCATCAAAGTTATTGAACAAACTTTGTTTTCCAGATCCATTACTTGATTTTACAGCAAGATAACATCCATCCACTTGCATAGCACCATCTACACAAGAAGATCCTCCAAAAGATGTTCCACTCTCATCCAAGGAGGTTAGGAAAGCAGCATAATTTTCAGAAACTACTTGCTTACCCTTTTGATCATATGTGAGCCTTGAAGTCACTTGTCTTTCTCTTGATGTTCTCCTTAGCTTTTTACTTGATGAAGGTCCATCATCACCACCATCCAAAGTAGGATCCTTCTCATCAATATCAAGAATGTTAGATCCATCCACTCTACCATCAATCATGCTTGAAGACCCTCTTGGAATGTTCCCTTCATAAAAAATGACATCTCTACCAACAATCACTTTGTTAGTAGAAGGATTGTGAACCTTGTAGGCTTTACTCACCTCACTATATCCAACAAAAATACCTCTTCTTGAAGATGGATCCTCCTTGGTCCTATTATCAAGAGTAATGTTGACATAGCATGTGCATCGAAAAGTTCTTAGAAAGTTGACACTCGGCCTCCTCTGGAATAGCATCTCAAAAGGTTTCCTTCCATCCAAAATAGCACTCGGCCACCTATTGCACAAGAAATTGGCACACAACAAAGCTTGATCCCAAAATGGTTTGTCAAGATTAGCACTTATCCTCATAGCTTTAGCACTTTCACATAAAATCCTATTCTTCCTTTTAGCCACTCCATTTTGTTGTGGGATCCTTGATTTTGTATACTCCCTCTTGATCCCATGCTCATCAAAAAAGGCCTTGAACTTGTTAGATATGTACTCACCACCATTGTCACCTCTCAAGCACTTGATCTTTGTAGAAAATTGGTTCTCCCTTGCATCCTTGAACTTGACAAAGACATCATACACTTCATCCTTGTTCTTTAGTAGATAGATCCAACAAATTCTACTAAAATCATCAATGAATGTTACATACATCTTAGCTCCACTATTGCTAATTGTAGTAAATCCATGAATATCCGAATGTACAAGTTGAAAAGGCTTTGTAAATCTAGAAATAGATCTAGTATAAGGTAATCTATGTGACTTAGACAAAGAAAAAGACTCACAAACATGCTTGGCATCACTTAAATAACTTGGAAGACCAATCACAACCTTCTTCCTTGCCATTACCTCCAATGACTTGAAGTTGAGATGTCCCATCCTTTTGTGCCAAACCTCTTGAATATAAATTTGCTCCCTTGCAACACATCCAACTTGGTTAGCAGTAACATAAGCATCTAGTTTGAACAAATTCCCTTTCCTTTTACCTTTTCCAATCAAGACATCCTTCCTTTTGATCAAACAAGCATCTCCATAAAACTCCACCTTGAGGCCTTTACTTAGCATTTGGCTCACACTAAGTAGACTTTTGGTAATAGATGGAATAAACAAGACATCCTCCAAATGAACATTCCTATTTGTAGAGAGAGAAATAGGAATTATGCCAATCTCTTTGATTGCACACTGACCATCATTGGCAGTGTAGATCACCCTCTTGTCATCTCCATATGCCAACAAAGAAGTGAAGTACTCTTTGTGAAAGGTCATGTGTGAACTTGCTCCACTATCAATCCACCAAGGATCTAGATCTCTATCATTAGCAAGCATACATGAAGACATCACAAAAGCATCATCATTTGCATCTTGAACATCCAAACCATCCTCATCAAGAGTAAGATCACCTTGATTGTCTCCTTGATCTCTCTTCTTCTTGTGGCACTCACTTGCAAAGTGTCCTTTGATGCCACAATAGAAGCACTTGAGCTTTGATCTATCCTTCCTTTTGCCATTTGAAGAAGCATCCACTTGATCTTCCCCTTTAGACCACTTACTTTTGGTTTTGCCCTTGAATTTGCCCTTTGTGAACATAGCATCCTCTTGAAGTGTCGATGTAGATCCACCTCTTGCTTGAAGCCTATATTCCTCATTGATCAAGATCTCTTGAAGGTCAATCAAACTTGGCAAAGTCTTTTGAATAGCAATACTTTGAACAATGTTAGCATGAGCATCCAACAAGCCATTAAAAATCACTTGAATAAGCTCTTTTTCCTTTATGCTTTCATCTATGCAAGCTAACTCATCATTCAATGCTTTCATTCTCAAAACAAAAGTACTTGGACTTTCTTCATTCTTTTGCAATCAAGAAAAGATTTGCCTTCTTAGAGTCAACACTCTAGAAGTAGACTTGGATTCATAAAGCTTCTTCAATGAATTCCAAGCTTCCAAAGATGATGTGCACTTACCAACTTCCTTGAGAAGATCTATGATAATCACAGGTTGACCACATGGTATGTATTCCAGTTTTGTGGTAGTTACTTTTCATGGTACAATAAGAAGCAAAGTATAATTGTCCTATCCACAACAAAAGCTGAATATAGAACAATGTGTAGCCTTATAGTGCAAAAAGCCGTATGGTTGAGACAAATCTTGGGAGAAATTCAAGTGAAATAGGAGAATCGTATGACCATATATAGCGATAGTTAGACTGGCATTCAATTGGCAAAGAATCTGGTATTTCATGTGAGAACCAGGCACATAGAGATCCACTATCACTTTATATGTGAAAGATTACTTAATAGAGAAATAAAGATTGTTCATTATAGTACATATCAACAACTAGCTACTAGTTTCACTAAGCCACTCATAAGAGAAAAGTTTGATAGATTTAGATCAAAGCTCTCTATACTTAAAGTTTGTTGACTTGGGTGCTATATAAAAGCTTGGTTAAAAAGTAAAGTCTACTTTTAGGGAGAGTGTTAATATAAAAGTAAACTTACTGCGTCATTGGCTCGGAGGTCCAGCCAGTAGACTAGGGCCAATTGTGCTAGTGACTAGATAGTCGACAGGACACACATTCCATCAACGACAACACTAGTCATGTATGGGGTGGCTCCAAAAATACTATATATACAGTGTTTTGGTTTGAACAATATGGTTGGCTACATATTGGAGTTTTGATTTTGGAGTGCTTACTGTGTTAACTTCTGTTTATGCCAATGTGTGATCCTATGAATCATAAATTTTAAGTAAAAGTAAGTGAGGCTTTTTAATTAAGTTTGACTGTGCATGTATGTTTATTTGTTGGTCTAACTCAAACATTTTTGTACTAATGAAATAACATAGCTCTACCATATCTAACATATTACTACTGTACCTAGCATAATTTTTTATTGAATATGTTTATATAATCAATAACTCATATCATAATAATACAAACAACTAAATTTCTTTTTCCATTAGGTTTATATCATTATCATGAGATCACAGTTTACATACAATTTTTTTGCACTTTCAGTTTTATAATCTTTTAATATCAATACTTGGTTGGTATTCCAATGTGATTAAAAGATACATACATTTCAAAAGATTTTATCATGGATATTGATGACTATGTCCATGGTTGTATACGAATTATTTATGTCATGATAATTGCTTGCAAGTCCTTTTTTACTTTCTTTGGAAAGAAAAAAAAGTTACACAAGATATTAGGTGGAGTTCCACTTTATGATTAATTATGAAATGCTATTTTTATACTAAAACATCTATGATGAAACCCTAGAACCATAGAAAAGAATACTATATAGACTCGACATGTGATTAACGTGTCATTAAATTTAGCTATATACTAGGTTATTTTTAATATAAAAAAATGCTAAAGATTCTAAAAAGATTTCAAGAGCTCATCACTTATTATGTTATGCATTCACAAAGTTTTTTTGAATTTAGAAGAGTTGAGCAAAGATTAATCAAACAATTCAAAAGAGGATCTTTTGGTTTTGTGTATTTCATAAAATCACATTGTTGGAGCCAAAAACGTTTTAAGCATATCAATACATTTTAGGACACAATAATTTTTGTTGTAAAAAACATCCATTGTGATTTGCCTAATTATATTGAAGTCAATCCATATAGCATCATTATTACCATTTAAGAATAATGATGAGCCCACTTTTCTAACAAAGAGTGATCATTCATTCTCTGTAAGTTGAGCTTTTCAAGCTCTACCTAATAAATCAAGGTATGACTGTTTTGGAATATCGAGACATTAAGTTATGATAGAAGTACAAAGACTTAAACATTTATATTTGATGTCATTTATATATGGATATCATTAAAAACGTTGTTTCCTAGAGAAGTTGCAAATTTAAATAAAAGATCCAAATTGAATGAAATAAAAGCACCAAAAAATAGATTTTACAGTTTCAATTATAGTTTTCTAGAAATTTTTTGCTACGATGATCAAATAACTATACATATATCAAATATATGACTATTTTATAGATACTTATTTTATTGAAAAGCATGGATAAATGTTTAATAATGTTATCGAGACACTTTTGTCTTTATCACCCACTTTTTGATGCTTTATATAAAAAACCCATTTAAAAGTATATTTAATTTTCATAGAATAAAATAACAGACTTTAAAAAAAATGCACAAAACTACCAACCAATCTCAAGTAGGTCTACCGCAACATGAGCATAAATCGGAGTCAATAAAAAGGTCAAGTTATGTAAGCATTTAGTCTTGAGAAGATTTGAGACATGCACAACTTTTGTAGTATTTAATGGGTGTAGCTTGAAGTGGTTAACAAGATATATATTTTGACTCGTGAGCAAGTACCATAGTAGCATATATCTATATAGATAAAAGCTAAGATTTGAGTCTTAGTTGCTAAGTCTCTAGTTGGTTTGAAATATTTCTTTTCATTAGATTTGTTTCAATGATTTCATGTGTATTTTGGAGGTTTTAGATAGAGGCACACAAACTCATTAGTTTTCCAAAAATGTAGTTCAACCTTATAAAACATATGTACTGATATATATTTTTCCATGCTATAGAACAATTGTCAAGAAGGATCCAAAAAAGAAAATTACTGGATTCGAGGCTTTGACATCTTTGAGATTAGCCCTCTCGAAAAACTTGAAAAAGACATTAACTACCTAAAGGGCAATGACACTCTATGGTAGGGTTGACTTCAAAAGAGACTGCCAATACAAAAGATTTACTTGTAAAATAGAGTCATTTTCATTAAATGAGTTTGGAGTATATCATTGATTTCAAACATTAGTTTTCAAAGTTACTTCATGAAGACCCATAAGAAGATTGAAAAAGAAAGGACACTCAATCACTATAAAAATAGCAAATGTGCCTTTCATTTTAACAGAAAAAATACCACCATTTTGGTCTAGTAAAAATAGGAACAAAAGTTTTATCATCTCAAGAGAGAAAAGAACAAAATTCTATCACCTCAAACTCAATGGCACTTTATCAAGCAAGCCATCACGGAACGATAACAGGGGTCAGCATCTCGAATGCAACCAGTTTGACCACCTGTGATGCACGTTTGAAGGGCAAGATGTCACACACTCCATTCATCAAAGACTCCTATAGAACGACTAAGCCTTCTGGAGCTAGTACATTCTGACATCTGCGGAGCATTCAATGTGATCTCAGTAGGAGGTTCAAAGTGGCAGCCTGCTGCTACAGTTCCTGTAAACCAAGATGGTTCCGGACCGAGCAGAGCAGACAAAGACAAAGGCATTGCTGTTTCAGGAGGATCTCCTAGAAGGTCGACAAGACCACAAAGAGCACCAGTAAGATATGTGCCAGGCAGCTCAGCTTTCACATCAGAAGAGTTTTGCGGATTCAGTGGTGAACCACATACTTTCGAGAAAGCAATTGAATGTCCAGAAAAGGACAGATGGCTCCAGGCCATGAATGAAGAGATGGAGTCCATGATGAAGAACTAGGTATGGACATTGCAGCCATTACCACATAAGCACAAGACTATAAAATGCAAATGGGTTTTCAAGCTCAAATACGGACCAGATGGGAACATGACGAAATACAAGGCAAGACTAGTAGCGAAGGGTTTCTCTCAGAGATATGGTATTGACTATTCTGAAACCTTCTCTCCTATCCTTAAACACTCCTCCCTATGTTTGTTATTTGCATATGCAGCAGCTTATGACCTCAGGACCCCCCTTGTGGACGAGAAGATAGCCTTCTTGCATGGCAAGCTAGACGAAGAGGTCTATATGGATCAACCCCCAGGATATGTCTCGAATTCACTTCTTGACTATGCATGCAGAATGCATAGAAGCATAGTCTTCTGTGCCACAGAGTGTCTGGCGAGTAATCATGAGTCTGATGCACCTGATCTGCAGGTAGCCATACCTTCATATGATATAGGTTTCCTTTCCTTCTGCCTTGAGCGATCAATGTACTGGTACTGGCATCAATCACGTTGCATGCTTCGTCACAAAACGTCACACGCATCCCTGCATTTGCTATTCTTGCTACAGAAAGCAAGTCTTGTTGCAAAGTAGGCACGAACAGAACGTCTTTGAGCTGTTTGTCTTTGCCGTTGGTGTTAAGCCATAGTGAACCAATACCGTTCACTTGACGTCTCGATCCTTCTCCAAGAACTATGAATCTTGAAGGATCTGTACTTCTAAAATCAGATATTATTCGTCTTGATATCACAAAGTGTGAGGTGGCTCCTGAATCTAGGATCACCTCATGTGTGTCAGATGTTGATGTTGCACACACGTCTTCACAGATGTAGGCGGTCGAACAGTTTCTGTTCGTTCTTTCTTCGCCCATCTTGGAGCTCTCGGGCTCCTCGACATAGGATGAACTATTGATGTTCTCCTGTCTGTCCTGTGCTGTTTTGTTTCTCAGATTCTGGCGGCAATCCACGACTACGTGACCCTTCTTGTGGCAGTGAATACACTCAATCTTGGGATTGAGCCAGCAACCATCTACTGTGTGCCCGTCTCTTCTACATCTCAAGCAAGTCTTCTTGTCTGCACCTTGTTGTTTGGACCTCTCTTTGCTCTTCCAATTGCCTTTGCTGGTCCCTTCTACTTGCTGATCACAATCTTGGCTCTGATTTGACTCCCTCTTAGGCTTAAATTGTTTCTTGAATTTTTCTTTGTTGTCGTAGAGGGCCTGGTCAGAACCATCCTTGTGATCAAGATGTTCTCTAGCCTCGACTTCCTCTCGAATCTCGACAATTGCCTTTTTGAGGTTCATTGTAGGACCTTTCGCGAGCAAGGTCCTTGTCGTCTGGAATGATCTGGGTAAGGCTCTCAATAGGTAGGTGAGCTGCTTCTCAACTGACACAACATTCTCTACTTCAGAGTTATGTAGTGATAGAAACAGATCCTTCATCTTTCTCACAAAATAAGTGAAGTATTTTCCATCCCACTGCAAATTCGTCAACTGATCTTCCAGCATCATGATTTGACTTCTTAATTTCGTCTGAAATCTTGTGAGCAATGCATCCCACATTTCCTTAGCTTTGGAGAATGTTGCCAGCTCAAGTGTCATACTATCTTTGATGGAAGATAATAGCAAGGCTACTGCCTTGTCGTTTTTCTCCCTCCACTCACTTAGCTCCTTGTCTGATGTTGTAGGCATCTCTTCTGTGCCATCCACCTAGGGAAATAAACCTTTGCCCCTGAAAATTGTGCAGATCTTACTCTGCATGCTGCTGATTGAAGCCATTGCTTCTGAAGTCTGTTTTCTCATTGATGGTTGTTTGTTTGAATGCTAGGCCTTCTGTATCTGATAGCTTTTTGGCTACGCCAGATTATGATAAGATAGGTAGGCTCTGATACCACTGTTGATATGGAAGAAGTGAAAGTCTTTCGCGGTCGCAAAATAGTCGCGAAACTATCGCGAAAGTGAAGCAACCACGACTCAATGCGATTAGGATGGAGTTTAGATGTGGTCGCTGGACACTGCCAGTTGAATCACTTCTACATTCCTTCAGAATGTAGTCAAGCACTGCTAATCTACGTTTATATTTTAATGTATCATTCAACACATTCATGTGCACAATGGCTACAAGGTCATCTATTGATTTTCTCTAATTTTTCAAGCACTGCATGCATATCCACGCAGTGCGTTGGCGTGAGAGAAATTCAATTCTCTCGCGAGTGGATGTCTCGCTTACTAGCGGACTTGTGGATCTCTGTGGATCCTAATCACAGAATTCGTCTCGCACGCAAGCGGACTTCTTGTCTGCATTTCGTCTTGATTGCTTACTAGCATCAGACTACTTCATATGTATATTCATCTATCATCCAGCAAGTATATAGTCACTCTATGTAGCTTTAAGATTAGAGTGATTAAGCATCTACAACTAATCAGGAAATTACAAGAGTGGCAGATTAGCCATGACCTAGAGTGTATCTGCTGACATCATGCCATCAGTTAAGATATCTGTACTCTTGGGTACTTGCATGATCTTTGCTGGTACTCTTTGGAGCGTGAGGGCAGAAAAGGTTTAACGACGTTTTTCATGTCGTGTCGTTGGTTTCGTTCCGTCATCTGACTTTCTCGTGTTGGACTGCAAAAGATATTCATTCGCGAATCTTTCACGTTTGTGTCTTCTCGTCAAGTGTTCGTGAAACTTTCGTGTTTTGTGTCTCTTGACTTTTGTGTTCAGGTAGAGGGCTGAAAGCTTGCAAGGCTTTGTAAACAGAAACGTTTTGTTTCTTCAAAATTCACTAAAACCATAAAAAATCCTATGATTTCCATCAAGATTCATGGAGGCCACAATTATGATCTTTAGGCTGAAAATAACCAAGTATCTGAGAAGCCACCTACTTGAAATTGAATTCCACCACCTAGAAAAATAAGCAAAGAGATACACCAAAAGAACTGCAAAAATCCAAGATCCACAAGCCCCACTTGGGGTTGATGTGATCCAAGCTCTGATACCACTATAATGATCGCCAAGTGAAGATCTTCAAGAATCCTGTCACATGCAAACCAAAAGGACACCTGTGGAGCGTGAACCACCCAACCAACATGGAGAGGCTAGTCAATACCCTAACCAATCCACCCCCATACGGTCTGAAACAATTAGCCCGACAATGGTATAAAAGGAAAGATCAAGCTCTGAAATCATCAGGATTCAAGCCTCTGTTGGCTGATTCCAATGTATATGTCAAAGTTACAGATGGGCAGATCATCATTGTGGCTGTGTATGTGGATGACACTCTGATACTTTGCAGGAGTGAGCAGCTAATTGCTGAAGTGAAGACTGACATCTCGAAACATTTTGAGATCGTGGATCTGGGAGAAGCAGGTGTTACCTAGGCTTGCAAATTGAAAGGGGCTATTAGGGAGGTAAGTTATACCTTCACCAGTGCAGATACACCTAGAAGATCCTAAAGGATTTTGGGATGCTGAATTGCAAAGGAGCAAATACTCCAATTCTCGTAGGGACGGTGCTGACAAATGATGACTGTCCAAAGGCCGAGAAAGAGAGAGAACATATGTAGCTCACACCTTACAGGAAGCTGATAGGATCATTGATGTACCTTGCAGACAACACACGTCCTGATATTGCTTATGCAGTATTCAATATGAGCCAATTCTGCACGAATCCCGACTCGAGACATTGGAAGATTGCAAAACGCATTTTGCAATATCTTCAATTAACGAGGGATTACGGGTTGTGTTATTGTCATGATGCAGGTTTCATGATGCTTTCCTACAGTGATGCTAGCTGGGCATCTCTCAAAAGTCATACGTGGATGATTGTAGATGTGGTTTCTTGAGAGTATGCCGTGTTGTTTCCACGAATAGTTTGTTTTTCTTTAGATCACAACAGAAAGAGTAATCTTCATCTCATAGCTTCATTTTAAGAATCAAGTAAATGACTAAGGAACTTTCGAAGAGTTTTCAAGTGCGCTTGCTTTTATGTGTTTCAATAAGTGATGTACCTTTTTAGAGACTTAGTAGTGCACGGTTTGGATTCAAACCAAAATGTAAATGGTAGTAGGCCGTAGTTACAAAAAGATGCTACATTACCACAAAGCATAGATGAAAATTTAGTGTCAATTGATAAGACTCTTCATGAGATAAGCCAAGTGCTTGGAAAGACACATAGAAGCAAAATCTGAGTATTAAATCAAGTGGTGGATCGATGTCCACACATCATTAGATCCATTCAGTCTAGTTTGAAACAAACTTTTTTTTTGAGGTGAGAGATGAACTTAAAGCTCTTTGGTGTCCATCGCTAGAACAACATAATGTAGACCCGAAATTTCTTAATAAAAAACATATTGGAAACTACTGTTCATCACTGGATAGGAGGTATGTTAATCATGCAATAAACAAGAGAAAAATTCATTTATGAGGCTACAGACTACTGTTTATCGTTGTGGACAACGACTACATCCATTTGGTTTTAGACATATGTTTATCAACCATAAATGTAATGCACAAAAAGGCAATTGTCTTTTGGTTTTCATCACTACCTAATAGGCAAAAGCCATTGAAAAAAAAAATTGATAAGGACATTTAGTAGTCCATCGATGCATATGTAGTAGAACACGCTACTTTAGAAAGTGAAGAGAGTGATGAAGGCTCCATCACCACCTATGAGCCAACTAGATCCACTGTGTTAACCAAAAAAAAGTGACGGGTTGTCCATCGTTGACAAACCCATAATTTCTCATAAATTGTGTATCATATGATGATTGAAGTTCAACCAAATCATAAAACAGCAAGGAAGCATAAAACTGATTGCTAAGAGCAAGAAAAAATGATAGTTTTGTAAAGAAATGAGATGAGAAACTCTTACCATATGATAGTTTTATATGGTAGGGTGGTAGGGTGCAATTGCTGGAGGAGGGAGACAATGAACTCTTCTTCACAAGATGTTGTGAGGAACATTCATCGAGACATCATAATTTATAGTGTCATGCAGTGAGGCTTCTAGCCTCTTCTGATGCACTCATCCGATAAGGATGTTGTGCGATCGAAATTGAACCAGGTATAAGCTCAATTTTATGATCAACTGTGCTTTCAGGTGGTAAACCTACAAGAATGTCTATAAAAACATCATTGAATTCCTACCTAAGTGTTAACATTCTATGTGGAAATTTTGATCTAGTGGAGAGTACAGATCAAAGATGCAATCACTGACTAATTGCCAACCATCGAAACCATGAACAACATCCACAAGTAACAGAGTGATGGAGTAGCTCACATAAAGCAAAGAGCTCACAAAGCAAAAGCATCTTTATTACAAAGAAAGTGATACATATACAAGCAAAGGTCCCCTTTGCATGGGGACACCACATGGCATCGACCTAATAGATGCATGAATTTCATTGTTGGCCTCTACGTGGCATTTTAGCCTATATACAGGTAAACTTCCGTTATCGGCCCAGGACAAGCCCCCGGGCTAGCTTCTTAACTAAAGCCTACTAAATTGAATCAATACACAACAACTGTTAACTACACTAACAGTCCAATCACAATTGAGCTTACTAATTCTAACTCCCTCTCTTAAGCTCAGGTGTGATTTAAGTATCAGACTAACTGTACACTTATTATAGTATCACATTTGAAGCTTTTATGAATAAACCAAATCAAATCTAAGATCAAATGTGATAAGAGTATCAGAATAAAAATGTGTAGCCATGTCCTGGAGTGTTCATATAGATCATATGCAATTTTCTTGCTACCTGTACTCGACTCACACTCAACTACACAGTCAAAGCACTTGACTCCCAAAGTATCAACCAAACACCATGCTCTCAATAAGAGTCTACCACACTCTTAGCTTGACTTGTTCACCATCCAACTTGAAACAGAAGCGGACCACGTGAGACACAAGACTCACACCGAGGAAACCTCACTGCCACCATGAGATTATCATCCTCCATCTTACTAGGCGACATCCTATCATACGCTTACAAGACAACCTCATAACGTTGATAACAATGAGCGAATATGGCTCAACCTGAGAAAATATTACTGCCACTAAGATTATACTCTCAACTAGTAGACATGTCAACAAGTCACTGAGCATCAATTGAGCATCATGGCCTCATTGTCTTTGCCTACAACTTTCTCAAGTAGACCATCAAATGCAAGCGCGCTTTATAAAATGGCTGTAGATTATTGACCTAGATATTCTTCATGTTTTAAAACATTTGAGAACATCTAAAACTCACAGCTGAGAACTTATGTCTCCTCATCAAGCTTCCTCGTGTTCAAAGTAGGCGTGCTTGCCTTATTTGAGCCTGCGTTATCTGACAAAAAGCAAATACAGATATGAAAGCCTAAAATGAGAAAAAAGGGTCGAAATCTTAGCAACAAAATGGGAAAAAAATGAAATAGCCACGATAAATTTTGCCCACAACATAAATAAAAAATATGAATAAAATCTCATCTTAGAATCGATCAAATTGTGTGAATATTATCCCATAACAGCTAACAGCCAAAATTTCTACCAAAACATTTTGTGGACTCCAAAAGAACTTACTTCGCAAATTTCACCTTCGACTCGTATTCCTAAATCGAATCAGCCAGCATCTACTTAGGTACCGTTAGTTGGAATATCCCGAGGTGAACTTCCAAAGGGTATGGTGTTGCATCAGTACTCAATTAAGAGCAACCATCAGGATTTTATAGAATTGTTTGTTCTGAAAGATACTTCCAGTATTAGCAATACCAGTGGCCTCTTCGTTTCGCAAAATCAAATGGCCGCTCAACAACTCCAGGGCTTCATAAGATTCTACAAATTCACAACTCCATATTTAATCAGCTGATTTAAGACAAAATATGGTCAAAAGTTACATCTCACCTCACTTTTGCTGTCTCATTCTATTGATTTGGTTCAAAGCAGGTTGGAGGATGTTATACTGAACCCATACTATGGTTGGCGGGAGAACCAAAATAAGAATTGAACCCCTTGAATCACTATCGGCTATGGTAGCAATCTCTTGCAAGGCCTCGACATCTCGTGTGAAGAGACTGCCAGATATTGTTGTTGCGCTCAATCCCAAAGCTCCAATCAAACCCTTATAAGGTTTCATCCGATTTAGCTGATTTAGCCCAGGCTGAAGATGGCAGGAGCCAGCACCAACAGAAGTATTAGACCTCTTGAGTCATTGTCTGCTATCTATGCAATCTCTAGTAGAGCTGTAGCGTGATTCTGCAAACTTTTGCCAAAGCACAAATGCAACGCAGGATGAGCGAACCGGAGGATCCTAAGAGCAAACTTTTGCCAAAGCACAAATGCAGCGCAGGCAGAGGGAACCGGAGGATCGTGAGAGCAAACGTTTGCCAAAACAGTAACAGAAAAATCTGTATCCATTAGCAAGCGATTGGCTATGGCCAAGCCAATAATACCTGCACTGACTATCACAATGTCCTATGCTTCCTTGATAAACTGATATTGATGCTGCTTGCTTTGCTGGATGGAGCTTCTGCATTTTGGACGTTGCATCTCGATCGATAGGAGAGAGACCCGATCGAGAGAGAGAGACAGAGAGAGCACGCACGCTGGGGGATATAAAATTTAAAATATAAGCGTGTGCATGTGTGTCAGTAAAAAAAAAAATTTAGCATGACATTTTAGCTTTTGCCTTTGTAAATGCGTGACAAACTTCGCGGGCAGAGCGTGACATTTTTGGCGGCACAGGGTTAATTTTTTTACAGAACCCTTACACTCTCTCTCTAAAATATCTTTATATATATAGATATATAACGAGAGAGAGAGAGAGAGAGAGAGAGAGAGAGAGAGAGAGAGAGAGAGAGAGAGAGGGTGGGTTGGTATTGGAAAAACGCGTTTCAGAGCTTTTGATTGGTCCATGTGTGATTAGGGTTTTGATCAATGAGACGTGTTTGAAGGACACATGTCATTCAATTTATCCCATAAAACTAATGTCATTTGGATTGAAACACTATATATACCATGAATGTTGTGGAATTTTTTCAACGGGTGACCTTCAATATGAAAAGTGGGACAAGTTGGAGTTTCTCTCACAATAGGGTCTGAAGGAGGATAAATAGCAATGAGAGACAGAGAGAGAGAGAGAGAGAGAGAGAGAATCCGTTTTCAAAGCAAGGATTGAAGGTTGTTGACATTTCCAGCCATGAGAGAGATGCATCACTCGTGAGGCTTTGGCCAGAAAGGTGGCATTTCAATTATCTTGCAAGCAATGGACGGAGGTTGAAAGCTATGGATATCCATCGACCCAAATAATGATTGTTTTTCAGTATGCAGAAGGAAAGTGAAAACAATTACGGCAGCTACTGTTACTACATTATTCTCTCATGAATTGCCAATAGTAGTCGTCAGCATTGTCAGCCCTGACTTATACAGCTTCAAAAGCCTGCAATTAACGTTGTGTACTATGTGATGGCAGCTTTTAGAAGAGCCGCACATGTCATTGTCCGCTCACACAAAAATGCGTTCACTCGACTACTCTTGGGCGCAGGCCAGCTGCCTCTCAGTTGGATGCTTGAACATTTTCATAGAGAATTTGAGTTGGAATCTGAATTTCAGAGCTATCCATACCACCCGTGACCCAACAAACTTCCGCCTTCTTTGATGACGCATTTCAATTCCCAGTATCCACTGCACACGGCGTGGTACACATCTCACTATCTGATCAGTATCAACCATCAATAGCATCCATGGGAGCAGCTCTAGACTCCGTCCCAGGAATGCACCCTCTCAAGCCACGACATTGGGCAGCGCTAGCTAAAGAGCTGGGGCCTGGGCTGTGTCCCCACAAGCACCCACCGTCCATACGCGTGTAATCTGTTATCTCAGGCCCTCAGGGCCACATCTCTCACCTTCCGTGGTCCCTCTCATTGTTACTTGCATTGAGAGTTAAGTGCAGTGCCAGCGACAGCGATATGTTGACCTCTAGTCCTGATCCGCTGGCTTTAAATCGCAAAAAGCCCAGAAAGAAGGAAAGAAAGAGAGGTCAGCTGGAGTCTGGACCACAGAAACCTCTTCTGTTCAAAGATCAAGGCTTCACTGTTCACGAATATCATTGCTAAGGCTGCAACTCCATAACCAACAAGAAGTCTCAAACTAGAAAGCGACTATACGTTAAATTTCACGTGCTTTTCTCTCTCTCTCCCTCTCTGGCGCGCGATATCTCTCTCTCTCTCTCTCACACACACACACATACACACACACACACTCTCTCTCTCTCTCTCTCTCCACAATGCACATATTGTGCAAAGGCACAATATGTGCACACACACTCTCTCTTTCACACACACACACACACTCTCTCTCTCTCTCCACAATGCACATTATCGTACACACACACACTCTCTCTCCCCACAATGCACATATTGTGCACATGTATCGTTTTTCTACGTATCTCTTCGTGCTCACACATCTCTATCTATCTATCTGTTTTTCTATGTATCTCTTCGTGCTCACACATCTCTATCTATCTATCTCTCCCTCCCCATCTCTGCCTCCCCATGATCATGCCCATTATAATGTGGATGCTGTGGTAGAACATGCTATAAAGTTCAAATCATTGAAATCATTGAGGTAGCAATAGGTTGGGATTTAGGAAGTTGATTTATTTAAGTTACTTCGGAGTAGGGTAGTGATAGGTTGATTCTAGGGAATGTGACGCATCCTCAAAGAGCTTATTAGCATTGCGGTGGTCACTTGTAAGGATAATTTAAAGCTTTCCATGACTAAATGTCACTTGTTTAACGTAAGAAAAGTAGTGACTTGGTGATGAAAAGCCAACTTAGAAAATGCAACATGCCTGACCATTCAAACTTAGGAAAACTGAAATCCCAACCAACCCGAAAGCCAACTCAAAATCCGTCTCCAAAAGGTAACGAAAGGCAAAAACAAGTCACTCATGAAATCGCAACGCGTAGTGGTCGCCACAAACTGACCAATAGGCATAGTGGACCCTTAGGTGCCAGTGACGCAAAAAGGTTCTCCGAAATGGTAATCATCCCCAAGGATCAACTTTATTTAATTTGAAAGAGTTTACATTCATAGATAGACTGACTGGTCTCGGGGCCACCAACACGTGCTGGTAGAGAGAGCTGAGATTTGGTGACCGGATTCCTGGCGCTAATTAAGCTGCCCAAGTTTCTTTCTACCAGACTCCCCTTGTATTCTAGTGTGATTTGACGTGCCCCCTTTGTCATAGAATATAGTGTTGTATGGTAAAACACGCTTTTCTGGACTTAGTTTTTATTTTCCTAATTAAGTTTGGCAAGCCTGGCAGAATAAATCTAGCTCCCAATTATGGGTCCCGAGAGCCGCCCGGTGGGCAAAGTCAACATGGCTCTTGGATATGGGTCCCGGGAGTTGAATAGGCCATGACTCAAGCCCCATAGCTAGCTCATGACTTGTGACTACTTGACAGGCTCACCACAGGTCAGAGGCTCAGTCCTTGACTTCCTAACTTGCTCTGGGACTTTAGGGAGTGTCATCCCTTAGAGTCTTACAGGGCACACTGGGTGCACCATAGGTCCCAGCCTGACTGAATGTGGCTAGTTGGAAGTTTTACGGCCTTAGAATTGTCCAGGAAGTGAAAATATCGGCGATGTCGAGCGCAACTTTGATGTACGCAAAAATATTTTGACTAGTAGAAAGACCTCTTTGTTTTAAAGAGACGGTCAGTTTTGGCCCAGGATTACTCTAGTTTGTCACTGGAAGAAGCTCGGCAACTCAGTAAAAGTGGGCAGAACGTATTGCTAAGTTATGAAATGAATGATTGGGAAGATTGGATGTACTTGTTATAAATGCAATCTAGATGATAAAGTAGTGAATCTTGTTTCGGACATGGATAACAACTGTTGCTCAGCTATGACACCTGTCTTTCTCACACGACTAACTTGTGCGGTTTTGTTGTGTGGGATGGTGGCAGGTAACAGTTGGGTGTCCTAAAACTTGCTTCGCTTTATGGTACTCTGTACTGGTTAACTTTATACAATTGTATTTTTACCTGTTATGCTATAAATTGAAGGGTTCAAAGGGTTTGTCAAGAGGGACTATGTGAAATCTTGTTACTCTCTCTCTAGCACCTCTGATGCCACCCCAACTACCCTTTGGTCGGGGTAGTACCAAACCTTTATCTTTTCTTGTATTTTATGGCTAACAAGGTCTGTTCTATGGTGTATTCCACGGGATGGTTTCATGATGCAGTGACTCTTGGCTATGGGGAGCCCCTTCCTCCTCCTAGTCCTTTCGTTCAGACTATTATTTGTTGCATGAAGAAAGCTGTTGAAGTTCACAAACTGATTACTGCTTATGATATGACTACTTTTAATGCTGCTGGCCCGGATGGTAAAATTATTTCCCTTATTGATTTGATGTGCATCATGGATTGGATCAAAATTTATACAGATTTTATTAAAAAGAAGGAAACCCTTAGCATGGTTGAAAAAATTTATATGGACCTCTCTAACTATGCTGAACAAATTGCTGCTGAGGAAAATTTCTATAATATGCATATTCGAAAAGTATTTGCTTGCTTGGAAAAAGTAAATGGTGACTCCTCTGCTGATACCCCTGTCCCTACCAATGCTCCTACTTCACCTCACTCTTTGATCTTTACCGAAGACCTTGATGAAGATAGTGCTTCCCAGTTAGAGTCCTTTCACAAAAAATCTGTGATGTAGGGAATCAATCTACCTTTGAATTTTGTCAGGCCAATAGCTGCCAAGTACATTGGTTTCGAGTCGTATCGTTGAGTTTAAATCTACTAAGACTACTTATAAACTTTGGAGCCTTCCTTCTGTCAACTTTCTAGCACCTATCTCTATTGAGCTTTGGATTGCTCTTGCTCATCTCACTGATGAAGAAGTCCAAGCCTGCAAGCTTGCTGCTTTGCATAAGAATCCTTCTTTTGATACTCCTATTGCCTTTGATATTGTCATCAAGATGAGCAGATTTGAACCTTTGAGATGTCCTTCTGAGCAGACCTAGGCTTTTAACAGAATGAACCTTCATCAAGCTAGAATCTGGAACTGAAAAAGACCTTTCTTTAAGTGATAATGTGGTGATAAATGCAAAAATAATTCTTCTATCATATGATTTGATCACTCTATTTGGTACATAATGAATAATCTTTCCATTTTCTTTCCTGGTGAGTCTCTGAAAAATCAGCTTAATGTCTTTTTCCTTTGGTTGCATAAACCTACTAGAGAGATTGTCAAATCCCACCTTGTCTTTCTGTACATCCGACAATACATGATTGATGCTGCCATTGAACTTTCCATAAACCCTACTCCTAAGCTCCTCGTACACCTTGGCGATGCTAAAAACATTCAAGAAAAGGAAAATCACACAACCCTATTCACTTTTCCTCATGCTCTCTTGCTCTCTCTCTCTCCCTCATTCTTGCTCTCCTGGTGCTCTACCATACTGTGATTGTGATTGAAGAGAAAGCTCGTGAATGCTATTGGAAGAGCAATTGTGTGAATGATACTACAAACAAAGGTGAGAATGATTTGAGAAATGGTACCTTGTTGATAATGAAGGATGTATGCTAAGATTGAATGCTCACAGATTGTTGTGATTACCTTTGTGTAGTAGCAAAGCCTGGCTTGCATATTGAAATTGGATACTACTACAATCAATCGTTGTCCCAAGGAGCATACGTGGCCAATTTTTCAAGTATGTTTTCAACCTTTTCGACCTATGATAGGCGCTGGATAGCAGGCCAACGTTTGATATTCACTAGCACCGTTTTTGAAAAGAGAGTAGTCGTTGGCCAGCGGCCTCTCTAAGGCGGATCTAGCCACTGGCCAGCGCTGATTTTTGGCTCAGATGTGGTTGTATGAACTGCGATTTGCCATGGCTCTTTGTATGAGCATTGTTTCAAGCATTTTTCAATACGTAATGCTTGTAGAAATGTGATGGACCGCTGTCCTTCCATGTGTTTTATGGGTATAGCAGAAGCTATAGCATGAATATGGTTGATGAGAATGCTCCTTTATTGATCAGTATGGCTTCTGCCCTAATACGGCTTCGTTAAAGGGAAGAACGTATTGCTAGGTTATGAAATGAATGATCAGGAAGATTGGGCGTACTTGTTATAAATGCAATCTAGCTGATAAAGTAGTGAATCTTATTTCAAACATGGATAACAATTGATGCTCAGCTATGACACTTGTCTTTCTCACGCGACTAACTTCTGCGGTTTTGTTGTGTGGGATGGTGGCAGGTAACAGCTACGTGTTTTGAAACTTGCTTCACTTTATGGTACTCTGTACGGTTTAACTTTATACAGTTGTATTTTTACTTGGTATGCTATAAATTGAAGGGTTCAAAGGGTTTGGTCTTGACTTGTCAAGAGGGACTATGTGAAATCTTCTTACTCTCTCATGGACTCCATTTGACTATGCAAAATCCCCGTCAAAAACTCTTTTTTTGGCTTCACCAAGTACACCGAATTAATCCACTTTTGTAAGTATGAATAGCTTATGTAAAAGATATGGAGAAAATTCAAAATCATATTCTTTGGGGATTCTGGGAAAAGTTTTTTAACTTGCATCTCAAGTCTCCTGTTTCCATGGCTAGGATTCACTTGATCTTAGGGATCTTAATCTAATGGTGATCACTCACATTACTTTGTGCTTTTATGAGTAATTAAAAAAAAAAGTATATAAGGAAGGAGACCCAGCAAGGGACCTCCACCCTCTTTCTTCCCTTTCCTCGTTTCATCAAATGCGACGTTGCTTCTGCCTTCATGAAGAGGCTTTTTTCATCAACAAAGTGGTAATATCCAAGCCCACGGTGGTGCACTGGATCACACTCTCTGCAATTGGAATTTGGAGCTTGTTTATTCACATTTGGTAAGCATTCAACCTGGCAACTGGCCAGTGAACTATTTTCAAGCATTGCCTTTATGATTGATGTAAGCAATGAAAAACTTGTTGTTTGTTGTCACTGATATAGAAAGGTTTGCCACAATAGCTGATTGTTGTCTTGCCATGATTCTACTTTTAGTTTTGCACCACTCTATGTGCTACTAGCAGCGCTAGAAGGAATCCGCGCATTTTTTAGCATGATTTCTCACAGCTAACTGGTCAATCACTAACTTCTTGTGATTGAATGAGCTAATTTTATGGTTGTATATCCTTCTATGCACACACTATATGGGCGCCCTCTTTTCAAATTGTTATAGCAAGTATTACACTCCTCCACACCATAAAGCTCCACTCGCTTGTAATAAGGTGTTGCTAAAGAAGTTCCCCAAAAAAGGCATGAGCTCCAATTGAACTCTATATTCGATGTTTTATGCTTACTCTAAATCAAGATGTAGGAAAGGCATCGAACATAAGGTTGATAATTAAAAACGATCCATAATAACGGATTCTTAGTAACTAAAGCTTGTAGCTCTTGAAGAATAGGCATTCCACTCCTAGGAATCAACAACTTACCTTGAAACATTGTACCTCTAGAAAGATGTATGATAATGACTTGAAACTCGTGGCTCGATAATCATAATGCTATTAGGACTTGTGCCAAAACCAAGTGGAAGAAATGATCATGTCGACCTCTCAAGAGGAATCTACTAATCATAGTCAGGTATGACTCCAAGAAAAACCACAATTACTTGAATGGGATTTCGTGAATGATGGTGTAGAATAGTAAAATTCTTTATCCTCCATAACCGTTTAAGAATATGTGAAATGCTAGAAGTATACTTTACGACATTTCTTAAAAAGCTTTATGTAATCAATAAAGTATGAATAAAATGATACGAGTAAGTAATCATTCAAAAATAACAACAAGACATATGACAAAAGAAAAACCATATGTAAGGAACCTTACCTACATCAGTGATAATAATCTGTTCTCATATGTATTCATGAGTTTAAGTGCATGTATAGTGGCACTGGAAAGCCTTAGTATCTACCACACTTGTAGAAGACTATGGTAATAGTCTTCAGGGTCAGGATGGTACAGAGGTACCCGAATACCTATGAAAACTTACGCACTTTACTTGCTGCATCAAAACACAATAATGGACTATAGCGGTTTATTAAGTTACAGTTGTTCGGCATCTTAATGTGATGAATCGATGCAGTGTATGGTTAACCTGAATGGCATGGATTTGCCCAAGCGTTTGTACATAGGGTCCATCAAGTACCAAAAAACTTCACTAGTACTGATGGGTACAAGATGGCATAGAGATGTCCTATTACCGACCTCTATGACCAAACTACACCTTTTTCACTTGTTGTGATTGATTAGGGCTTCACCAGTGTAAAGCTATGTTAATGTTATGTAACTAAAGGATTATTTGTCTTATATTGATCACTGTGGTGGATGCCCTTATATGGTGGTATTAAAGCAAGACCTATGATATGGTAGAATGCATGGTAGGGAAGATTGGACTAATGATTGTGAATTTTATTTAAGCTGATAGTGAATCTTGTTTCAGACATGGATGACAACTGATGTCAGTTATGACACCTGTCTTCCTCACTAAACTAACTTGTGTGGTTGTGTTTTGTGGGATGGTGGCAGGTAATAACTGGGTATCCTAAAACTTGTTTCACTTTATGGTGCTTTGTACTGTAAGTTCTTTTAGCTTCGTTTAAACCTGTTATGCTGTAAGACCAAATTCAATTTCTCAAACCATCTCCATGCCAATGTCCATGGCCGCAATTCAACAACAATAGCAGTAGCCTCGTTTGCCAATTTGCACTTTTCAAACGTTGGCCATCTCCCGTGGAAAAGCATCGCAAGCCAAACCCTGGAAAACCCAAAAGACGCAACAGTGCCACTAGAAACGACTAATCGATCTTCATCTCTCATGCCTTACAAGATATCATATCTGGTTAGGTGAGATTCTTTGTGAAATCTAATTTCTCTCACTCATTGAGACATGTTGAAGCTGTCTCTCTCTCTCTCTCTCTCTCTCTCTCTCTCTCTCTCTCTCTCTCTCTCTCTCTCTCTCTCTCTCTCTCTCTCTCACACACACACACACACACATGGCGTTTTCACTTTTTATCAAAAATGACAAACGAAAAATCTACCTTGCATCAGAGTTCCTACCCCTACTGGGCATTGCCTGTTATGTGTCAGAGAAATGCTCAAGCTCGATGCCAAGCTACTCTCGAGACTATATGCATTGGTGTCGATTAGGACTTGTAGCAACATGATTGAGATTGATGATACTATCGTTCCAGTTGTTTACAACATATTGCAACAAATATGAGTCTTTTTATGCTCTCTCTCTCTCTCTCTCTCTCTCTCTCTCTCTCTCTCTCTCTCTCTCTCTCTCTCTCACACACACACACACACACACACACATTCTATAGGGGGTTTGAGTAACGGGAAACATAGTTGTGCGCAAAAAAAGATGAGATGTTTATAACTCTTATCTTTTTCAAGTACAAAACTTTGAGAGGATCGATAACCCAACAAGTTCTCACAACCTCATAGGTATAAGAAGTACATCCAAACCGTGACACTCGGGTATGCTTCATAGTGGAAGGTAACGAACAACTGATACATACTGCACGTGATATCTAACACCAACAAACCTGATATATAGGAGGATACATGGAACTGATGCAAACATAGCAGTCGAGCAGTTCATGTAGGCTGCTAGCATTCAATATGGCTACTTTTCCAGTAGTCAGAGCACAAACTTTTGTGAATGACACAAACTCTGCAGAGGTTAAGCTTGAAACAACATTTCTTTCCAGGAAAGGGGACCCTAGCATTGGACCATGTTCATCTCTTTCAGCCATAGCGATGCGTCAGGAAACCAGTCCTCTGCTCACACACTCATGTCTGACAAGAACCAATCTACTGAGGTTATACTTCACGCCCTGCCTCTATCAACCAAGTTGAGGCATTACTTGACAAGGAACCACATTTTTATTAGTTTCTACGTAGAAGTTGAGCAACAAGTATGAGTCTTTTTATGCGCTCTCTCTCTCTCTCTCTCTCTCTCTCTCTCTCTCTCTCTCACACACACACACACACACACACACACATTCTCTATAGGGGGTTTGAGTAACATGAAACATAGCTGTGTGCAAAAAAAGATGATCTGGTTATAACTCTAATCTTCTTCAAGTATGAAACTTTGAGAGGATCAATAACCCAACAAGTTCTCACAACATCACACTTACCACAACGTATCATCCCATTGAGTACAGTTTGAACTTAGAAGCCACAGTTTTTCAAGTTCCCACTGATTATAGTCAACAATAATAACTTTAAGAAGTTGCAAAAGTAAATATCAAGAAGCTCCTCTTATATAGTTTGTGATTGCACATGTACGTTAGTAGAATCATAGAGTTTTTGTTATACTCATGCTACCAGTGCTGAATGAATTGTCGCTTGCAACCATATCAGTCCTAGTACAAGCAACACCAATAGAGTAGAATTGACCACTTCAGCTGATGTGGACATCAATTGCAAAAATCAAGTAGAATAGAATTGACCTCCCAAATGTTCGTCGAGAGATATTCTGGGCATGCAAATTTGTGCATTTTCAGGTAACCACTTTCTTCTGCGCTTGAATTTTGCATGACTATAGTCTGTAGTTAAAAACGATCAACATAGAATGCCTTCAAAGACGAGTACAGTTACCCAAAGTCTTCAACCATCCCACTATGATCTAACACACGAACCTGTTTATTCTTGCCTAATTTTCAGGCATAGTGTTTAGATTCTTTATAGGATGTCCTTCACCATATGATCATTGTGATTCTTTGCAAATAATGGTATTTTCTTGAATGTATAATTTCTTTTACCTTCATTTTCGGATGCTCGTCATGTAAAGAAGATATCCAAGTCGGAAGAACAATGAAAATAGTGTGCTCACACACATTAGTAGACTCTATTTAATTATTTGTTTGGATTTAAATTTTTTGTAAGTAAGTGTTAAAAATGCTTTTATCAATAAAAGTATTAAAATAATGACTTAAATTCAAAAAGTCATAACTACAATATATTTTTACTCTTTGAGCTGATTCCAGCAAGTATATGCATGACAATATTTGATTTCAGTTTGACTGAGATTTTTAAAGATCCTATTCAGTTAGGTGACGTTTTACGCCTTTTACGGAATTTCTTAACTTTCTTTCAAGTAAAATATCTTCTAAGTATGAGCTCCGATTCAAGTGATGTAGAAAACAATATTGCTCTATTTTCTGAGTTCTTTGCATTGACTATATGGATGATTAGCTTAAAGTGATTTTATAATATGACCCATAATCAAGCTAAGCAAACTTTATGTGATTGATCTAGAGTGAAACATTGATTTTGGATCCACAAATCATTATTCTATCTCTCACTCTCTAAATACAAGTTTAAATCATTATTCTGTCTCTCAAACCCCAACCAACAAGTAGTTACTCCGGAGTTTGTACAAAACATTGTTTCATATAGAAAGCACATCCGCCTGAAACCACCAGTACAAGTCAAACAAGACTATTTTTAACATAAAATTTGAGTCATAATCCTTCTTTATGTTCAAAAGTGATAAATTACAATTTAAAATATAGTAGGATGTCTACTTAAAATAGAGTGTCATGTTTACTATTTTTGATAGGTATCCATGGCCATCTCTCTCTCTCTCTCTCTCTCTCTCTCTCTCTCTCTCTAGTCGCTATTGTTTGCTTGATTCTGACGAAATCCATGTTAACTTTGACTTGCAGGATAAATGAACAAAGGTTGTGAATATCATGTTTGAAAACCCCAACCAATAAGTAGTTCCTCCGGAGTTTGTACGAAACAATGTTTCATATAGAACTCCGGTTTCTGAAAGCACATCCGCCAGAAGGAAGAGATTGGCTCGTAGGAGACAAGCCAAGAGTAGGGCTTTGCCAGCATGTAGTATAGGCACAGCAGGTGTGTCCCTACGTAGCGCTGGTACATTGACTTTAGATGCCAGTGTACAATCACTTAGCAGTGGTGCAGTAGAGCACATCAGGAGTAGCAAAACCAGTTTGGTTGTAGGCGTGCCTCTGCATAGCTATCATCCGTTGACATTACATCATGTCATGGTACCATCATCTCAATGTCTTTTTGTAGAGTTTGTTGGAAGTAGTGCATTTTCATCCACCCAGTTTAGGTCATCCAAGATAGGGGTAGCAGCGGAGAGGGTAGAGTTGGTTACACCCGAACATGTTCGTAGTAATCTTTCATATTTAACTCCTGAAGCGGAATCCAGAAGTGAGAGGAAGATGAGGATTCGTCGTAGGTATATGGCAATATGTAAAGCCAGGGCTTTGCAATTTACCGTTCAGGAAGAGGAAGAGGATACACATTTGACGTCCCATGACGATATCAGAAGAGAGATTGATATATTGGGTGTAGGATCGATTATGCATGTTACATTGGATTCGATGTTATGGAGGGGGTGGACTCTACAACAACAGTGTTTGTTACACCCGAGCATGTGCGTAATCACCCATCATATAGAACTCCAGAAGTAGAATCCAGATCTGCTAGGAGTAGAAGGTTGAATTGCAGGTACCAAGCTAAGCGAAGACATCGGACCTTGCTTTTGTCTTTGCAAAAACCCGTAGTCACAGAAGTCTCACACTCTAGATGGGGTCATTTGAAGTAGCTAGATCGCTTCAAACACCAGCATGCCATGATCTTGGAGAGATGGAGTTTGTGTGCGGTCATTGTTCGGCAGTAAGATGGAGAGCAGAAAGAAATAGCTCTTTCTATTGCATGAAAGACAAGGTATGTTTGCCTTTGATGCCATCACCGCCTCTTTATCTCCTTAGTTTGTACACGACTTCTGATGACGTGGGAGCTCATTTTAGAAAACACGTTCGGAGTTATAATAACTCCTTGGCCTTTGCATCTCTTGGGGTGGATCTAGATAGATCCCTTCCGCCAGGGACATAGGGCAGCAAATAGTCTGCCATCATCTTATATCGGTTCACCGCGTCATATGCATCAACAGTACCAGGATGCTATGGTCGTCGTTAGGGAGTTGGGTTCTCCTGATTTGTTTATCACAATGAGGTGAACCCAAATTGGTCAGAAGTGAGGAGGGAGTTGAGATTTTGACAGACACCTACAAATAGGCCCGATTTGGTGTCGAGGGTTATGAAGCTTCAACATTTGATTGATTTGTTGAAGAAGGATGGAATATTTGGGCGCATTATAGGAAGGCTTCATGTTGTAGAATTTCAGAAGAGAGGATTGCCCCATGCCCACCTATTGATTATATTGGAGGAGTGGAGCAAACCCATCACTGTTGGAGATTACGATTGTGTCGTATGCGCAGAGTGAGAGGAGATGATCCGGAGTTGTACAAGATAGTGAGGACATGTATGATGCACGGCCCATGCGGAACAACTTTTCCAAATGCACCGTGCATGAAGGATGGAAGATGCTCGAAGAACTACCCAAGGAATTTTATTGATGAAACATCGATAGTGAATGGGTATCTTTTGTATAGGCATAGAGACAATGGAGAGAAGGTGAAGTCGCATGGAATAGATTTAGATAACAGGTGGGTAGTACCGTACAGTAGATGGTTGACACTACATTTTCAGTGTCACATCAACGTATAGATATGTGTACATATACATAGTGTGAAGTATTTGTAAAAGTACGTGTACAAGGGACCAGATATCATTACGGCAGAGGCTATGGGGGGTGGTGGTCAATTGCGCCAGTGAATGGGATAGAGCAATTTTTGAATGCTCGATATTTCTCTGCAAGTGAGGCTTGCTGGCGACTATTTGGGATTTCTATGGGTGCTCATAAGCCAGTTGTGACTCGATTGGCAGTTCATCTGGCTGGACAGGAGTTGGTATACTTTACTGAGGGAGCCGATTTAGAGGAGGTCGTAGAAGGTCATTTGAGTACCACTTTGACAGCTTTTTTTGAACTGAATAGAAGTGGAGATTCGGAGGCCCAAGAGTTGTTGTACCAAGACTTGCCACGGTTATACGTTTACAATAGGAGAGTGCGAAGGTGGACCCATAGAATCAATGCGCAGTCCATTTTGGCCATTGGACGTATGTATTTTGTCCATCCGTCTGAAGGAGAGCGATTTTATTTGCGATTTCTTTTGGCTCATGTAAGAGGTGCAAAAAGGTTGAGGACTTGCGCACAATCGACGGTGAGTTGTTTTTGTCATTCAGAGATGCTTGCAAGCATAGACTTCTTATCAACGATGCGATGGAATGGAGTAATTGCCTGCTGAAGGCAGTGTCATGGGGGACTCCGTCGCAACTTCGGCTCATGTTCGCTGTACTTCTTTGGACATGTGCCCTTTCTGACCCATTAGATCTTTGGACGAGTATAGAGCCCCATTTAGTAGAGGATTATGCGGAGGAGTTAGGACAGCCAGTAACGTGCGAGACCGTTACTATGAGTTAGATTTTGGTAGATAGGGCTCTTCTAGACGTGGAGACGCACATGCAGGCATCGGGAAAGTCATTGACAAATTTTGGCTTCACACTTCCCAATAGCGATGTCGAGTTTTCTCCACTATTTCGCAAGGAGATATTTCTCGATGAGACCCTTCTAGACGTAGAGGCTGACATCGAGAGATTGAATGTAGACCAACGTGTGATTTTTGATCGTGTAGTACGTGAGCATGTGGTACGAAGAGTGGGTGGAGTGTTCTTTGTAGATGGTCCGGGTGTTACGGGTAAGATGTTTCTCTATGGTGTCATGCTATTGTACGTGCATGCACAAGGTTGGATAGCACTGGCAGTTGCATCATCGAGGATTGCTGCACTGTTAATGAAAGGTGGTAGGACCGCACACTCTAGATTTAGGATTCCTCCGACGGAATTGAATGAAAGCTCGACCTGCAACATCTCGAAACGGTCTCCGTTAGGTAAGCTTTTGATGGCATGTCGACTTATTATTTGGTACAAGGCTCCCATGGTACATAAGTATGCCATTGAGTGTGTGGATCCGTCTTTACGGGACATATTGGGTATTGATACTCCATTTGGAGGGATTCCGATCGTTTTTGGTGGTGATTTTTGTTAGGTACTCCCGGTGGTACGACGGGACATTCGTGCACAGATTGTGAGCACTTCACTGAAGTGTTTGCGTTTGTGAAAATATATGGAAGTGCACAAACTGTCAATGAACATGCGTGTTATGGGTGTGGAGGGAGCCGATAGGAACGAGCAGTCGAGGTTCATAGAGTATTTGTAGAGTATTGGAGATGGTCGTGAGCCCACATTTGTGCTGCGAGGTTTGGATTTGATTTCTTTGCCAGAGTGTATGTGTCTAAGGACGCAAGATGTGTGTGAATTGATTTCGTTCACTTTCTCCGATATTGCACGACGTTACATGGATGTTGATTTTTTAAGAAGCTTGCACATTTTATAGTGCTGATAGCGTGGTTGAGCGTGATGACTCTGATGTGTACCCAGTAGAGTTTTTGAATAGCTTGCAACCGAGTGGATGTCCTCCACATAGATTGGTGTTGAAGGTTGGCATGATAGTGATGTTGTTGCGGTCTATCGCGTCGCACAAAGGATTGTGCAATGGTACGAGACTCATCATTCGTAGATTGGGTAGACAAGTCTTAGATGCAAAGATAGTTACCGGCAGGAATATTGGGAGTAGAGTCCTCATTCCACGGATCCCTTTAGTGCCGAGCGCTTCAAACTTGCCGTTTGAATTACAACGAATACAATCTCCTATTAGAGCAGCTTTCGCCATGACAATAAACAAGGCGCAGGGGCAGACTATGGAGACTATTGGATTGTACTTGCCACGTCCCGTATTTAGTCATGGTCAGTTGTATGTCGCATTATTGAGAGTGCGAAATGCAGGAAGTGTACGAGTGTTGATTACTGATACTGACGGCCGATTTACAGATGTGGTAGGAGTGGCGAGGTGCACTCAAAATATTGTGTATTCCGAAGTGTTGTACTATTTGTTTTGGAGTAAGGGTTAGTGTTAGGATTAGGGCTACATTAGAGTTAGGGTTAGGATTAGAGTGAAGTTAGAGTTAGATCAAGGTTATGGTTAGAGTTAGAGTTATATTAGGGCTAGGGTTAGGGTTAGAGTTATGTTAGGGTTAGGATTAGAATTAGGGTTAGAGTTACATTAGGATTAGGGTAAGGGTTAGTCTTAGAGTTACATTAGGGTTAGGGTTAGAGTGGTATTATGTAATAGATAGAGCAGCGTCAGGGTTACATTAGGATTTAGGATTAGAATTAGGATACACAAATTGCTGCTACCCACAAAAACATGGTTTTCGGCAAGGGTTAGGTTAAGTATCGTAGAATAAGAGTGAAGGTTAGGTTAGTTTGTAGATTTTAGGATTATTGTCGGAGATTATATTTGGACATTGAATCCAGTCAACAAGCAGGGTAGCTTCTTATGTCAGTAAAATTGGTGAGTCGTTTGTTATTTTGACCAAATACATTGCTCATATTCTTGGTGTTGTTGCAGATGTCGAAGACCTACATAAACCACGGGACTTTTGTGCAAAACCTGACAGAGTTATTTTGTTTTGGTGATGAGGTGTCTTGCAGCTCCATTTTGTGGTTGATAGAAGCTTATGCAGAGTTCTTATTCCAACAACAAAGGAGAAGATGTTTTATGCCAAGAGAATATCGATTCCTATTAGATGTAGATATGTTACTCAGGAATGTGGCATATGTTTGGAGACATGTTAGTGTTGTTAGACTTAGTGACTTTGAGCCAATGTTAGATAACCTGGTGTATGCCCAGGTATTGGTTTCTGACTTATCAGATGACATGATGTCTATTTCTTAAAAATATTGGAATATGAAGTTGTTGTTGCTTCAATTTTTTATAATAGTTTTGGTTTTTGTGATGAATGTTTTTCAAACCCACACATTGAATACATGCACAAACACACAGACACCTCTCTCTCTCTCTCTCTCTCTCTCTCTCTCTCTCTCTCTCTCTCTCTCTCTCTCTCTCTCTCTCTCTCTCTCTCTCTCTCTCTCTCTCTCTCTCTCTCTCTCTCTCTCTCTCTCTCTCTCTCTCTCATATATATATAAAATGAGGCCGAATGGATGAATCTTGCGGGCAATTTTAGACAAATGGAATCTATGAAATCTAAGGGATAGTTTTATGTCCCAACGTCTTGAACACTGTTTGGAAACATGGTTTATGAAACATTTTAAGAACACGGTTTAGAGTTGTGTGGGCTCCAATTGTGTTTGGCTCCCAACTTGCATGATAATCAATCACCATGATATTCACACAATCTAAGTTTGCAGCTATGGAATCTATGGGATAGCTACCTGTCCCAACGTCCTGAAGAGTTGAGGAGTAATCTAGAGCTGTAGTGAGAGACGAGCTGTAGTGAGTGAGTAACTTTTGTAGTACGAACCACTTTCAACAAATCCATACACACATGTACACACACATTCCATTTCTTCCATGCCAATGAATGTGAATACTCTATGTGAATTTGTAGGATAGTGATTGTATATATTAATAGCTAATAAGACATCATAGAACAATGTCAAGCTCTCAATGGACTATTGCAAATAGTTGAGAGTGCAAGCAAGTAATTAGAATGTGCATTGCATATGAAATTTTTTGGAAAACTCGAATTTTTTGGAAAAACTCGAATTTTTGGAAAGACTTTTATGACTCGAATTTTTCTAATGTCTCGAATTTTTTCATAAAGATTCGATTTTTTTCCAAAAAGACTCGAATTTTGGAACGACTCGAAGTTTTGAGACTCAAATTTTTTAGACTCGAATTTTTTGGACTACTCGAATTTTTCCAAGGACTTGAATTCTTTGAACGACTCGATTTTTTGAAAAGCTCGAATTTTTCAATGACTCGAATTTTTAAGAAGACTCGAATTTTTAGAACGACTCGAATTTCTAGAATGACTCAAATTTTTGTAAAGACACGAATTATTTGATGACTCGAATTTGATGACATGAATTATTTGATAACTTGAATTTTTGTCAAGACTCAAAATTTTTTGAAAGACTCGAATTTTTCAAAGACTCGAATTTTTCCCAAGACTCGAATTTTTTCCAAGACTCGATTTTTCTCAAGACTCAAAATTCTCGATGACTCGAATTTTTCTCAAGACTTGAATTTCTCCTAGACTCGAATGGACGACCACGTACATACACACACATACATCGGCCAGCCATCAACGACCATCGACTTTCCTCCTAAATCATCGCTGCTCGCCCGTGAACGAGATACTGAATTTTCAAATCATTGGCCGTCACCTAGATCAGCGGCCATTGCCCGTCAACGACGGGCACTCACAACTAGTATATATTCTAAAAAGAGAATGTAAGGGTGGTGTTAACTCGTCTAGTACCCTATGTCACGCCTAAGAATAGTAAGGTGGGTTAACACCACCATTACAACTTACACACCTTAGAACACCCTTACACACCTTAGAACACCCTTCCACACCTTACAACCATTACACCTTAGAACACAATTACACCCTTACAACACCCTCAACCTTAAAACCTCAACCGCCACACATTACTTAACTTACAACCTCAACCTTACAACACCCTCAACCGCCACATTCCTCTCTCGGCCAGTACCTACCCATTGTTGCCCGCTGACCGTAGCATTCATGCTCTGGGCTGGCGGCTCTCTCTGGCTCGCTCGCTCGCTCGATCTCGATCTCTCTCTCTCTCTCTCTCTCTCTCTCTCCCTCGGTTGCGCTCGGATTATCCCTGCTCCAGAGCTCCTTCTCTCTTTCACGCATTATCCTTGCTCTCTTCGATTATCCTCTCTCTTTCTCTCTCTGCACCTCTCTCTTTCTCTCTCTCTCTCTGCACCTGGATGAGTCCACCGATAGTTGGGCGGTCAGATCAAATAGGCTGGTTGGATCGCGCTCTCTCTCTCTCTCTCTCACAGAGATTCTGCAGGCTCTTACTCTGACTTTTTGGATGAATTTGTAGGACGATATCTTTCTCTGGCAGATTCTGCAGACTCTTTTTCCAGCCTGAATGCTTCAGACTCTTGCTTCTAAGTTTGCTGAAGGGTTTCATCACACGTTCTTCACTGATTAGCTGAGAGCCCGGGATCATCATCACACATTCTTCACTGATCAGATGAGAGCTTGGATCAAGTGAGTGTATACATCTATCTCTCTCGCTCTCTCTCTCTCTCTCTCTCTCTCTCTCTCTCTCTCTCTCTCTCTCGTTGATCTTCTGATAGCATTCTGTATCATGGTATCAGAGTGAGGTTTGTCCACATCTTCCATTCACGGTCTGAACTCACTAGATTTGAACTGTGCCTTTTAAATCTTGAAAATGTAGAGCCTTTGTGTATATCGTGAAAGTCTGGGTGCGACTTGCTGTAAATAATTCTTACGATCAAGGATGATGGGTACTACAGCCCTGTGTGAAGTTGTTTCTATGGAGCGCTGCTTCCTATGCTATCTATCTATATGAGTTAGGCTCAACAATTTTGCTTAACGTATCACCATGCAGCGATATGCATCTGCATTTGTAAATAGAGAGAGACCTGCTATTGTACTGAGCAGCACCAACAGCGAGATGGTCCTCCATTTGTAGAGATCTTTATTTCATTTAAAGTTATGAAAGGTGGATAGTTGTTGATGCAAGAAGAGAGGATGTAGACACGCTTTAGGTGATGATGAATTCTTGATGCATATGAATCAAAGGATGCTTCATTACTGAATCCAAGCATGCCTTTCAACATTACGAATGGCTGATCTTTTGAGAGCAGAAGAGGTGCTGAACATCCTGTGGTATTACAAAAGTTTAACGACAAGCCAGCAAGATGAACAATCAGTGGGTGACATTGCCAGTATGGAGTATGCCTTCACCAGAGGAGAAATGTGGGAGCATCAGTTACATTCACGATGACATCTACCTGTTCGCATCTATGTAGAGCCTTCAGCCTCATTCGTTACAGATCATTAATACAATATGTAGTTAGAGTATCTCTGGCTCTCTCTCTCTTTCCTCTCTCACTGATCTTCTGATAGCATTTTGTATCATGGTATCAGAGCAAGGTTTGTCACACCTTCCATTCACGGTCGACATCTCCCTGTCTGAACTCACTAGATTTGAACTATGCCCTTCAAGTCTTGAAAATGTAGAGCCTTTGTCTGTATTGTGAAAGTCTGGGTGGGACTTGTTGTAAATGATTCTTACGATTAAGGATGAAGGGTACTACAGCCCTCTGTGAAGTTGTTTCTATGGAGCGCTGCTTCCTATGCTATCTATCTATATGAGTTAGGCTCAACGATTCTGCTTAATCTATCACCATGCAGCGATATGCATCTGCATGTGTGAATAGAGAGAGACCTGCTATCGTACTTAGCAGCACCAGCAGTGAGATGGTCCTGCATTTGCAGAGATCTTTACTTCATTTAAAGTCATGAAAGGTGGATAGTTGTTGATGCAAGAAAAGAGGATGTAGACACGCTTTAGGTGATGATGAATTCTTGATGAACAGATGCTTGATTACTGAATCCGAGCATGCCTTTCAACATTACCAATGGCTGATCTTTTGACGACTTGTCTACCCAATCTACGAATGATGAATTTGGTACCATTGCACAGTCCTTTGTGCGACGCGATGGACCCGCAACAACATCACTATCATGCCAACCTTTAACACCAATCTATGTGGAGGACATCCACTCGGTTGCAAACTATTAAAAAACTCTATTGGGTACACATCAGAGTCATCACGTTCAACCACGCTATCAGCACTATAAAATGTGCATGCATCACCAGGAAGTTGCTCAACAACTTTCGAATTGATCTCACCCATGTTTTCGGTCAACAGAGTCAATATTGCCTGGCTTTTCGTTTTGCCATATACCTACGATGAATCTTCCTCTTCCTCTCACTTTTGGATTCTGCTTCAGGAGTCAAATATGAAGGATTATTACGAACATGTTCAGGTATAACCAACTCTACCCTCTCCGCTGCTACCTCTATCTCGGATGACCTAAACTGGGTGGATGGACTCCTACAGTCTGATGAAAATGCACTACTTCCAACAAACTCTACAGAAAGACATTCAGGTGATGGTACCATGACATGATGTAATCTCAATGGATGATAGCTATGCGGAGGCACGCCTACAACCAAACTGGTTTTGCTACTCCTGATGTGCTCTATTGCACGATTGCTAAGTGATTGTACATTGGCATCTAAAGTCAATGTACCATCGCTACGTCGGGACACACCTGCAGTGCCTATACTACATGTTGGCAAAGCCCTACTCTTGGCTTGTCTCCTACGGGCCAATCTCTTCTTTCTGGATGATGTGCTTTCAGAAACCGGAGTTTTGTATGAAACATTGTTTTGTACAAACTCCGGAGTAACTATTTGTTGGTTGACATGCTATTCACAACCTTTGTTCATTTATCCTGCAAGTCAAACTTAACATGGATTTCGTCAGAATCAAGCAAACAATAGCGGCCCCAAAGAGGAAGAGAGAGAGAGAGAGAGAGAGAGAGAGAGAGAGAGAGAGAGAGATATGGCCATGGATACCTATAAAAGATAGTAAACATGACACTCTATTTTAAGCAGGCATCCTACTATATTTTAAATTGTTATTTATCACTTTTGAGCATAAAGAAAGATTATGGCTCAAATTTTACGTTAAAAATAGTCTTGTTTGACTTGTACTAGTGGTTTCAGGCGGATGTGCTTTCTATATGAAACATTGTTTCATACAAACTTCGAAGTAACTACTTGTTGGTAGGGGTTTTCAGACATGATATTCACAAAAATGAAATTAAGTAGGCTTTGAACTTGTATTAAGAGAGTGAGAGACAGATTAATGATTTGAGGATCCAAAGTCAATTTTCAGAATTTGTACAATCACATAAAGTTTGGTTAGCCTGATTATGGATCACATTATGAAAATACTTTAAGGTAATCATCCATATAGTCAATGCAAAGAACTCAAAAAATAGAGCAATATTGTTTTCTATATCACTCGAATCAGAGCTCATACTTAGAAGATATTTAACTTGAAAGAAAGTCAAAAAATACCGTAAAAGGTGTAAAACTTCATCTGACTGAATAGGATCTTTAAAAATATCAGTCAAACTGAAATCAAATATTGTCATGCATATACTTGTTGGAATCAGCTCAAAGAGCAAAAAAATATTGCAATTATGACTTTTTGAATTGAGGTCATTATTTTAAATCCAATCAAATAATTAAATAGAGTCTACTAATGTGTGTGAGCACACTATTTTCATTGTTCTTCCGACTTGAATATCTTCTTTACATGACGGGCATCCGCAAATGAAGGTAAAAGAAATTATACGTTAAGAAAATATCAGATGCTATGATATGTTCAAGAAAATATATCAAATGCCTAAGTAACATACCTGCAAAGTGGCTGTGAATCTACAAAGCGGATTATATCTCTAGTTGTGCCTACTATACTATTTTTAGATACTTTTTTAAGGTGTTTGCTTGAATGAGCTATGCCCCATTGGTATTCCAATTAGAACATAAATGGTTTTGCAAGAGTCATTACAACCTTGAGAAGCGTTGGTGATTATTAGTTACTGTTGTTGATCCCTTTCTTTGTCTGCAGGCTATAAAAGCCATACGGGACAAAGTGCAGCTTGCCACTAAATTTGCAGTAGCTTATGGTGACAAAGGAAATCTTTCTATAGAGGCAATCCAGCTTATGTTCAGGTTGCTTGTGAAGCAAGTCTGAAGAGGATAGATGTGGATTACATTGATCTATACTATCAACATCGTGTCGATCCCAAGGTTCCAATTGAAATTACGATGAGTATTTTAGTTTCTAGAGGAATTGGCATAACAAATAGTCATCATTCTAAGGCTTGTTAAGAATGTGGCATTCTGGCTCGCTCTAACGCCATATCTCTTTCCTCTGCCATGCCAACCAGCCAGCCAGCCAGGCATTTTAGTTACCTCCTTCCCAATATCAACCTGGAATGGGCGATGCTGCCTCTGGGAACTATGAGAGAACCAGTTCGGAGAGATGGCCGAGTGGACTAAAGCGGCGGATTGCTAATCTGTTGTACCTGGAAAATCCGTATTTTTCATGGGAGATAACCTTTTGTTATATATGTATGTATGTACATTCAAATAAACGTAAATGTTGTTTTTGTAGTTGGTGATTATTATTGTTTGTCTGATATAGGCTTTGCCACACCTTCCACCTGGGAGAATGTAACCTTCAAATTTGGAGAGACTCTTATTGTTGCAAGCATTTAGATGTAGGCATCTGCAACCGTACACAATCTTGGTGAATACCAAAGTTTAAAATTTGTGTACAATTGTAGAGGCCTACAGTGAAAACTGTAAACCAATCAGAGCCTATCCTAATTTGAAGGTTTTGCATCTTCCTAGGTGAAAGTTATAGCATAACCCGTGTCACACAACAAACAGACGCAGTTTGGGAGCAGTCTACAAGGAAGGTTTGTCCGTACTATAGGTGCATCTTAGTTGATGACAAACTCTCAAACATTGAATCCAGTCAACAAGCATGTCAGTTTTTTATGTCAGTAATGTTGGTGAGTCGTTTGTTATTTTGACCAAATACATTGCATAGATTAGGGTTTATAAATGTAGCGTGATACATGTTTCGGTCCTACATAAATCATTTTTGACAATGTTCAATCTTGATATTATGATTTGTCTCATCTAATAACAGTTGGCCACCTGTGTGTTTGTGCAGATGGTGAACTTGATGGTGGATCATCATCGATTTTCCGTGGAGTTTAGGGAGCTGCTTGGTGATGGAGAGCATATCTTGTGCAGCACATTCATGTGGTTGTTGGAGCTATATATTTGTTATTTGATTAGTGAAGAGAGCATCATTGCCACATCTCCTCAGAGATTTCATTTGCTCTTAGATGTAGATTTGCTACTTAGTGATATAAGATATGTTTATAGGAATAGCAGCACTATTAGTGCATCTGCCTTTGAGGCAATGTTAGATAGCCTGGTGTATAGCCAGGTGATGGTATTAGATTTAAGTGATGACATTTCTACGATGTTTTGAAACTCTTTTTATTTACAGTTCAAAAATGTATTTTATCTTTATCCAAATGACATGTATTGTTTAGAATGTATTTTCAAGAATTCTTTGAATGTAAATCATTCATCCATCTCTCCTTTCTTTGCTAAGCTGTTTCAAAGCATAGGTTATACAAACGTTCGATTATGTATTTATCCTCTATGATAAATATTTTAAGATGGATTACTATCCCCTTGGCTTAATTCTCTAAATGGAATGTTAGATATTCGAGATGCGCGAGATTGGCCATCATCCAAATCATCAGTCGCCACCTAGATTGGCCTCCATTACTTGTCAACGATATGCACAAATCGAATTTTTCAAAGACTCAAATTTTCCCAAAGGATCAAATTTTTCTAAAGATTCAAATTTTTCCAAAGACTCGAATTTTTTATAAAGGATCGAATTTTTTCGAAAACTTGAATTTTTTTTGAAGACTTGAATTTTTTAAAGACTCGATCTTTTTTTTTCAAAGACTTGAATTTTTTGTAAGACTCTACTATTCTGATAGACTCGATTTTTTTGAAAGACTAGAGTTTTTTCCGAAGACTCAAATTTTTCTGAAGGATCGAACTTTTCCAACTCGACGTTGAGCTTGGCAAAGGTTCAAATTTTTTCGAAGACTCCAATTTTTCCAAAGTATTGAATTTTTTTGAAGACTCAAATTTTTTCAAGACTCGAATTTTGAAAAGACTCGACTTTTTTGAAAGACTCGATTTTTTTTTCGAAGACTCAAATTTTTCTAGCCAAACATTGAGCTTGGCAAAGGACTTTCCGACCCTTTGTATATTTTTTACCCTTTGTATAGTCAACTCAGAAATCCGACTTTCTAACCAACAGTATCGGATTTTACAATGGGTCGGATTTCTAACCGACAATATTGGATTTTACAATGAGTCTCTCTCTCTCTCTCTCTCTCTCTCTCTCTCTCTCTCTCTCTCTCTCTCTCTCTCTCTCTCTCTCTCTCTCTCTCTCTCTCTCTCTCTCTCTCTCTCTCTCTCTCTCTCTCTCTCTCTCGCTACGCAATTTTCCAAAGACTGGAATTTTTCCAAAGGAATCGAATTTTTCGAAGACTCAAATTTTTTCGGGGACTCAAAGGTTTTTTTCCAAACACTCGAATTTTTGAAAGACTCAAATTTTTATAAAGAACAGATTGTTTTTTAGAGACTCAATTTTTTTTCGAAGACTCGAATTTTTTCGAAGGCTCAAATTTTTTCAAAGGCTCCAAATTTTAAAAGGCTCGAATTTTTCAAAGACTCGAATTTTTTGCGATGACTCCAACTTTTCCGACCCAACGTTGAGCTTGGCAAAGGATTTTACAAAGGCTCAAATTTACCCAAGACTCGAATTTTTTTGAAGACTTGAATTTTTCCAAAGTATCGAATTTTTTTAAAGACTCGAATTTTTCCAAGATTCGAATTTTCGAAAGACTCGAATTTTTTGAAAGACCCGATTTCTTTAAAGACTTAGTTTTTTTTTTCAAGGACTCGAATTTTTTCGACCCAACGTTGAGCTTGGCAAAGGATTTTTCGACCCTTTATATATTCTCTATCCTTTGTACTGTCAACTCAGAAATCCGAATTTCTAACCGATAGTATCGAACTTTACAATGGGTCGGATTTCTGACTAACAATATCGGATTTTACAATGAGTCTCTCTCTCTCTCTCTCTCTCTCTCTCTCTCTCTCTCTCTCTCTCTCTCTCTCTCTCTCTCTCTCTCTCTCTCTCTCTCTCTCTCTCTCTCTCTCTCTCTCTCTCTCTCTCTCTCTCTCTCTACGCATCACACACACATCACGCTCATGCACACCCACCCCCCATCAGTCGCTCGTGCCATCAGCTATGGCCACGTACATACACACACATACATCGGCCACCCGCAACGACCATCAGCTTTCCTCCTAAACCATCGTTGCTCACCCGTCAATGACGGGCACTCTTTACTGGTATATATATTAAAGATATTTTAGAGACAACATGTAAGGGAGATGTTAACCCACCCTGCTCTCCCTATGTCACGCTTAGGGAGAGTAGGGTGGGTAACCCACCCTTAAACAAGCTCTTATACGGGATGTCCTCACACTGTTGATTGGGATGCCCACTACACTCTCTCTCTCTCTCTCTCTCTCTCTCTCTCTCTCTCTCTCTCTCTCTCTCTCTCTCTCTCTCACAAATTTTCTCTCGCTCCAAACGTTGCACTCACAATAATTAAGTCAGTTTTTTTTTTTCAATGAAGGGCTCTCACTCAGTGGCTACAATGCATGTCCCATTTGTGGCTAGAATTTGCAAGCACGCCACTCACAATATCTATGAAAGATGGTTTATGAGGGCCACACTCGATACCTTCCACCCAATCACCCTATGCGTGAGGGGCTTGTTGGTCAACGTTCCCACACCATGAAGGTACAACACATAATATTTGGGCCAATATTCAATGTCATTTATTTTTTTAATAGTGCCTCTCTTTAAATATGTTCTAGCGATAATTTTCTCAATTAAATGTGTGTGCTTGTTTCTTTATGTTGTAAGCAAGTGATTGGCTTCAAATTTGGAGATCCAATCAAGGTCTAGGCGACTCCCTCTTGCATGCACATATTCAAGAATGTGGGGAGCACAATCTGGGAACACTTAACCAGTGCCAAAGATAAAAAAGATGCACGAGATGACTTAAAAGAAGTGGAAAAGATGGCCAATTTATGCCCACAAATGGTAGGGAATTCAATTGTCCTCCCAAAGGCTCAATGGATCTTCTCGCGGAGAGAAGAGACGATTGTAAAGAAGGCAATAGCCTCATTTCAAACTCTGACAGGAAACATGTGATGCCTAAAGTGCAGGGTGCCTTCACAAGGGACAACAAGCTAAGTGGACGAAAGTCTCATGACTTGCATAATTTTTTACAAGTTGGCATGGCATGTTTTTTTATGTTGCTTCCACCTCAGCATTCTGGATTACATTTTATAGCATGTCTTGTAATTTCATGATGATCTCATTGCGCATATCTGTATCTCAATGGCCAGATTGTTTTTGCTCATGCAGTTTGTGCTTCCCTTGGTGTTGAGAAAGTTTTTAAGGAGAAGGTAAATAAGTTTTGCATTCTTAATAGTGAAGAAATGCAAAAGTGGATTTCTCTATATGAAGAGGCCAAGGCTCATAGACGAGCCACTTTCAAGGGAGGTCATAGAAGACAACCATATCCACCTAACCTTGCCCTTCTACGCAAGGACATGATGCTTAATTAGCTACGTGATGCCCTTAGAGAAGCCTCGGCAAATAACCGAGAAGTAAGAGAGAGAGAGAGAGAGAGAGAGAGAGAGAGAGAGAGAGAGAGAGAGAGAGAGAGAGAGAGAGAGAGAGAGAGCAGTGATTTGCAAGGGGGTGTGAGTTACATGTAAGCTATGATGATCATCATTCACATGTTAATTAAACCATTTGTATGTGAAATTTTGTACATGTTTGTTGTTCCTAACACATTTTTTTCTATTTTGTTTAGTACAAAAAATACAATGCACTCTGGACACATGGACGACTCTTTTGTACAGAGCACATTGACAAAAATAAAAACACATACGATTGTGGAGTCATGGCAAATTTTACCCAAGAGAGTCGAGCAAGTATGGCAGACACCAATTTACTCTCTTCTCAACTTGCTTATTGTGGGACAATCAATGACATCCTCGAAGTTGGATTTAGGCAATTCAGCTTTTTTATATTTGATGTCAAATGGTTCAAAGTTATTTGCAATGGTCCCAATGCAACTGTCATGAAAGATGAGAGTAGTTATTTTGCCATTGACTCTACCAAGCTTTGGACGGATCAAAGCGATACATTTGTTTTTCCTTAACAATGTGACCAGGTACATTTCTTCAATGTCTTCAAGATGTCTATGCTCTTTTGTTGTCAATCAGTCGATTTTCAGTATACTGCAAAAAATGTATAATATGTGTATATCCAAGCAACTGTAACATAGCTATGGATACTAATTATTAGTCAATGTTTATAGTAACATCGATCAATTATAGGTGGTCTTTCACCCCGATCATTCAGATCCTAGATGGTGGTATGTGATTCAAGTCGCTTCTCAAAGTAAAAGAATTTTTGAAGATAGAGATGTTGTGGAGGACATGACGGTGCCAACTGATGCACCTCATGAACAAGACCATGTTGATGGAATCGATGACACATTTTCAGAGGACGATCATATGCAAGCTTCACAAGCTAATGATGGTGTTGAACGTGATGTATCATCATCGGATGGATCGATGACACACGACACACCTTCTCGATCTCACTCGTTGTCATCGTCGCCATTAGCTTTTGAAGATCAACTTACTAATAACGAAGCTATATGAGATATTTGGGTCTCATTTGGTTTGGCGGATATGTTGCATTCTGATGCGGCAAATGATAACGACGAATCACCAAATAAATAAATGAGACAGTATAATGTATTTAAACTCATTGTAATATTAATCATATTTCTCACAGGTGTGATTACACTTTATTAATTGACTAGTTGACATCAAACAAGAAGTCAACGCATGTGAGTACACAAATTGTGGTTATCATTTTTTTGTGATACATAAATTTCTTTATTCACTTGTGCATATGACAACCAATGTTGATAGAAAATAGAATTTAATGTATTGATAGGTAACAAATTTCAAAACTGAGATCCATTTACACTCTATAACGTATCGTGGGTTATGCCGAAGGGCCCTTTATATCCCTCTGTATATGCCTCTTTATAATACTCTCTATAAATGTTTGAAAAACAAGTTAAAATTTGGTAGGCTTATACCGAGGCTAGAAACCAGACCTGAGGCTTGAGCTTTTTGCCCCCCAACGACTCATTTTAAAAACTATCGTTAAAAAAAAACGCACAAAAAAAGCCTTGGAAATCACCCGTCCTCTTGTAGTGCATCCTGTCATTTACATTATAGGAGTTCTCAAACTTAGAAGGGCCGTTTGTTATGAGTTTTTTTTTTTCCTTGTTGTTTATGTCCGTGGCCCAATCGGTTCTTGACATAGTGGCTTCTATGTAACATAACTCGCCTGACCCGGAAAACACAATTCATGTGTGGGCAAATTTGAATTTTCGGTCCAGTAGATTGGAAGCATACTATTGGTTGGCATGCGCGACAACTGGTTGACTAAACTGCTTGGGTTAACCTCAAGTTAAAATTATCTTGGGACTCACAAATAGGTTTGGTGCCTATTATACTCTGGACTCTCATATTGACGAGTTCAAACACGAACTCTTCAGGCTATGGCGATGAGAAGGAGACCGAGATCCTTGATATGCTCTACAATTTTTTATAATGAGAAAGAAGATGATGGCGCATGGATTGCTCGTGAATATCATGAGGCTTCTTGGGTACTGATGCATCCATCGACGAGAGGGGCTTTTCACCAAAAGAAAAAGGCCAAGTATACATATAGATCTTATTGGAAAGGGCGGATTATTGATTTCAAAGTTTCTCCAGGAGGACAAACCATTTCAGAGGTGCTTATTCAACATGTTTATATGCATTCAGAACTTAATGTGGAGGCTATAAATCCACATGATTTTTGAAAGTGTAATTGTAAGTATCTTAATTTTTTGGATTGCTTGTCATTTTTAAAACGTAATCGTATTTATGAATCGGAGCTTATTATGATTTTATATTGCAGATCTATATCCTTCAAAATTACATGAATGGGAACTTGTGGCGTCTCTTTCAGGTATTATAGATGTCATCCATTCAGAAATTGGCAAATTGCAATACAGAGGACGAACGACAAAAGAACTTGCAGATTCTGGAATAGTTTTTTACAATGCTATGTATATTCCAGACACAAATGGAGGAATGGAAAAACTAGAGTGTATACCTCTACCTAATTTTCAAGATAACGTGTGGTGGATTGCAGTCAACGACAATATAATGTTTTTGTTCCAAGCTATATAATGATGTACAAAAGTCACTCAAAACTAGTACTCGATCAAGAAATGTGCACTTAAGCTGGTTTTTTCCAATGTCATTGTTTGTCAGCTCTTTTTCAAACACAGAGGTGCATCAAACTCCCACATTGTTTGTTTGCAAAAATCTATCAGATGATTTTTAATTCAAATTCATGGACAAAGGTTGGGATATAAGATCCACTGCAGATATTGCTTGTAGAATCAAACATTCATCCATATCATTTAGATACAGTATAGAAAAGCAAATGCTAAGTATGGTGTTTCATTATCAGAGATGGAAAGAACACAATGGTACTTGGGCCCCATTAGATCAAGATCTAGACAGCATTGGACACACTGATCGTATATGCATTGATATCATGGCAAATGGGGATTTACTTACTACTATTGAGGTTGAGCACGACTGGACCTTATTCTACATTAGAACGGAACTGACACTTTTACAACAAGATATCCCCGAATATTTCAGTTTTATATTGGATGGAAAATTGGTATGACAAATTTATGAATTTGTATATTAATTTGTATTCATTATCCTTTTTGTCAATATTCGGATCACTAATTGTAATTTGATTAATGTATGTTTGTGCAGATACGTAAAAGACATGAAGAGAAAATCAAATGCAAAAATTTGGGGGGAATTGTTCAAATAATAGAGCAATCATGATACAAGATTTGTAAAAACTCTCATAAATATCAATATATTTCTCATTTTTTGAGAATGTACATGTGCGTCCTGTATTTTACAATGGATGCTTTTACCCCATGGTCTCTATCTTTCTATATGCCCATAATTATTCACAAGGCATTACATCAAAAATCTATATCTCTATTTAATCTATTATTTACAACTCAAAGTAATATGGATTATCTCCACCCTGTACTAGTGTTAGTTGTGGACTTGATTGCCCTCTCGTATCCACAGCTGGACTGGGTGTTGCATGAGATAATAAGTTCACCAACATTTGTTGACGAAACTCATATATCTCATTCATTGTAAATACTCGACATTTATACTGCAAATCCAAAATAACCGAGTCAATTGATTGATCAGGAACCAAATCGAAAATAATTTAGTTAGGCCATTCAGTAGTCTATTTACCTTTCGTATATCTAGAGCCCCGGATTGCATGATGTACCACTCTAAGAAATCCTGTATATTGCGGATGGAGAACCATCCACAGCTATGTCCATCATCTTGCTGAGCTGACTTCAATCACAAAACGTATAATACGTTAGTTGTGCACTCTCAAAAAAATACATCATATTACCTATCAGATACTTGATGAGAAATACTTATTTCTGCATCAACAATCTCCAGGTGGCTATTACAGTGGCCCCATCCGGCCTTGGTAAAAATGGCAACATTCTGTTGTACATCACGTCCATTTCGGCATGGGTAGAGCTCAAGGAATTCATTAAACAGATGGGATTAATGATCTCATCTGAATCTTCCCTAAGGGAGATTATATGCATACTCCAATGCTTATTGCAAACAAGAGATAATTAGTTAAACTGAAGGAATTACAATACCTAATAAAAATATTACTTGAATTTATTCTATGTGATCACTTACTTTTGGCAGTATGGAATAATAAAGACTTTGGTCTCCGAGGTTGTATGGAGAAGATATTTTGTCGTCCGAGTTGGACTATGAAGGTTGTGTGCAAAAAAGGACAGCACAACTTTAATGTCCTTAGTATCATCGCATTTACATCTATTTACAAAATACATCAAACCAGCCTCCACAACTAGATCTGATATATCTGAGGTCTTATCCTTCAAGGCATCACAAAAGTCTTTATTTATGTGATTTACATAATTAATTGACTTACACAAAAAGAAAATTGACCTACTAGCGCAACATACTCATTAAAAACTATATACCTCTCAGAATCCAAAAATGAATGTTTCGGATCAACAGGAAATCTTACACAAAGATCATTATAAAAATCACCTATTAAACTTATATCTAGATCCGATATTATTTTATCTACAGTAGAGGTCATATCCTCGTTATTGTGGGATGGAATGGAGGGAATGGAAGAGGAACTACTTGAATAGTTACGAGTGGTGGGAGGAGAAGAATGCACTGTAGACTGGTGTGATGGTCCAACCAAAGGACGAGAGATGTGAGGGGGGAATGGTGATTCGCTGAGTACCACCCTTTGCCTGGCAGGCCTGGTGGGCTTGGTCTGCTTTCTCCTTCTTCATTGAGAAACAGGCCCTCTCTCTGTAGGTGGTGGCCTAGAGGTGAAGCCACTCTTAAAGACTTGATCATATGTACTCCTCAGCCTCATGACAAGATGCATGTCCTGAGGCATGAGGGTAACTCTCTTAGTGTGCACTGTGCAAAGCGTGGAGTCCTCAAAGAATTTGACTTGAAAGTCCTCATAGGCAATATGGAGGACTTCCAGGGCTATTATGTTCTAGCGAACATCATGTGAGAGTGACCTTGTCACTAATCTCACAGACCTGTAGAACGGAGCACGAGAAATCAAAAGATTCATTGTCCTCTGAAGTCTCCTGATATCCTTTAACCATGGTCTTCTGGGCCAACCTACTCTCCTACCAGTGCCCACTGCCCTTTGTACAGGAGGGCGAGGAAATGTGGTAAGGCATGTTGTCTGCTTGGTACGGGCCATTTCAAGCTAAGATATCGATATGATGCGCCAATGAGATAGAAAAGTGCATATCCGATAAGGGAGGCGCATGATGGCGATATCGCAGCTGGCGTATTGCCACAAGGCGCAGAGGGGGAAGCTATACTGATATGTGAGTCTCTAGGCGCGTGGTAGTGATATGCGTATAGCGAGGAGCGGAACTGAACGAAAAAAGTTGAGGAGAGCTAGGGAATGAAGAAATTCGAAACTGAAATATGAGCCAAAAACGTCCTTTTATACCTGTAGAACGTCCCATCATACTCACACGTGTGATGTGACACCTCTACTCCTTGCACGTGTCATCACACGGACCTATCATTTGTCAGGACATTAGCAATTCGAACGATCATACGACTGGCATGCACGTGCGAGGACACGTGTCATGATCTGGGCCACACATGCATCACGGGACGACTGCTTCATACGATCGTACAGTTGGCATACACGTGCGAGCACACGTGTCAGGATCTGAAGTGTACGCGTGTCATGCCAATGATTGGGTCGTCGTTTCCACACGTATGGAAATTTTGACGGCACGTTTCCGAAACACGTGTACGGTTCAGATGCTCTGAATTAGACTATATATATGGGTGTTGTTTTCGGAATTCAGTTTCACATATTGAGTCTAGAAAACTGACCTGCTGCTAAATCAGTACATACAATATCGCTACCACACACCCAACAGATCGTTCCATAGTCGCGCTGCTCCCCTGCCACGTAGTTCCGATATTTGACATCATGTAAAGTGTATATCGCCGTCACGCACCCAGGATTACACTGTTGATTTTACCTTTGCTAATCAGCGCCTCATATCGATATGGCCTCCTCTTCTAGTAGTTTGATCTATGATAGAGCTCTTAGTTCTTCCCTTGTTGATGCTGCAGTTAGCGATAGACAGACCCATTTTTTGTCCTATTTTGATTTTCAGTTTGACATAGAGAGATTTGTTATTGAGCACAAGGAAGTTTTTCCCAAACTGTACAAGGATGTTTATGAGTGCTTGCAACAGGGTACCCTTCTGATGGACGGCCTGAGATTTGTGCATTTCACAGATTTGACTCATGCTCAGCCTAGTGCCAAGCAAAGGCATGATCGTAAGTTTGTCAAACTTATTGATCTGTTTAAACGTGTCATACCTTGTGAGGAACACAATTAAGTAAGTCACTTCGTTCAGAAGGGTATGGCCTTCATGTTTTTCTTTTCTGCTCTTATCGCTGATGAGGCAAAATCTTCTGGGTTGTCCATGATTGGTTTGCCCTCCCCTACCACTCGTGTGGCTTCAAAGGTTTCCATTACTGATGAGGTTTTAGGAGATGTAGAGGAGGCCAGGCAAACACAGCTATATGATCTTGCCAAGGCTCATTCTCTGTCTATCTCTTCCTTATCTACCGTGAGCGAGATTGACCAGAGCAGAACCCTGATGGACCTCCCTGTGTACCATATGGACGATATTGCATTCTTGTCCATTAGCGACATCGGAGACGCCGATGGATCTCAGAGAACATGAGATATTATCTCTTATGTCAAGGATGATTTCTGAATTTGAGGAGGAGTTTTTGGCTTTTCAGAAAAAATATCCGTCACCTCCCATATATACTATTCCAGCTGACCAGCAATCCACCATTATTGCTGGTGACAATTTAGAAACTGCTGGTGTGATCCAAGCTGACGAGGAGGATTTGGTAAGTACACCTTCTCACAAAAATCATTTACTATTTAAAGTGTAACTGATGATTGATCTGCTAGTTTGACTAACACTTGATTTATGTGTTGTTGAAGTTGATGCCTTTGCTAGCAGGCATGGAGGATTGAGAGAGAGACAAGGTGAGAGACAAAAGGATGCCTCATTGGCTCATTATTTGAAACATTTTGTAAATAAAGAAATTTGTATTCTTCATGAAAGGTTTTTTGTAAATGCGGGAACCTTCATGGCCATCAAGGCCCTGTCTTATTTTGCCCAAGGGCATAAATATCCAAAAAATACATATAGAATCATTTTTGTCAAAAGAGATGTTGCTGAATTATATGACAAATTGCCAGACTTTGAGTTGTAAATCTCATTGATGTGAAAGGGATTCCAATGACGTTTTGCATACCCTTATTCAATACATCTCTCTCCAATCTTATCTGAAAAGGATGAGGAATGGAAAATTTTCTTACATGCAATTGTCCAAAAGCCTCTTTAGTAATTTTAAATATACTGGCATATGCCTCCCTGCTAATACTTGAGAAATCACATGCTCCCTGAACTAACGTGCGGTCGATTACCTTACCGACCTCGTTCATCAAAGCCTCAGTGACCTTGGACTTGATTCGAGAATATTGATTATTGTCCAATAAAGTCTTTGTGGATTTGGTTGTCAGTACCGAACTCAGTGATTTTCCAATCAGGTCATTGTTCTTCAGATGCTCATTTGCAATTGCAAATGATTATGAAAATCAAGAAACCCAAATAGGATACATAATAAATGTCATGCTACTTCACAAAACTAAAATAAAACTGATTCAAATCCAATGCTTGAATGCTTGAATTCTTTTGCTCCGTTGGCCTCCATTTAGCGAAAGCTCATCAATGTCCTTCAGAATTCTATTTCGCTTGTTTCTTAAATCTCTTATCTAGTATGCGAGTTTCTTCTTTTAACTGGTCATTTGATATACGTAATGTCTGAACAACTTGTCGGAATTGATCATTACTTGCATTCAAATTTAACATAATATTATGTAAACATGCATTATCTTCTTTTGTTTGTAATAATACGTCAGCAAGCAAACCATTTAACATACATTCTAAACTTTGTATTTTCTGAACCGAGTTTGCAACACCATAAGTCGTCAATCTTTCACAATAACCCAGTAAATTGTTTTCTCCGTCACACAAAAACTTTATTAAAATGGTCAAAAGTTCCTTGCTCGTGGCCATGAGCCAGGTCAAGGCTTTGGCACAAGCAAAACAAAACTTTCATGGCCTTGCTAATCGTCGGCGATCAGCAAGGGCATGAGCAAAAAAAATTAGCAAGGCAGCCAAACTCAGCTCTTGTTTCCATAAGCCATCATGGAGCATTGGTGAGTAAATGTCTATCTTACATTTCTTGGATTGCAAGACATATCTTTTGCTATTTTTTAATAGCTTGTAGTTGCTGGATTTTGCGTAGTGAATACCATTGAAAATTGCTTGTGCCTCGTTGATGATCGTCGGTGATCAACAAGGCACAAGCAAAAACTTTTGCTCATGTCCTTGCTGATCATCGGCGATCAACAAGGGCATGAAACTACATCTCATTCGCTCATGTTATTGAACAATTCACGGGCATCCTTTGTGCATCTGCATTTTGCGTACATATCAACAAGGGTGTTCACTACAATCAGATTTGACTAAAAGCCTCTAGTGCTTGGCAAGGCAACAATTCATTGTTAATTCATTGTGCAAGATACGTCTAAAAGAATTGAGCCTAATATTGATTGATGTAGTAAAATGTGAGAAGGTATTCTACATAGTCAAACTGGCAATAATGGCCTTGCAATCCAGTCTAAAAAAACGTGATTTAGAAGATAGCATGAGGATCAAGAATGAATGTGAATGTGACAAGATGGTGAAAGAGGTTGTCATACATATGAGCATGGGGCAAGCTCCCTATGAAACATTGTAGGTAGAAAAATGCTCAATCAAAAATGATCATTAAAAAAAGGTGGTGGCTGAAATGCAAAAGCTAGCCAAGGTTCAAATTTCAAAGGCTAAAGTAAACTCTCACGAGTTTGATGTCTCTCACATTTTGTGTCCAAAGTACAACATCCTCCAAAGCAAAGAAATTTTTTGAGATTGAGCATCTAGATGGCATTTTCCATTGCTCATCAGATCCATCATCTCCAAAATCTTTATCTATGAATACATATCATGCACTCTTAGTGTGTAGTAGATTCTGATTGGTCAAAAAACATTATTAAATGCTTTTTCTCACACAACCTGCACCTTCGTGATGATAAGAGCTACTACAGAGTTATCATTGGAAAGGTATTTAGTTCTTTGAAAGAGAAAATTTGGCCATTATAAGGAGACAATATAGTTTGTAAATACCTAGTGGCACTAGCTACAATTTCTTGTTGTACCTTATTTTACTTCTATATAAAATTAACTCAAAATTACCAAATAACATGCTCAAAAAATTTTCAACTTGTTTTGAAAAGCCACAAATAATCATTTTAGTTAAGTTTACATTTTATTGACTTTTATATCTAGTTTCATTAATTAAGGTTGACACTACATTTCACTATTAGTCGGGGAATTTATTTCTACAACGCAATTGCTCAAGTTCCTAATTGTTGATAATCATCAATCCAACATTTATATAATCTCCTAGTTCTATGAGCTAGTTCATGAACATGTGATCTAGAATTGATGGATTGTAGACTATAGTACAAAAACCCTGAGATTTTTTTTTTTCCTGTTCACGGAGGCTTGGATGTGGTTAATCTCTTCCAGAATAACACACTAGCTACAAAAATTGAACTCAGTTAGCATGTTGCATGGTCGAGTGAGGAACAACTTCCTTATAAGTTTTTCATTAGATTCATAATAATTTGATTTACTCTTAAAGTCTTGAATATTATTTTCTTTATTGCACTTTACTACCAAATAACATAGTTGGAGCTAGGCATTAGAGGAGTTACAAACATCAAAAGGGCCGTCTAAGAAATGCCACGTAGGACAAAAAAAAACGCCGGATTTTAAAACTCCGACAGACTTTCAGGTCCAGTTTAGCTTAATCTTACTAGTAATGTGTAGTTAACATGACACGATTATGATGCATGCAACTGCGACTTCAAGAACCTATGACACTCATTAACTAACTTTTTCAAATTTGAAAATGAGATTGTATCCCTCGTTTTAACTAGCGAGAGAATAAACATAGAATCTCAGGTACGCCATGGATGAAGAATAGTGTATATTTTCTTTTTGGTCTGTCAGCTGATGTTTGCAATTTGTGGATTGACGGAAGTTTGTATCCATTGGATCCGAGCTCGATGCAAGCTCCACAATTCTAGATAGGATAAAATGAGAGTTTTCCATGTATTTTCTTAGAATGAAATACACATAACGAGGAACTGCGCACACTAGAAAAAATTAAACAGTTTCTACATTGACAATATAGGAAAACTTTTCCTATATAGTGTAGGGTGTGTAGATTTGATGGTGAGCACCCTCCACCTATCAAAAGGGTTAAAACACAAAGATAGGTTCCTAACTATGCTTAGTTGCTAGTCTACACTAATCTCTAAATCTACCCCAATTTAACACTACTTCCACTAACACTAATAACAAATATACATCAAGATTGTAGATGAAAGGAGAGAGAGAAAGAGAGATGAGATGGAGGTAAGGTCATGTGCTCAATGTGCATGCTAAGGGAAAAGCCATAACTAATTAAAACAAAAAAAATGGGAAAGAAAGCAAATAGCAAACACAATAAGAGCATTAGCAAGAGTGATTAGCACATGAGGATGCTTTGGCTCTAAAAAATAATAGAGTCTCCTCCTCTCTATTGGCATGTGAAAATGAGTACAAGAGGTGCCTTTTTATCTTTGGGGTGGCCCTTGACCCTTGCTTCCTATTGGCTACTTGCAAGAAGGTAGGATTGAAATCCACACCCTTCAAAAGAAGCCCACCCACCTACCACCATTTGACTTTTAACCATTTTACAAAACTTAAAAACTTAAGTTAAGCTTAAACTTTGGCCTCTTCGTATTATTTTAATTAGATGGTCCAAAGTCAAGTTTATTCCAAAATAGATTATCTACAAGTGCTCATTGGGCTATGGACAAAGCCATGACCCTCGCAACTATTTTCGACTAATTTATTTATTTACACGGAATACCCACAACATATAGGAAATATTCCAAGAATGAGTGTTTTTTTATACAAAATATTTTTGACCAAAAAGAATGTGTTTTCCTATATAGGTAAATAGCTTCTACAAGAAAATTTGGAGCATCTAGGTTAATTCGTGGCCTGCTCATGAGTAGTTGATCAGATACCAGGCCGTGTAGCATTTTCATCCAATTATGAGTGTCCAAGTGTACTTCATGATGCCATCGTTGATGTAATAGACAATGTTGTGCAGAAGAGATCAGAGACAGTGATCAAATACCTTTGCTTTAAGAAGTAAATATCATGCAGATTGTCATGGCTTTTAGATACTTAGGAATGGCAAAAATTCACAGGCTCGCCTTCCACAAGCGATCAGTTGTATAATTGAAAGGCAAACAAGGTATGTAGTATTAAAAATTAGTACTCTGTTGCCTCTCATCGCATCCCTAGAAGTTCACCCAACACGCCATGCCCTTGTTGATTGCCGACGATCAGCAAGGGCATGTGCAAATTTCTTTTGCTCATGGTGATTGTCGACGATCATTAAGGCTCTACGGTGCTTCTACATTTTTGAGAGTAAAACAATTTTGTCAAGTTGAGGAGAGGAGATAATTGTTTTTTTAAATTCCCAATTGATGCATGCCAACCAATCTTATTCATCTCTACTACTGGCATTGCTTTTTTCACTGTATCCATAATGATGGAGTTGATTGCATGATTGTTTAGGTCCATTTTTTGAAGAACATATAAGTCAATTCTCCTTTATATGGTTTTCATTCATGTGAGCAGCATAAATTTGCAATCAACTCCTGATTATCTTTAGCATTTAGAGGCTGGGTGTTGTGGCATTACCAATTTGGAGGTGATTTAAGGTATAAATAATTTTCCTGTTCAGAATCTTTGACCATTTTCAAATCCTACATGTGACGTTGTAGCTACTGATTAAGTCTTTGTGTCACTCAACTGTTGACTGATTCTGACGAATCTCCAAAATGCTCGGCCAGAGCTACCCAAGAGCACCTCTCATCTTAGACCAAGGAGGTCTCTGAGAAAATGAGATGAACAAAGACTGAGAGCCGAGTATGAGAGCCGAGAAATGCTAGTTATGAATGACAAGCAAGAACTGTGTAAGCCTCATGGTGAATCTCGGAAGATGGAATGACCATGTAGGAACTAGTATTTCTAGGCAAAGTAATAAATGCAAGTAGACCCGTCGTAAACTAGAGTGAGCCACCTTTTGATGGTGACCTCTAGTGGAGAGCATTATTCCACTTGTAATTTGTGTAATGTGAAAATGCCACTAGGATGCCACCTAAGGAGCTCTCTTGCTTATTTAAGAGACTTCCGTTTTGAGAAGAGGAGCTTTTGTGAAATGTACCTGCTCCATGCTGAATTGAGAAGAGCCTCCACAAGTTTTGGTGCATCCATTGAGCTCCTTGATCATGCTTGTTTCTTGAGTGATGCATTTATGATCTTGCCCTTCCCTCCTTAAAAGCCTTTCCATCGTGAGTGAGCAAGACCAATACCTACTGCCTTTTTCTTTTTCTGCCTGCGTGAAGTCTCCACAACCTTGTAAGCAAACCGAATCCTGTTCTAAGAATCTTGGAAGCCCTGTGTGAGGCTGCTGGCCCACCGACTGCTGTCAAAGTAACTTTCAAATCATTCCGTTTCACAGGCCTGAATGGTGGATTTAAGATGAATGACCTGTCTGTGCAAGATGTAAATGTGATTAGCCTGGTCCTACTGTTTTGTACACTAAACCTGTGTTGTTATCATTCAAAAATTCACATGCGTTTCCTATTTGCGCTCCTTTGATCATGCCTGCCAATGGCCCTGATTTACGCCCTACCTACAGTATTCGCCCACCTCAAATCTCTACTTGCGGACCAATCCATGTTGTCTGCGGGTCTGTTCAATCCCTGCCCTGCTGCCTTCTTGCTTAGTAAACCTTGCGGACCTGCTGCCTAGTTCATTCAGAACCCTGTTAGTGTCCCATTTTCCTACCTGTTGTTGTTTCTAACATGCGTGTGGGTCTGCGGACTTGTGAGAAACAGATATTCCATTGGAGCTCATTCCCTTTTGAGCAAGCCTAATTGTTTTCCCATTACTTTTCTTAGAGCACTTTACTTACCTGTTTGGCATTTGTTCAATAGCTAGATGTGTGGCAGTTGTGAAAGCAGTCTAACCGCACTAAGGGAAACACTAAACCTATATGTCATTTGCTAACTGTCTCACTGATTAATGCTTGAAAAATTTGTTTATGAACACACATTAAAACAAAGTGTTGTTTGTGAACTATAAAATCACGCTGCTTTGATTGAACAAGTACAATGCTACCTAATAGCTGAACACGAATCAAACTTTGTAAATACTAGTTTCTATTATTAAGAAATTCTAACGAACAAGGTAAAAGCCTATTGATTGAGAGAAATACTGATACCCATTGCTCAATCCATATGATTTTGATTGATTGAAAGTGATGCTACCTCCCACCACTGCAAATGATTTACGATATTTCCTAGGAAGAGCGGGTTATTATAGGAAGTTTCTTAGCAATTTCTCTTCCCTCATCTCTCCATTAGTGAGACTCTTGAAGGAGGACAAATCTTTTACTTGGACTGAAGAGGACCAAAAAGCCTTCGAACAATTGATTGGCTTGGTCTCTACGATCAATCAGTCTCAAGAATTTATGTTACCTTGAACTGTAATCGAGATATAGATTGACTCCTCTACCATTTTCTTCGCATCGATAACTTGTTGAGGGGTCATTTTATATCCCATCATTGGTGCGTCTGCCGGGAGGAGCACGAGTTCTTTTCGATTTCTAGCTCTATTGTACTTGGAGGTACAGTGAGGTGTCAACTGAATGATTAGTTCCCAAATCCTATTGTTGGATGTCTGATGAAGATTCACTCAGTTCATACTTAAAGTCATTGATTGAGAAACAGAAAACCCGTGGTCTTGGTGAGGGCATCGCATATCGCACAAGAAGTCGTACTATCCTAGAGAGATTAGGACAAACTTCTATATCCCTTCTCCTAGAACCAGAGTTGGCAGACATAAGTAGTACACTCAAAATGTTGGGCTAGAATTACCTTTGGAAGAAATTCCTGATTTATCAGCCAAGAGTATAGACGTTGGTCCTGATTTCAAGGAAGATTTTCCCGAAAGTAGTGAGGAGAATTTGAATCCAAACCAAATGGCGAACCAAGTTGTAAGAGGTGCTCAGGCCATACTCATTGGTCCGAATGTGACCAAACCTGAATCGTTAACCCAAGCTATGCCTTCTTATTGGGCTACCTCTCAGGAAGATCCCGAGAAACATGTAAATGACTTTTACCGGTCCTGTTGGATTAATAGGATAACGGACGAAGATCACCAAATGTTGTTATTTAGTGGGACATTGTTTGGGGGAGCTAGTGATTGGTATTACCATTTGGAACCATACTACATACTGAGTATGTGTGTCTTTATTACTAAATTCCTAGGAGAATTTCAAGTACCGAAATCTAGAGACCATCTGATCTATGCTCTTACAGGTTGTAGACAGGAAGAGTGGGAGATAGTGTCTCAGTACAATTGGAGGATTTAGGAATTGGTGAGACAATTTGGAACCAATGCCCCTCCTAAAGACTGGATTCTGTCACTTTACTTAAAAATTCTATGATATCAACCCAAGAGGTGGTGGCATTAGCCAATGCCTCTAGGTCCTATTCATGGGGTGGACAACAACCAGGCCCTAGAAGGACGAATGGTTATCCACAAGCTGTACCTTATGCTGCTGCAACTCAACCAACTGTATCACATTCTCCTTTTGTTAGAAATGCAGAGTTGCCTCAGCCTTCTATTAGCAATCAAAGAACTGAAGTCCAAAATGCAAGTGTAGGTAAAGCTGTTGTTGCAAGTTTTGACCAAAATGCGATGGGAGGATATAAATCATCTTCGTCAAATCCTTATGATATGATAAAGAATTATATGGATGTAATGTCCGAAAATATGAAGTCCCTAGCTCTTGACGTTAATTTCCTCAAGAGACAACAAAATTTGATCGGTGAGAGACGACCTGATCAACCAAAAGAGTTATCTTGCCGAATTTGTAAGGGTGATCATCTAATAAGAGATTGCCCCAACCTTAAATGTACTAGCTGTGGGAAGAAAGGCCATATTGATGACCATTGCTACATGAAAGTTAAAGCTTCAAATGAACAAGCCAATCAACCTGGCCCTAAAAACCATAGAGTTGCTGGACCTTTGAAGGACTCTACTGAACCAATTCGAATTCTCCTACGTGGCAACTCTGACGAGGGATGACCTATGTGCCTAATAGATGTTGTACCTGAAGAGGCGCAACCTGAATGTTTAGTGATGACTAGAGCGCAAAAGGCAACTGCTCTGAATAAAGGAAAGCATGTTCCTGATGATAGATTACCAGCTATAGCTAATGAGCCTGTGATAGAGAACCAAGTTGTGAAAGATGTTATTAATGATCCGGCGAAGACCACTAAGAAGCGTCTGGATGTCCCGATTAGGTCTGAAAAAAAGAGCTGGAGAAGGAGAGCGGCATTGGAGTCTTATGAACCATTCAAGTTAGTGGACCATTTGCATAAGACCAAAGTAGATATCAACTTGCTCCAGTTGCTGCAAAAATCCCCAGCAGTAAAGCGAGAGCTTAGGGAGGTGTAAAGAATTCGACGACTTGATGGCATAGGCCTATTGTGGTTGAAGTAGATCAAGTATCAAGCAATGGATTAGAAAATAGCTGTCCGAAAGTCGATGCTATTGCTGACGAGCTGTTGATTGTTGATGTTATAGTCGATGCTGGAGCTGCAATAAATGTTATGAATGCTAACTTGTGTGAGAGATTGAATTTGGATTTAGTGGATGGTGGGAACTTGACCCTGAAGCTAGCTGACACCTCGAGGTTGAAAGCTGAAGGTATACTAAGTGGGTTGTTTGTGAGTGTGGCTGGGAAAGTTGCCAAAGTAGACTTTTACGTTGTGCGTATGCAGGCCGGTAGGGAAGCATATGCTATGCTATTAGGTCGACCGTGGCCAATTGTTTGGTTGATATTCCCAGTGGTCATTTGATTTTTGGCCGTGGGAAGAAAAGAGTGGTTGTGAATGCATATCCGAATTTGCCTGAGAGCGAAAGGGCGGAGATCCCTGATACGTATTGGAAGGGTGAAGATTCTGTGTCCAATGATTCTGAAGAGTCTACTTCCAAGGAAGCAACGTTGCTACTAATTGAACAATACGAGGGTCATGAACCTCTAGTATGTGTTAGAGATGCCGATGCAGATAAGATCATATGTGACGCTCATAATGAGGATAAAGTGTTGTTAGTCGATGCTCACCTAGATAAGGAGCCCAAAAAACTAATATCAAACTTCTTGGTAGGTGCAAAGGGTGTATTTGCTTGGAATTATGATGACTTTAAAGGTATACCACTAGCTCTAGCAGTCCATCAAATCCCATTAAAACCTGATGTAAAGCCTGTCAGGGAACGACAAAGGAGGTTAGCTCAACATCTCATGGCACCTGTAGCTGAGGAAATCCGGAAAATGAGGGGTGCTGGCCTTATATTCCCTGTCACCAACATTGAATGGTACTCGGCAATTGTATCCAAAGTTAAGAAGAATGGGCAAATCAGAGTTTGTGTGGACTTTAAACCCCTTAACAGGAGTACTGTAAAGGACTACTACCCTTTACCCTTCATCGACCAAATGTTTGATCAATTAGTTGGAGAGCAGATGTATACTTTTATGGACTGTTTTGCGGGCTATAACCAAATAGCCATAGCTCCTGAAGATAAGCTTAAGATGACTTTTAAGACTCCATTTGGCACATATGCTTATCATGTCATGCAGTTTGGACTTTATAATGCCCCGGGCACGTACCAGAGGTTTATGAATAAATCCTTTGAAAACCTGGTATCTGAGCACATTAAGGTGTTTATGGATGACATCTGTATAGCAACCAACAATATTGAAGATCACATTAGAGTACTCAAGGAATGCTTTGAAGTGTGCAGAGAAAAGTCTGTAGCACTAAATCCTAGAAAATGCCTTTTTGTGGTTCCATATGGTATTCTCCTTGGACATGTTATAAGCAAGGACGAGATAACTACCGATCCAGCTAAAGTCCAGGGTGTTAGAGAGATGTCTGCCCTCATTAATGTAAAAGGTGTCAGATCCTTTTTAGGGAGTGCAGGGTATTATAGGAGATTCTTAAAAGATTATAGCAAGATCACTTTGTCTTTAGTAGAGCTCCTTGCAAAAGATAAACCCTTTTTGTGGACTGAGGAGTGTCAGTATGTGTTTGACCATCTGAAGGATGCCTTCTCAGACTGCCCAAATGGGACAAAGAATTTTATCTTATTGTTGCTGCTGGACCTTTGGCCCTAAATTGTGCCTGGTTCCAGATTGAGGAACCAAAAGTGTTACACCCCATAGCCTTTGCTGGTGTCAAGTTGAAGAGTGTCAAAACTAGATACAGTTATGGAGAAAGAGTGTGCCTAGCGGTACATTTTGTTGTGTCTAAGTTCAGACACTATCTTATCCATCGAAAAGTAGTCATTTATGCTCCTACCACTGCTATTAAACTCATGTTGAACAAACTTCACCTGCCAGATAGACTTGTCAAGTGGCTTGTTGTTCTAGAAGAATTCGATTATGAGTTGAGAAACAAACCGCCCAAAGCCAAAAATTTGGTGGATTGTCTATGTGATTATAGCCTAGTAGAGGAAGATCACCTTGAGATAGAAAGTCAAGAGAAGAAAGTAGATGACTTGAAGAATTCTCAACCTCACATTGATGTATTTGTTGCCCATTACCTGACCACCTTAGAATTGCCTAAAGGTCTGTCAAAAGCCGAGAAAAAGAAGACTTTGAGATTCAAAGTTATAAATAGTAGGTTGTATAGGAAAGGCATTGAAGGCTTCTACCAAAGGTGTGTACTACCCAATGAAGTCTCATTTATCCTTGAAGAATGCCACGACTCTGCGTGTGGGGTCACTTTGCCGGTGATGCCACAACACAGAAGGTCCTAAGGGCAGGATACTGGTGTTTCACACTATTTAGATATTGCCATAATTATTACATAAAATGTGATATTTGTCAAAGGGTATGAGTGCCCGATAAAAGAATAAGACCCTTAATAACCCTGACTGCTCAGTTGCCCTTTAAAAATGGGGCATTGACTATGTGGGACCTGTGAAACCCTCTTTGATTGGGCAGCAAAACTATATCATTGCCAATGGGCAGGTGGAAAGTACAAACAAGAAATTGGTAGACATCATTAAGAAGACGATCTCTGATGGAAAAAGAGATTGGGATTCTAAAGTTCCAGCTGTAGTATGGGCTTATAACTTAGCCTATAAAACGAGCACTGGCCAAACCCCATTTTTCTTGGTCTATGGTGTAGAGAGTGTATTGCCCATTGAGATCGAATTGGAGACACTGAGATTCTCCAAAGAACATGATTTACCATATGAGTCTGCTATTAGTGAACGGATATTGGTATTAAACAAACTGGATGAGAAGAGGTCTAGAGCCTTGTTGCAAATAGAACGAAAAAAGAAAAGGTTGAAGGAGCTCCACGATCTCAAAGCTAAGAAGTATCAGTTTCGAAAAGGACAATTGTTCCTGTTTTATGATGCTAGAAGGGAATTATTCCTTGGAAAATTAATGTCTATTTGGTTAGGTCCATATGTTCTCAAGAAAGTTTCTAAGAATAATACTGTGATTCTTAGCGACATGCATGGTAGAGATATATATACCCCCGCCAATATCAGTAAGGTAAAACCCTATTATGTATGACCATGACAAATACGACCATGAAATCGACAGTGAAAGCGAATTTATGGTTTGATGGCAGTAGCCGACTTGTTGCCACCATTGGAGTGACCTTGAAATCTGAACATGGAGTCCTTATTGCCAAACTAGGAGCCTGTTTAGGTAAAAGGTTCACCTGTAACATGGCAGAAGCCAAAGCGTTATTAGCAGGAATGAAAATGGCCTTTCATAAAAAAGTGACTCATTTGACGGCTATAGGAGATTCTGCACTTATAAGCAACTTGGTTATTGGCGTGTGGGATGTGAAAATTCATGTCCTGGCCATGTACATTAGGGAGATTCAAAGCCTAATGAAGCTATTTGTTGAAATTGATATTCTACATATCAGAAGGGAATACAATCATGAAGCAGACAGACTAGCTAGTGAAGCATTTGATCACGATGACATGTTCTACGGGGCAAACAAACACACCTCTAAAACAACAAGTGCGTTGCTCCTGCGAAAGGATCTAGTTAACGATTAGGCTGAGAATACGTTCATCTATACCATAAGAGGTATACTTAACTATGAGTTAAAGTTACTCTAGTTTATCATGTCTTTTCGTATCTAGTCGTTTCGTATGGACAACCTAGTAAAGGTTGTCCAAGATAATGTCTTTTCCTTTAAAATGTCTTGCCCTTAATTACAAGGCAACTACTTAGGAGATATATTCCCGAAAAATGACTTATGCCTCTTTATGATTTATACTTATCCAGCTCATATCTTCATTTTCGAATATATCATGCCATATTCATGTTGATATTTAATATTTAACATTTTCGTGGCATCACATATCCCCTTCCTCAAATGTGAAACGTCCTCATGAACATATCATCTTTATTTCGAGGAGTATTTGAGAAACATTCTTGTTCGTCAGAAATTCGTTGAGGCGAGAAGATATTTCTTCGTGTATTTCGTCCTTTAGATATTTCTTCGTGTATTTCTTCCTTTAGATATTTCTTCGTCTTAGAGAATATATGTGTTGCTGTTTCTTTAAATTGACTAGGTTGTTTTGAGTTGATCTTTGAATTGTTGATGAAAACTGGATTCACACTTCAAAACATCTTTAAACTTCAAAAAGTCAGCATCCCATAGAAACATCACCACGACAAAGACACGAATGAATTTTCAGGAATGATTCAGTTCTTCATATAACTTCTGAGCAAGCTCTAAATTCCGTTGAGCTTCGATCAAGAGCAAGTCTTCTTTCGATTTGGTATAGTGGCCAACTGGTAAGTTGCCGAATTCTTCTAGATTAATCGGGAGTAATGTTCCATCGAACAGCTCCTGGGTTAACTTGGTATCTTCATCTAAATCACTTCATAGAGTGATTTCTTTATAGTAATGAGCTGAAAATCTGCATCGTCGAATGCGCCTACATTTGCAACCGCTTGTGGTTTGTACAGCTGAAACTGCGACTTTGGCTTCCAAAAATGTCGCTTATTATCTTCGTTTCACAAAAATTGAAGTTTTTTGATATAGATATATTCGAGAGCATACATAGCCGAAGAGCCTATGTATAACTCTGCCGATCCGAAAGGTACGACCTGGAATTTACCCTAGATTATGCCCCAGCAAAGACATCCTTTCTGTTCGATAGTGAGCTGGGCCCATAACCAGATAAAGTTGGCCTTCTCCCATGGTCACTTTTAGTCATCAAAGGCGATGCCTACTGCGCCTGGTAGCATCATGTAATCCACACGCCATTGCAACTCAATATTAAAAGCATGTGAACACCATTTTCAGAAGCGATCAACAAATGCACAGAATCTGTCAGCACATACCTTCGACTGATTTCGTCGCATTTGCTTTGGCTGAGTAGATGTAGTTGCAAAATCTTGAGTTTGCAACTCAGCAGCCAGTTTCTGATCTTCCATTTGTTGCTTTTGGGTTGACAGCTCCTGTTCGAGCTGGTCAATCTTCGCGATAGCTTCCAGAAATTTTGGATGGTCTGAGGCTCCGGTGCAGGCAGGCACAGCTTGGAGTTGCTGTGTAAGTTCATCAATTCACAACAGGGCCTACAGATAATCATCATGCGCATCGGGCCTACTGCAAAATGGGGTCGCATCACTGGAGAACTCCTTCAGCTCCACCAACTCTTCCTCGACAAGAGCCTTCGCATCCTTGAGCGGTTGTAAGAACTCGACTCGAAAATTGTCGAGCATCTGGCCTTGGAGCTATAGCTTCGTGAGATCGACAATGTTTGACCATGCGGTGGTGCTCAGGGACAAAGCAGCTTCTACCTTTAATCTTGTCATTTGTTCCTCCTGTAGATGTTTCTGGAGCACAACATTATGTTGATTTGTAGCCAAAAGTTGATGCTTCAAAAAATCATTTTGAGTCTGAAAATTGTCAGACTTGGCCTGAATCGTCTTATTCGGTCTGCTTCAAAGAATCAGCTTCCTTTATTAAAGTCTAAAGCTGTGTTTCGAGGGAACGATGTTGTTCGATCAACTTCGTGTTTTCTGATTCGAGCAAATCGATCTTCTCGAAGGACTCCTTCAGAGAGTCAAGTGATTTCCTCTCTAAGGTGATAAGCTGCATTGTGAGTTGACAGTGGTACTTGTCAAACTCATATACTTCATCCACAAGGTTCTGGTCTTTCTCAATCATGGATCGAAACCACTGGGGCTGGTCGTCTGGTTCTTCGTCATCTGCCACATGTGCCCCAATGTCGTCTTCAGCAGCTATGTGTCCCTTGTCTAATGTATCGAACTGGGTTGCGTCATCCTCAGAGGTGGATGCGCTCGGCTGCTTCTGAGATGTGGAAGCAAATGCTGGATTTGAAGAATCCATAGCAGTAGTAGCTCCATCGGTGTACATTGCCACAACTTCACTCTCCATAGTAGTGGTGGCTGCTACTTCGATTGCTGGTGCAGTATCAACTGGAACCGGAATAGGTATAGAAGAGATGCTGGAAAGATCTATTGGCTTGGGAACCAACAATCTTTCTGTCAACATGGTTTTCTCTTGATCGCTCAATATGTCAAAATGAGCGCAGAGTCGAGATACATGGGCTCCAACTCCAGAAAACTTTTGGTGCTTAATCCAGCGCAAAAAGGCTTTGTATGTGATAACGCCGAAGCACACTAGATTACCTGCAAGAGCATCTAATATACACCCAAAATTTTGAACTGAAATGGTAGCATCCGCATCCATCAAAAAGATTGCTTGGTTTGCATATTTACAAAACAACTTGAATGTTGTATCTCGGATCATAGAAATTTTGTACCCCTTCGTGGGTACAAAATAGTTGCTTAAGAAATGGGCAGCTTCATCCACCGAATCTTTGTTAGTTGAAAGCAGCTTCCCATCCAGAGGTAATCCGAGAGCTGTGCAAAACAGGTCTTCAGTAATAGTGAAAAATTGGCCTCGTATGTGAACTTTGAAGTCCACCTCCAAAATTGAATGGATGGAGTTCATGAATTCAGTACGGACTTTAGAGAGGATGATAGAGGGGTCCACTTTTAAATCACCCAACCTGCATCGATCCAAAAAGAACTGAATGGATGCCAGGCGGATTCCTACGCGTGCTTTCCAAATGATATTAGAGCTCGAACCTGATGCGGAAGCCATTGTTCGAATGTTGAATGATAGCTTTGTAGATCGCAATAGTTCGCAAAAAGGTGCTTTGATCACAAAGAGTGAGCGCAGGAAAGCATAAACTTCACAGGTAGAAAGTGTAAAGAGAAAAAATGATAAATAGCTCTGATAAGCAGTAGCGGTGTAGAAGGGATGATGACGTGGCATGGTGACTTGACATCTGTCACTTCCATTTATGGAGGACGTGCATGGCTCAGTGTTTGAAACTATAATTTGTCAGATCGATGTTCAATGAAGGAAGACCGTTTGTAAAAATAAAAATAAAAATAAATTAAGGAAAAACAATATCTGTGAGCATACACACGTGTGAATAATGATGATCACATGGCCATCATCTTTAATGGAGGGATACAAAAAGTAGGTCGAGAGATTCTCGAAAGATTCTCGAAAATATGCTAGAAAGATTCTAGAAAGTTTTGCGAAACTTTCTCGAAGGATCTTTAAAATAAATATGTATAGAAACTCAGGAAAATTTCTCGAAAATTTTAGGAATATACTAGAAAATTTCTCGAAAAACTGGAGATAATGCTAGAAAAATTCTAGAAAAATTCTTGAAAATACTTTTAAATGATATTGAAAGATTGAGAGAAGTCAAGAAAAATTCTCGAAAAATTCTAGAAAATTTCTAGAAAGAAAAGAAAAGGAAAAAAATAAAAAAAATAAAAAATAAAGAAATGTCGCAAAAAAAAAAATTAGACAAGATAAAAGAAAATTCGCGATTATTTTCAGAAAAATATTAGAAAATAATAAGAATAAATAAAAAAAAAATTTGGTCAAAGGTAGTATTTCTTCAGTTTGGACTTGTTAATACGTGTCGGTAATAGTTCACCTTCAAGTGATTGAAGTTGTACAAAACCATTGTCAAACACCTCTATGACTTTATACGGTCCAAGCCATCGCATATGGAGTTTTCCAAGAAACTTTTGATGGCGACTGTCATATATCAACGCATAATCATCAGCTTTAAGATCACATTTTTTTATATGACTGTCATTTTTTTTTTTTGTTTCTAGATTTCCTCCGTTAGTTTTTGTGAAGTCTCTCGTGCTTCAGCTAGTTCTCCAATATTAGTCAACCTTTCGTTTATTAATTCTGCATCTGTTCGTTGACCTTGAATACGAAAGGTTTTCACCTCGAATTCAATTGGCAAGATAGGATGCATACCATATGTAAGGAAATATGGTGTCTGTTTCGTCATGATTTTTTATGTGTTGCGATAAGCCCAGAGAACTGATGGTAGTTTCTAATTCCAATCCGTTGCATGTGCAATAATAATTTTAGTCAGGATCTTACATAAGATTCCATTAGCTCTTTTTGTCAACCTGTTTGCTTTTGGATTATTGTGAAAAATGCAAAAATAAGCTTGGTAGAGGCCAAAAATCTTGTATATAGATAAACACACATGTGTAGAGCCTGTTCCCACGTGTGAAAATAGTGTACTTGTCATGTACCATAATCATATAGGTTGTACATATGATTTAATTCAAGTTCTAGTGGCTAAAAAGGCCAAAAACTAGTTTTCTAGACATATGACACATGGCATCAATCTATTGCTTGCATGAGCCACATCCTTTGGTTAGGTCTCACATCCCATGTGTAGAGGACAGCTCACATGTGTGGAATAAGCTGAAGTAGACGAATTTTGACTTCTAGAAGATTTTCAAGTAGATCTCCATATAGAAGGAAAATGGACCAAAAGTGCTCAAAATAGAAGGTTTTGTCCAAGTGTCAGTTTTGCATGATGAATCATCATATGACAAAGCACCTTCACACATGTGGGATCAAAGGGATGATCAGTACCACGAGCTCCCACTTATTGTATATATAGAGCCACATTTGGCCATAATCATTGTGAGACACCAATCTTGGTTTTGGAGGCAATTTTGAGTGATTCTCTCCATTTGTCTACATTTGTTTTGATTGTTTTGAAGTTCTATCAATGTGTACTTGATTTTCAGGCTGGAGTCCGTAGCCTGACAGGGTTTCACACGTGTGAAACCAGCAAGTACATTTACCTTCAATAAATGATTGTTCTTGTTTGGATTTTATGTCTAGAATTGATCTAGATTGATCTTAATCTTATGTAGATTGATAGATCAAGTAAATCTAACATCCAATCCCTCTTGAGGATCAGATTAGGATCCACTCTTGGTTCTTTTTGTACTTTTTCCACAATTATACGGTGTAGTTTTTCTGTGTTTGATCAGGAAATAGGTTGCCAGCAATCGTATCGTATCATTTAGATAATGTGTTCCTCGGTCACTTACTAATTCAAGTGGACAACCATATCTTGTGATTATACTTTTGAATAAGAACGTCGCGACAGTTTTCTCATTGTTTCGTTTCGTTGCCTCTCCTTCAACGTTCTTGGTAGCATAATCCATGGCAACTAGAATATAACGACATTTTGTATGTCGGGTAACATGTTTGATTGGACCGACAAAGTCAATCCCCCACTTCTCAAATGGTGCAAGAGGCAAGATTGGTGTCAACGGCCAATTCATTACTTTTGTAGGCTTACCAGATCTTTGGCATGGATCACATGAACGAATAAAATTTGATACATCCTTGAACATTGTTGGCCACCAATACTTGGCAGTCAATATCTTATTAACTGTATTCTTGAAAGCAAAATGTCCGCCAACATCTTCTGAGTGTAAGGCTTTAACGACCTTTTTAATGTCTTCAGTTTCGAGACATCTTCGTAGTTGATGGTCAGCACCAAGCTTGTACAAAACATTGTTAATAATTGTATAAGGTGCTACCTTATATTGAAAAACTGTCTTTTGCTCCAAATCGTAACCATCTGGATATATCCGATCCTTAAGATAAATAATAATATCAGAATATAACGAATTTGTAGATGAAATCTCGAATAAATGTTCGTCTAGAAAATGTTCTTCAATTTTTCTGGTGCTGAGTCGCAATAGATAATCAGCATTCGTATGATATTTTCCTTGACAAAGCTCTACTTGATAAGTAAATTCTTGCAGAAGTAGAACCCATCGAGCTATTCGTCCTGATAGATCTGGTTTATTTACAAGATACTTAAGAGCATAATGATCCACATGAAAAGTAAATGCATATCCCAACAAATAATGCCGAGATTTTTTAACAGTGAAAATCATGCCAAGTGCTTCTCTTTCTGTAGCCGAATAATTCTTCTCTGATGCACTGAGCTGTTGACTCGCATAGTAGATGGGATGATCCTTTTTCTGGTCGTCTTCTGGCTTAGACAGACGCCAATAGCAAATGCAGAAACATTCACATAACTGTGAAATAAAATAGCCCAATTGGGTGGTCTTAGAATAGGAGCATTAATCAACCTTTGCTTAAGATCTTCGAATGCTTTCTGCTATTCATTCGTCCACAAGTATTCTACTTGTTTCTTCAGTAGATGTGTAAGAGAGGCAACAATAGAAGCATGATTTTGAATAAATCTCCTATAATTGCCAACATGTCCTAAGAAAGCTCTTAGTTCACGTAAATTGGTTGGTATCTGGAGATTCTTTATAAGCTCGACTTTATCTTTGTCGACTTCTATTCCTCTGTTAGATATTCTGTGTCTAAGCAATATTCCTTCTTTCATACCAAAAAAACATTTCTCTGGATGAAGAGATAAATAAGTATCTCAACACCGTTGCAATGTTAATTTCAGCTTCTGCAGGTGTGTCTTTATATCACTGTATACACAGAAATCATCAATAAATATTTCGAGAAAATTTCTCAGGCAGGCAGCGAAGATTAACATCATAATTCGCTGAAAAGTTGCTGGAGCGTTACAAAGACCAAAGGGCATTTTGTTGTAGGCATAAGTGCCCCAATCCGTAATGAATGTGGTCTTTGAACGATCCTCCTTTTGCACTCCAACCTGATTATATCCAGAAAAGCCATCACAGAAACTGTAACGCTCTTGACCAACAACCTGATCTAGGATGGAATCAGTGAAAGGCAGAGAATGATGGTCCTTCCTTGTGGTAGCATTGAGTTTGCGGAAATCCTGGCATATCATATTTTGCCATTCTTCTTCTTTGGGACGACAACAATGGGTGAAACCCATTCACTACTTAAGACGGGATAGATTATACCTAGCTTAAGGCGCTTGTTAAGTTCGTCCTTAACCATGAGAGAGTACTTAGGATTGAGACAATACTGTCTCTGTCGAATAGGTACAACATCTTCCTTAAGATCAATTCGGTGCTCTCCGAATTCTGCAGGTATACCCTTCAAATCGTCGAGCGACCAAGCAAAAACGTCTTGATACTCCTTCAATAGTTCAGTGAATTCCACTAACTCCGATTCTCCAAGTGACTTCAAAACATGCACAAATCTGCCAGGTGCAAGTTTAATCAGTTTAGTAGAATCTGGTAAAATGATACCTTCTGTCATACTGGCCTTGGTATGGCCATGTATTTTACGCATGGTTGACTCCACAGATGTTTTTTTGTCATCAACCTAGTTCTTGTTACCAAATTTGTATTCAGATTCGTCACTCGAATCGTTAGACTCTTTCGAGTTCGTGTCTGCAACGTTAATTTCTTCATACGAAACATCCGCTTCAGCGTTGCAGGCATCGAAGAATTCTTTGTCATCAGCATTCTCATAACATTTACAGTACTGCACTTCAATATCAGATCCATTGGAAAAAATATTCAAGGCATACGAAGATTTTTTTGATGTAAAGCTGGTGTCGGACAAAGGAGTTTCACCTTCATAATTGTCACGACTCCAGGTTATGATTTGTTCTACTGGCTTACCTCGGTTATTGGTCTCACCAGTCTGAAATCTTAGCTCTCTAGATTTCCAATGTACACTTGCGTTTGATTGATAAAGCCAGGGTCGTCCAATCAGCACAGAATAGGATGACAAACCGATTGGTTTGATAAAAATGAAATACATTGTGAATGGCTTGGCTTGAATGTAGACAGTGACATCTTTCAGTTCTCCAACAGGTTTTTGTCATGTCGAATCAGCTAACTTGATGTTTCGCTATGTCGGTTGAATGTCAGTCATCCCCAGAGCATGAGCTGTGTCTTCTGTTATTATATTTACACTGGAACCAAAGTCAATTGGCACTTTTTCGATCAGGCATCCCGCAATGGTAATATCAATCTCAGGTGCACCAAGATCACCTAAATTGATAGACAAAACACCAGCATCTGCAGAGAAACTTTTTTCTTCTTTTTGGGTGCAGAAAGACCTTTCAGTTGCTTTCTGTAATAAGTGTTATCTACCAACAGTTGTTCAAAAGTAACGTTCAGACAAAAGGATCCAATATCAGTCACGATGTCATATTCTTTTGTCTTTGATTTCGAGGTTGGTTTATCGATAACAGCACTAGACAATTTTGTCTTCACGATTTCTTCGTCCTCTTCCTCGAAAGTGACCACCTTTTCTGCAGCAGCTGTCTGAAGTTTAGCGTTGATGATTTTGCTTCTGTCGCGATATCTTTTGCAAATAACTTTGCAGCATTGCGGTCAGATCTTCCTTAGTCGTAGATTTGTTCGTTGTTTTGCTAGAGGATTTATTCTTCGAGGATTTTATGCGCCTTGTTGAAGATTTTTTATCAGGTTTCGAGGACTTTTGCTTCTCGTTGTGACTTTGAATAATTTCTCCATGTCACTTGTCCAGGACTGATCTTCTGTCTTTGCCAGTTTTCCTTCAATAACATCAATTCTCTGCACAACAGCATCAGTCGCAGCTTTCGCTTTCGTGTCTGCAGCAACTGGTGTTGCTACATACTGATATTTGGGTCGCGGCTTCTGCGACTGAGGGCAATCAGGATACTTGTGGCCAGGCTCTCTGCAATTCGAACATAATGGTACATAACCAATCGGCTTTCACGATTGAGGACAATCAGGAGAAAAATGTCTCGGCTCTCCACAGTTGTAGCAGTTGCCCAAAACTGGTTTAGTCGCGGTTTGAGACTTTGCTGGTCCAACAAATTTAGAAGGATTATGCCTTCTTGGTGCGAACTTGGGTCTGTCCTGTTGGGCTGATGCTGCAATACCCTGTACATAGTTAGTAGTCACATCATTTTGAAAAATAAAAAGTACCTCCTGGACAGGATCTTCAATGTATTTGACATTCACAATAGTGCAGTCTTCCTTAGTGTGTCCAGAAGTTCCACATTTCATACACCACATTCTTGAGTTGGAAGAAGATGCTTTTGGCCTTCTATCTACAACTTCAGAGATCTGCACTTTCAAGTCATTTAACTTTTTATTAAGGTCAGCCATATTACTCTTCCAATCAACTTTAGAAGTTGACAACTTATCCTCGACAACTTTCGTGTCGTCCTTTCATTTAATTCATCATTTATTCTTTCTCTCTCCTTTGTCAGTTTCTAGTTTTGATATATTGTTGTTTTCATATTCCGAGCTTTAAGAATTGGTACTTGAATCAGAATCTGAATCTTCATTGTTGTCACTAGAACCAGTCTTTGACTTTCGAGATTTCTTCGTTGATCGTCGCTTTCATGCTAGTTTTGAGGTCTCGAAATTTTTGGCACTAGCTATTACTGCTGCTAAGGAGGTCATGTCCCCTTGTCTGCAATACCGATCAATCTTTGGTGGTAAACCAACCAAAAACCATTCGATCTGCATATCTACGGGATATACATCGGTTAGTTTTCCTATGAGATTTTTAACCTTACGTGTATATTTGCAAAGGGATTCTTTACTCTTCTTCTGAACATTGTTTAGACGTCCAAGAATTCTAGATTTGTAACCGATCTCTCTGAACTGGTTCAGAAACGCATCTTTCAGCAAGTACCAAGTTCCTACACGGCCTGGTCCAACTTGACTGTACCATATGCGCACCTGCTTTCTTAGCAGACCAGGAAAAATTCGTAATTTGTCTACGTCAGTTCCCTCGTTATTCACATTAGCGATTGACTCAAATTGTGAGACATAGCTATCTGCATCATCGGAAGAAGTCCCTTTAAAATAATTGTATTTAATTTTGGAGATAGAAGTGAAACGTGCAGCAGGACCCTCCATACCGAAGCTAATTAGGAGTTCAAGTAACTGGGCAGTGATTTCGTCTAGATTTCTTCGACTAGTATTCTCACTTTGTCTTCGTAAAAATTCCTCTCTAAGCTTACGGTATCGTTCTAATCTGGATTCTCTATCAGACATGCACTAGAGATGGAAATGGATTTGTCAGATTTCTTGTAACTTTCCTAAACTATCCCCGGCAACGGCGCCAAAAATTGGTATATGTCGTACTATACCAACAGGGTTAATATAGATTTTATAGTAAATAATGTCGTTCCCACAGAGGACAGTGTTAGAAAGTTATGTTTTTGGTACAATTATGGCAATTGGTTTCGAGTGTTATTCTAGTTGTCGACAGACATTAAAAAGTAACCAGTAGTACTTATATTTGGGATGGGTAGTGTTAATAAATTCAGAACAACAATCTGGCCTCTATCGAATTGGATGAAGCGCGTTCTACAGATGAGATGTTATCAGAGTAGTACAACGGTACTACACTCTGGCTGATTAAGGTGTCAACAGAGAATCGAGAATTGTTCAATGTATTCGCGACTGTGCAGACAATTAATTAATCGCTTTCGCGAACTATTCGTTTCTAGACAGAAGTCCTCAACAACTAAAGTCCAACTTAATGGTTAAAGAACACGAAGAGTTTTAGAATACGTTAGAAACTTATGTCAATGCCAATCAGGAAGACAGATCAGAGACTTAATTCTTCAGGCAGGGACTGTCATCTCATATGCATACATACAGCTTTATTCAATGATCGTGCTAGACTGTACCCAAGATAGTCGTTATTCGAGTGCCGAAAAGAAAGTATTCGCGACAGACGAATAAGATAGTTTAAATACAGTTCTTTAGAGCATGCTTTACGGAAACTCAACAAACAACTGTAATGCACTAGAGCGTCTTTCTGATCGGAGAGAAATTCATGAAATGCGTTAGAGATTGTTAGCAGACTCCAGATCACTCACACTCAGCAGTGCGGAAAACAGAGATAAGAGAGAATAACTCACAGAACTCTATTCACTTCTTCAATCTCTTACATAAGCATAAACTCTTCTCTCTCGATGATCGAGACTGAAGCATGAGATCAATATATGTTCTACGGGACGAACAAACACACCTCTAAAACAACAGGGGTCTAGTTAACGATTAGGCTGAGAATACGTTCACCTATACCATAAGAGGTATACTTAACTATGAGTTAAAGTTACTCTAGTTTATCATGTCTTTTCGTATCTAGTCGTTTCGTATGGAAAACCTAGTAAAGGTTGTCCAAGACAATGTCTTTTCCTTTAAAAGGTCTTGCCCTTAATTACAAGGCAAGTACTTAGGAGATATATTCCCAAAAAATGACTTAGGCCTCTTCATGATTTATACTTATCCAGCTCATATTTTCATTTTCGAGTAATCATGCCATATTTATGTTGATATTTTATTTAACATTTTCGTGGCATCACACAAAGTAACATTTCTTGAGACTGATTGATCGTAGAGACCAAGCCAATCAATTGTTCGAAGGCTTTCTGGTCCTCTTCAATCCAAGTAAAAGATTTGTCCTCCTTCAAGAGTCTCACTAATGGAGAGATGAGGGAGGAGTAATTGATAAGAAACTTCCTATAATAACTCGCTCTTCTTAGGAAATATCGTAACTCATTTGCAATGGTGGGAGGTAGCATCCCTTTCGATCAATCAAAATCATATGGATTGAGCAATGGGTATCAGTATTTCCCTCAATCAATAGGCTTTTACCTTGTTCGTTAGAATTTCTTAATAATAAAAACAAGTATTTACAAAGTTTGATTCGTGTTCAGCTAGTAGGTAGCGCTGTAGTTGTTCAATCAAAGCAGCGTGATTTTATAGTTCACAAACAACACTTTGTTTTAATGTGTGTTCATAAACAAATTTTTCAAGCATTAATCAGTGAGACAGTTAGCAAATGACATATAGGTTTAGTGTTTCCCTTAGTGCGGTTAGACTGCTTTCACAACTGAACAAATGCCAAACAGGTAAGTAAAGTGCTCTAAGAAAAGTAATGGGAAAACAATTAGGCTTGCTCAAAAGGGAATGAGCTCCAATGGAAGATCTGTTTCTCACAAGTCCACAGACCCACACGCATGTTAGAAACAACAACAGGTAGGAAAATGGGACACTAACAGGGTTCTGAATGAACTAGGCAGCAGGTCCGCAAGGTTTACTAAGCAAGAAGGCAGCAGGGCAGGGATTGAACAGACCCGCAGACAACATGGATTGGTCCGCAAGTAGATATTTGAGGTGGGCGAATACTGTAGGTAGGGCGCAAATCAGGGCTGCTGAGTTTCCGTAAAGCATGCTCTAAAGAACTGTCGTTAAACTATCATATTCGTCTGTCGCAAATACTTTCTTTTCGACACTTGAATAACGACTATCTTTGGTATAGTCTAGCATGATCATTGAATAAAACTGTATATATACATATGAGATGACAGTCCCTGTCTGAAGAATTAAGTCTCTGATCTGTCTTCTTGATTGGCATTGACATAAGTTTCTAACGTATTCTAAAACTCTTCGTGTTCCTTAACCATTAAGTTGGACTTTAGTTGTTGAGGACTTTTATCTAGAAACGAATAGTTCACGAAAGCGATTAATTAATTGTCTGCACAATCGCGAATACATCGAACAATTCTCGATTCTCTGTTGACACCTTAATCAGCCAGAGTGTAGTATCGTTGTACTACTCTGATAACATCTCAACTGTAGAACGCGCTTCATCCAATTTGATAGAGGCCAGATTGTTGTTCTGAATTTATTAACACTACCCATCCTAAATATAAGTAATACTGGTTAATTTTTAATGTCTATCGACAACCAGAATAACACTCGAAACCACTTGCCATAATTGTACCAAAAACATAACTTTCTAACGCTGTCCTCTGTGGGAACGACACTATTTACTATAAAATCTATATTAACCCTGTTGGTATAGTACGACACTTTGAACTGTAATCGAGACATAGATTGACTCCTTTACCATTTTCTTTCATTGATAACTTGTTTAGGGGTCATTTTATATCCCATCAGAAGCCATGACTCAAATCTCGACTGAAGCCCTGACTCACCATCTCGACCGAAGGAGTTGCTCACCATCTCAACTGAAGGAGTTGCTCACCATCTCGACCGGACCGAATCCACGCCAGAGCACATAACTTTCGACCAAGAAATCTGATTGCAATTTCGAACACACCACCATCTTCCTAGAGCCTTCGAGTTTGAAAAAAAAGAAAGAGGCATCTTCCTTATTTTTTTTTTCAAAAATAAAATTTATACCAATAGAAAGCCCTTCTCATACTGAGTCTTCCCTTTGAGTTCCCTACTACCTGAAAAAAAAAAAAAAAAAAAAATCCTAAATAATCAAAAACCTTAAAATTTCCAAAAATACCAAAAGCTCATACAAAACACAAAAATACACGCAAGTACACAATGGACCACCATACTAATTCTGATATCCTAGAAGACCATCCATACAAAATGAGGTCCCCTACAGCTAAACAAATCAAACGTCGTAGGTTCTATCGAATGCGGTCCCAACTCCACGAGCCATCCACAAATTTATTCGAAGGACAAGAACCTGATAGAGCCGATTCTTCATGAGCACGAGTCCATGTTCATGGTGTTGAAACATCACATGCCAGACCACACCTGAATGGAGCTTCTGCCACTCACGGAGCTCATTTGGAGAAGAGAACACCCAAGCTAGATCTACCCAAGTTTGACGGTAGTTCGGACTCTCAAAGATTTTTGCAAATCTTTGAGAATGCATGTGATGTGTATGGCGAAACATCTCCTGGCGCTATGGCCCAGTTGTTTTTATGACCATGTTCGCTAAAGCATGTGACTAGGTTTTTAACCTAGATCGTGAAGATAAGGCAGACTGGTCAATTCTGAAAGAGTCCTTTATCAAGCGTTTTAAACCATTTCATTTGATAGAGAGTCCTTTTGTCAAATTGATTAACATCAAGATGGCAAAAGATGAACGTGCACAAGACTATATTGAGCTTTTCAAGAGCTTAAAAGGTCAAGTACAAGAACAGCCCTCCGAACAGATGCTCACCATCTAGTTTTTAGTTAGCCTTCCAAGATGGATAGATGCGAGTTTAAATCCAATGACAAATATACAAGCCTCAAGTTAGCTATGTCTGATGCCATCAAGGAAGAAGATGAAGGATCAATTGTTGATGAATCCAAGGAAATGAGAGCACACGTTCTCCCGTCCATGAGTCGAAGCCGATTGAGGATACCCAAGGTCAGCTTTGGAAGTCTCGGTTGGAGTTGCTTAATAAGCAACACCAACTATAGATGAAAAAACTCAAAATGCCTTGAAGTCTATCCAATACAGTATGCCTGGTCAACCAAACCATGCACAGGTACCTTATAGACAAAAACCAATATGGTGCCCACATTGCCGGGCTACGCATCCTGCTGATGCTTGTCCTTCATATCAGCCTATCCAAGCACATATAGTCCAACAATATGAAGAATAGTCGTCACCATCTGGACATTTCTTGACTTATCATGAATATCCACCTAAAAGTCCAGAACCACTAGCCATACAAAATGGCTATGCCATTACGCAAGGGCCATTGAGCAACAGATGTTTCATCTGTGGTGAAACTGGCCATTTCATGGTTGATTGTCCAGTCAAGACCAAGTATCACGCCAAGTGTCCCGACTGTATCAAGAAACACAGTTTCAAAGACTATCTGAAACAACCAAGTAAGATCCTACCTGCCCACCATGTTAGTTATGAATCACGATAAGATCTTCACAACAACACCACACGAGCACCATAGCAACCAACAGTTAAACCTACTGCTCAATTGAGAAGTTACTTGTGAACTTCTACATCACTACGCCATTTACCAGATCAATAATCGCACATAGATGCCATATGAAATGAGTTATTGCAAGACATAGAGGAAACTGATATTCTGTCATCTGCTACTATTCCCAAACAAGAGCACCCTCCCCAAGGCATTGACATTTTCTCCCCTCTCCTGCAACCTCAGTTCTATATGAAGATCTACTTTCTGATGAGATTTCCACTACCTGCATAACATGACACCACTCTAAGAAATAGAAAATCTAAACAAAAGTTTATTTATGAATCTCATAATCTGAAGGATACTAATGGGAATAGTGTTGGATGTATTCCCTCTAGCTCTCCTTAATCCCATTTTAATCTGCCTACATTCATGCTGCATATTTTTTAACGTTGTCACACAGTCTGCATATTTACATGCAAATTCGCACAGACGAAAAAAAGGCAAACGAATCGCGACACCGTGTTTCTACACAGTTTAAGGTGACAGACAAAAAGGGGACACTATCTTACAGAATGCCAAACGTGCTCTAAAAGCTAAGGCACTCTGTAAATCTTATCCTAAGGCCATTCATAAGAGTGATGAACTTTTTGCATCAACGTTCACTTCAGCACTGGCTGACATCGCACCCTTTTCACGCTCACCCCATGCAGTTGTGCTAACGGATTGGACAATGATTGCAGCCACCCACGATCTCCTACAGACAGCACATCCACTCTGTACTTTCACATCTGCACACTTGTAATATTATGTAATATATATATATACTGGACATCATTTGTGTAATAGATGATGAAGAGAGCAGAAGAAGACGACATAAACGAAGTAGATGCCTTGAGCATTGATTTTTCATTTTGTCAGAATTAAGGTTTAATTCCATTTTACAGATTGAAATAAGCTTTGTAGGACACGCGGTTTCGTCCGCTACTGTATTGTGCTCTACTGCATTATTGACAAGCACATTGAGATTAGATATCACTACATCAGGGGCAAGGTTCTCGACAGAGAGGTAAGCTTAACGTACTGCAGAACGCAGGACATGGTTGCAGACATCTTCATGAAAACACTCAGTGTTAATGCACACAACAGATTTTGTGCATTGCTCAGTGTAAAGATCAAGGCATTCATGGATCCAAATTAAGGGGGGGTGTTGGATTTATTCCCTCTAGCTCTATTAAATCCCATTTTAATCTATCTCCATTCATGTTGCATATTTACTAACGTTGTCACGCAGTCTGCATATTTACAAGCAAATTCGCACAGACGAAGAAAAGGTGAAAAAATCGCGACACCGTGTTTCTACACAGTTTAAGGTGACAGGCGAAAAGGGGACACTATTTTACACAATGCCAAAAGTGTCCTAAAAGCTAAGGCACCCTGTAAATCTTATCCTAAGGCCATTCGTAAGAGTGACACACTTTTTTCATCATCACCAACGTTCACTTCAGCATTGGCTGACGTCGCACCTTTTTTATGCTCACCCCATGCAGTTGCGCTAACGGATTGGACAACGATTGCAGCCACCCACGATTTCCTACAGACAGCACATCCACTCTGTACTTTCACATCTGCACACCTGTAATATTATGTAATATAAATATACTGGACATTGTTTGTGTAATAGATGATGAAGAGAGCAGAAGAAGATGACATAAACGAAGTAGATGCCCTGAGCATTGATTCTTCATTTTGTCAAAATTAAGGTTTAATTCCTTTTTACAGATTGAAATAAGCTTTGTAGGACACGCGGTTTCGTCCGCTACTATATTGTGCTCTACCACATTATTGACATGTATACATGATATACTTAATCTGATACAATTCATTGTTTTGTGTTCAGATCTATGTTAACATTGCTATGCTTATCATTCATTCTGTTTGATCTTTCTAGTTGTCCTTACTAGTAATAGACGATTAACATTTAGTCTTGTCTTTCGTGAATCATTCGTGACTAATTATCAATCGAGCACAGTCTAGCTCTTCGCGACATATAATTTGTCTTGCTATTCGTGACAAATTATTCTTCTGGCGCTTCATCTATTAATGTTTGGCTACGTAATCTAGAATGACCGTGATTCTATCACTAAAGTTCTGTCATTCTGATAGGCGTAGTCATGCTTACGGAGAGAGTCGTATAGTTCATTCCGCTGTGCACGAACATTTTCTGTTCGAGTTCATTTCTCGTTCGTTTCTTGTTCGAGTTCGTTTCTCATTCGTGTTCGTCATTTATTCTCCCCCTCTCTCTCCAACATATCGTACCTTCTCCTTCTATGTATTTCAAGCCATATCCTACAATATCTCTTATCAATGATGATAGATTTAGTGTTACCAGCCCCGTCTTGTTTTGACAAGGGCATATCAGAGTAAGTCTCTTTACTCTACAAACAAGTGAAATATTGTCAAGGTGAATTATCAATGTTGATGAATGCAAGTTTTGTTCGACAAGTGTCATACAGTTCTCACTCTATGTACCGTTTGTTTATTTCCTTGTCATCAGTTCCTGCATTAAGAGACAGGCAGACTCAGGAGTATACCTTGTGGGCTGTGTCTGCACTCGGCTTGATCTTATGGGAGGATTCGACTGATGAGCCACTTCTGGGACTTGTTGTTGGGTAGCAACAACATCTTTGTCTGATTCGTTGTCTCAAAGTAGGTCGACAATAGACACGCCTGAGCCAGAAGCTTGGATTGTCGTGACTGTATCCCGACTATACAAGATTTGTTGGGTATAAGGATCGTACAACTTGTAGGTGTTATTAGACGAAGTAGATCTGATCAGGATGGTCTTGAGACCTTGAAAGTCTAATTTATTCCTTGTCTCTTTTGGGATTCGCCCATAGGCAATGCACCCAAACACTCTTGGATTCTTCAAAGAAGGTTTAGAGCCTATCCACACCTCGTGGGGTGTCTTGTCTGAGAAGGCCTTGGTCGAACATCTATTCTGGACGTAAGCTACAGTGGAGATAGCTTCAGCCTAGAATCTCTTGGGCAACGATGCATGCGATAACATACACTTAGCAGATTCGACCAAAGTATGGTTCTTCCTCTCAACTAAGCCATTAGACTAAGGATTGTAAGGAGTAATGAATTGTTGCTCGATGCCTTGGCTTTGGCAGTACTCCTTAAACTCGACAGAGATGTATTCTCCACCGTTGTTTGACCTTAGGGCCTTGATCGTCTTTCCAGTCTCCTTTTCTGCATGCTCCTTGAAGATTCTGAAGTAGTTGAAGGTTTCTGATTTCTTCTTTATGAATTACACCATCGTTCTTCTGGAGAATTCGTCAATAAAGGTTATAAAATACTTGGCATCCTTCAACGAAGGATCTTTCATCGGGCCACAAATATCTAGATGTACACCATCTAGCAATCCTCTAGCAACATGTTGATGGCTTGACTTAAATGGTTTCCTAGGAGGTTGCCATGTTGTATTGATTTGATCTTCTCTTTGAACCTGTTCCAATGCACTTATCAACTAGACAGTTTTGACAGATAGGTAACTCGACTTTTTCGCGAGGATAGTTGAGATCAAGAACAATAGATTGTCTAGACATTCATTGTAAAGCAGCATGATTTAAATGACCAAGTCTATAATGCCAAAGTAAACCTTTATTTGAATGAATTGAAGTACTGAGAGCCTGACTAGAGGTAGAAAATCAATGACTTAATTTATACAAGTATCCATGCCTCTTTTCGAGTTCTAGGATCTTGTCTGTCCTATCAACTACTTTACACTGATCACATTCGAATTCTACTCTGTGCCCTAGATCTGTGATTTTGCTTACAGAGAGTAGATTCGTAGATAACTTTAATACAGGACTTTAGAGAGTAGCCTAGACTGATTATTTGCAAAGAATAATCTTACAGTGCCTTCACCTTTAATAGCTTGTGTGCTATTGTCGCCAAGGTGAACGAATTTCTAAATACTGCAAGGTGTATAGGACTCGAAACAACCAATGAGGCTAGTCATGTGCTGAGTGGCTCCAGAATCCAGGAACCAAGAACTGTCGCCAAATGCTCCTTGATGGTTGGTCATGAAGGCATCATGATCCGCTTCTTGAATAGGCTGTAAAGCTTCTGCAGCTACATTTGCCACTTGATTCGACTGTCCTTCGCTGTTGTTCTTCGCTTGAAGTATATGGCAGTCTTGTATTTCGTGGTTGTTTCATTTGCAGTATTTACAGAACAGCTTCTACAATGTCTGCGGATTCAATTGTTCCTTGTGTTGAGTTGGTTTCTGGTCTGTCTTTAATTGCTTCGGGTCTTTTTTCTTCTTCTGCTTTGTCGTGCTCTTGTTGGTGTACAAGGCATGAGAATCTGTTGAAAAACTCAAGGCTTCATTCCTTCGCGTGTCTTCCTGCAACAACATAGTAATGACTCTCGAAAGAGTCAATTATGGATGAATCGTGATGATCATCACCCAGCTGTCGTAAGAACTTGGCAAGCTTGTAAGTAGTTGCATCACTGCGTCTTGATCATCTATGACAGATCCGACAGCGGCCATTTGTCTTAGCAGGTTCTTGAATTGATTAATATGATTCTGCAGAGAATCACCATTCGTCATCATTCTATTCTAGCAATCAAGACACACAGCATAAGACAAAGAGATACACGAAAATAGAGCGACTATATTATCAGTTTGGTTTTAGAGCGAGATCGTCGATGTCTCACTCGTTGGCGGATTGACTCTCTACTCTTTCGATGTGTTCTGCTCGTTGGTAGACTTTCATGCACAACTATGATATTTTACTTTCTTACTCTGTTTTCTACATCTCCTTCTATTTCTTACAGATCTCTGTCAAATTCTCATCTCCTTCTTTTTTGTTATGATACAAAGAGGATTGTTTATACCTCCACTATGTGGAGTTTACAAGATAGCTAAACGTAAAATCACAAGACTAGTTAACGCTAATTAACTAGTTAGTAAGTCTCCGTCATTGCTATTCATTTCAGTTGGGCGTGAAGCCCGTTGAGCTGCCAGCTGGCAGCGCGAAAGATTTCTCTTTGTTTGTTTTGTAATCTCCCGTTTGCTTTCGTTCTTTTTGTTTCTTTTCATAGTTTTTGTTTTTGCGTCCCCTTGTAGTTTACGGTCTTGGAGGTGTGTTTATGATTCGCGAATCGTTCGTGCTTCGAGTCAAAGGCACGTTGACTGTAGTGAATTGTTCTCGTTTGACCTTTGTTGGGGCTCTGCATTCTAATTTGATGTCTGTCCTCAATCTCCCTCTTGAATGGGCAGCAGTGTGAAGATCTCATGGCCTCTTTCGTCTTTCAGTCCAGGGAATGTGGACTCGTCAAACTTCACATCTCTACTCGAAACAACCTTCTTCTTGGTTGGATCGTAGAGTCTGTAACACATGTGTTCCATTCGAGTAGCCAACCATGATTGTTTTTTCGGATTTGTCATCGAGCTTGCTTCTCTTTTTTTTCAGAATGTGCTTGTATGTTGCACATCCAAACACTTGTACATATGATAAATCAGGCTTTCTGCATGTCCACATTTCATATGGTGTTTTGTTTTTCAGTGCTGTCATTGTAGATCTGGGTACCTGCTAGGAAACCAAAGATGAAACTGTCAATGGCAGATACAAGAGATAAGACAAAGACACGAGGGAGGCAATCAAGCATGCAGAGTTGTTAGGCAGAAGGAAACAGATTGACGTTGTAGTATAGTTTTGTCCTGCCTGTCAGAGGACTACTCAGGGTCGTTCTCTCTTGGAAACACTTACATTCTAACAGAGATGCAAGCCAGGAACGTTCATTCACAGATCAGCATACCGCCCAAATGAACATTCAGTAGATTCTACAGCTACATACTCTTAAAAACGAACTGAATCAAATCCTACAATATACTACACTGAAATGAACATTTAGTAGATTCTACAGCTACCTACTCTTAAAAACGAACTGAATCAAATCCTACAATATACTAGAATGAGCTACACTTGCAATAGTTGACAAAACAAGAAACAAGAACTAATCTACAACATGTTAGAAGTCCAAGAATCAAGAAACCAACCAGTCTTTTGATTTTTGGACATCCCAAGAACATTAAGAACTGGATTGTAAAGAGATATGCAAGAACTACACCACAAATCCAGCCTATTTAGTTTACTTGAATGTTGGCTCCTACATTGATCCACAAGAAAACATGAAATCTAATCCACAACTAGGAAAGCAAGAAAACTAATCCACTCTTTATCCACAACCACACACAATATGAATGGAAGGGCATGATCATAGGGGCATCACTCAAGAAAACCATTATGATCAAGGAGCTTAGTGTATCATCAAACTCATGGAAAATCTTCTTATTAAGCATGGAGTAGATACAATGCAAAAAGCTCCTCTACACAAAGAGGGCATCTCTTAAATAAGCAAGAGAGCTTCTTAGGTGGCATCCTAGTGGAATTTCCACATTTCACAAATTACAAGTGGAATAATGCTCTCCACTAGAGGTCACCATCAAAAGGTGGCACACTCTACTTTCTTTAAGAGGGGTGTACTTGCATTTATTACATTTGCCTAGAAATACTAGTTCCTACATGGTCATTCCATCTTCTGGGATTCACCATGAGGCTTACATAGTTCTTGCTTGTCATTCCTAACTAGCATTTCTCGGCTCTCAGTCTTCGTTGGTCTCGTATTCTCAGAGACCTCCTCGGTCTAAAGGTTGCTTTGTATGCAAGATGATGTTCCTCGAATCGAAAAAAAAAGACGAGCAATTGGACAATGTCAATCAATCATATACTAGCTAGCACAGCATCGATCAACGTCTTTATTACAATGCTAAATGATATTTCAACTAATTACTATGATTTCATATAAGGTTATATAGGTCACACACCAACAATTAAAAAGATATATCATATAGGTCACATATCACTAAGGTCCTCAATATAACATAAATGCTTTTGATCATGAATCTAAATGACCCCATGCAACCATTTAAGAGGTCACATGACAACATAATATTATGTCATAAAATCCTAAAAAACTTGTCAAATTACTTGTTTAATAACAATATGTACTATTTTTTATCTCATGATTTTGTCTTGTATGTCAAATATCAAGAAAAATAAAATTTATAACAATATAATAGCAATTAAATACTACCATAATGATCTTTGAATTGAATTTTTATGTTCCATCATATTAAAAAATATATTTTATGTAAGATTTTATGTCAAATCCTACAATAAAATATTCTAATAGAATCTAGAAAATATTATGACTTGCATGAATGACATTTAAAGCATGCAAGCCCATGTGGGAGACCCTCCCACATGTGAAGAGAGAGAAAAAAAACTGCGTGGATATCGCATGGATAACTTCTGAGTGGATAATCCACGTGAAACTTGAATGCCAATAAAACCACATTTTTGTGAGCATTCTTGCTCCTCTTCTCTTGCTTTCAAGTTTTAGTGGTTTTCTTAATCTAGTGTTTAGTGCTCTTGCTTGCTATTGCTCTTCCAAGCTCTATAGATCTTGCTTACTTGCTTGCTTTTGGTGGCTTTTCCTTGCTAGTGATCTTGCTCTCGCTATTGCTTGCAATCTCTTCCTAATCTATTGATCTTGCTTGCTGAACGAAGGAAGCAAGGAGGGAGGAAGTGATGATGAGTAGAGATTTAAAATTATATGTAAGGCCTTGTAGAAGGCAATGTATGAAGGGGGGATTTATTCACTCATCAAAGTACTTCTTTTTAATCAATCAATATAATGTTTTGGCACTACCTCATTCTTGCAAAAATTTTGAATGCATATATTTTAAATTCATGAATGCAAATGTATAGTCTATTGAATGCACATCTATTGAATGCAAATGTATCTATTGATGTATTCAATGCAATGTATAGTTTATTTAATGCACATCTATGGAATGCAAATGTATCTATTGATGTATTCAATGCAATGTATCTATTTTAGCACATGATTTGCATGCTAGAATGCACAATAGAAAGTAATGGAAAGCATAATGGAAAGTAATGGAAACCACAATATAATACATCAATAGATAACTTAAGCTATCAACTAAATATCAAATGAATCAAAATAAATTTGAATTTACCTTTACTATTGTATCTCCATTGTTTTGCAATCTTTTCTTTTCCTTTTGCATGCACTTGATCTTTCAATCCAATGAAAGCTCTTTTTTCATTTTTCATATCCAAGCCTACATCACAAACAAAAAAGATCTTAAAACATATGATCACAAAACACATACTATTAACATCCATCAATGAACTAAAATTCCTAAACGCTATCAATATTCTCACTCACATTCATCCCCATCTCATCCTCACTCCCATCTATACTCTCTTTTTCTCTCTCTCACACAAAAGAAAAAAGGAAGTCGACCTCTAGTTTAGGAGCGAACCACATTTTGGTTCGCGCCAAATGTTTTTTTTTTTTGTCAAAAAAATTTGCGTGGATTATTTCCAGAGATTTAATCATGTGGATACCGCATGAATAGAAAAAAAAAAATTTACCCACGCGGTATTTACGACCCCAACTTCGATGGATTTCGCGTGGATAAATTTTTTTTTGCGTGGATAATTTGCCACGCGGTATCCACGCGAAAGTTGAGCCTTTTTTTTTTAAATCTTACTATGGTATGGATAATCCACGCGTGGATTATCCATGCCAAATTAAAATTTCCATTTCCGGATCCGGGTGTCGGAGGCTTGCCCAGCTGCCGCTTGTCGGAGTTGTCGTGGATAATCCACGTAGTTTGAATTTCATGACCTCCAACCGATCTGCTGTCGGAAATGACACTTGCGTGGAACATCCACGCGTATATCCACGCAAATTTTTTTTTGGCTGTGCCACCTCCTTTGTATTATGTGTGGATATTTGCTACATGTGTTCTTATGTTTTAAGAATTCTCAAGATTTTTCAAATTTATTTTTTTGTAATTATATCGACCACATAATCATTACATTTATACTTAGAGATTAATGGCTTGTTTATGTAAATTTCCTTGAACAAATCATGATGTCCAACATGTACAATCGAATTTTTTGTTCGATGAATGCAATTTTAACTGTCGCACAAAATGATAGTAGCACCCATCTGTTATTGTCCAAGATTTACAAATAAGAATCAAAACCAAATAATCCCATGTGTTATACTAAGTACTCACATATTAAGGTCTCAACAATGATACTCATTCCTAAGGTTTTTCCTCAAGAACGTGTGTTATGTTTCTTAGGAACACGTTTTCAACCACATTATCAAATTCAATTTCTTCAAAATCGCATATATATTTAAACTTACAGACACTTTTGCGCATGGGTGAGGGACCCCATGCATCCTCCTCTCCTCACCCATGCCCCGAAGGTCATGTAGAAAACCTGATCAAACAAATCTCGGTTCTACTAACAAAGTGCACAGTTTAATTAACAGAGGATGTAAAATGAACTCAAAACATTTCTATTCGTCTTCAACCTTGAAAGATTCACGAAATATTCTTGTGGTAACTCGAAAGATTTGCGAACAGATTTCTTGTGGTAAATCGAAAGATTCGCGAACAAGTTCTTGTCGCAAAATATTTCATTTTTTGTTCAAACCTCACCTGTCGCGAAACTGTCGTCTGTTGTGAACAATTCGTGAAATTTCTTGATTCTTCTTCAAGCTCAAAACTGTCAAGTATCTCGAACAATTTTCGAAACACGAAGCTGTCGTGAAGAGACAAAGTGTCGCAAACAATTCACGAAACACGAAGCCTAGACGAAAAGATAAACTATCGCAAACAATTCACAAACAAAAATTATTTGAGCCTAGAAACAGAGCATTTATTTGAATATCAACCATCGTAACGGTTAGATCTACTTTTACAGAATTAACAAAAGACATATCCTGTAGCAATATAAATACATGTGCACTACTCGTTGTAACTCACTCAATCAGAGACACAACAACAAAATAAGAAAGCAAGAGATGTATATTGATGATTTAGATTCAGAATTATAAAATTCGTTTTTGATCAAAGTTTCTCAATTTCTGATTGTCTAAAATTGTCTATCTAAAATATCTCTTAATTCTGCATGCTTATTCAATCAAGGCAAAGATTGTTCTATTAGTACATAGATCGGGAACAGACTTGATTCAAGACACTGATATTAGTTTGATTTATTCAAACTTTCATCGTGTTCTCTGAAGAAGAATTATTACTATTTTTCCTACAATGGTATCAGAGCATATCAGAGTCGATACAATAGTATCCTCAAATCTCTCTCAACATTCTTCATACATCCATCAGCAGCCGCATCTTGAATTTATTCAGAAGAATAAAAGATGTTGACAATCAGCAATATTTAGTCTAAGGTCAGTACGATCTTGGATCCATAAGGTTCAAACTATTTGATCTGGAAATTAAAGACTTCAGTCATATCAAAGGGCGAAGGTCTTTGGCAATGGGTAGAACCAATAGAGGAGAAGCCAATAACTACTCCTGACAAAGAACTTCGAGAATGGAGTTTGAGAAATGACAAAGCTGTAGCAATTATTGTGTCATCAGTGCATGACAACATAATGCTAGACCTTACTAACATTCAATCTCCATATACAAGAAGAAAAAGAAGAAGAAGATGAAGAAGAAAAAGAGGGAGAGGGTTAGCAGGCGCCCTCAAGGAGAGAGAAAGTAACAGCAATGCTTGAAAGGAAATGAATTACAAATGAACAATGAGTACATATAAATAGGCCTTCCAAGGGCCCCTAGACTCTTCCAAACTCTAAGTTCTAGAACCTTCCAAACCCACCACTAATTATAGGGCACTCCCAAAAGTCAAGATAGGGCCCCTTAACATAATTAGACTTTACCACTAGACCAAAATCGGGTCCAACTTAACTAAAACTATCTTAACATGGTCTAAATGATAAACCTACCCCATGCTTACACAAATCTTAGCCTTTTGGATCAAAATAACCTATGCGAAACTAACATTATCATTTACTATTTCTAACAGTTATATTACCATTGTATTGCATGGACAAAAACTCAATGTTTCCATTTATTTGAATTGTCATGGATGGCTCATCCATGTGCAATTTATTTGTGTTCATCTATTGTCATATGAAGTGTCATTAATAAATACATGATATCCAAGGTTTGAAGATTGGAAAATCAAACATGGCATTTGGAAAATTTAGAGTAATTTAATTGTTTGCGAGATTTTTTCTGTAGTTGAGCCATGTGTGATCCCTAGCTAAGTTGATATCTAGAACCTCACTCAAGTGTACCTATGAGTATTACATTTGCATATCAACATCTAGCTCATATGATAGATATCAAGTAATTGAAGTTTTTTAGTGATATAGTATACAAACTTAATATTAGATTTGTAGAAAGTATTTTGTTCTTAGCGTTTCTTTGCTAAAAGAATATGAGAATTATGAACTTTTTCAAATAAATGGGACACAATTTTTACAAATAATTATTTGCAAAATTCTTTGCTATAGTTGTGTGTGTGTGTGTGTGTGTGTGTGTGTGTGTGTGTGTGTGTGTGTGTGTGTGTGTGTGTGTGTGTGTGTGTGTGTGTGTGTGTGTGTGTGTGTGTAGTCAATAATTTAGATTTTACTTTAATTTCATTTCATTACCTCACTAGTAATCAAAAAAAGAAAATTAGACTATGAATGAGCTTATAATATATGTTATCTCACTTTTGGTTTTCTTTTACAAATTTCAAATTGGATATATTTATGTAACTAGCCTCACACTAAATAACATCATATAATAAAAGATTGAAAACACATTTATTCTTGGATTTTTTTGTCATAGAAATATTGCAAGACAACTATTCTTCAAAATGAACTAAAATTTATAATTCTTGTGTAACCATGCTATAAAAGACTATTTACTATTATGTCGAAACGTATGCATAGAATCACAATAGATAGATTCTTTCTTATCTCTTGATAAGATTATCTTAAAGTGTTCAAGTTGGATATTGGTTTGGTAAAGTGGAAACATCAAACAACATAATGGTAGACCATGCATAATAAGTTATTCAAGTTCCCTTTGTGAGAGGATTTGTTGTTTTTTGGTTGAGTGGTAGTGGTTCAGTGCTTAAAGAATAATGCTCACCAAACAAAAGAACAAATCATTTTTATATGCTTTCTAGTGTCAATCAAAGATCAATCATAGGATTTGACCACAATATTTTATCCTATAACTCAATTATTGTATGTTCATAAGTGGTTCCCCATTATCTCAAATTAAAATATTCCAAAAGTTGAATTAAATGTGATATTTTCATAGGTGATGGGTGCGATTCTTTTCTTTATGGGCTTGATGTTAAGATTATTACATTCCCCACTAGCTCATGTCATGTAGTATATATAGAAATTTTATACCTAAAACTTATCCCATTATGTCATTTACATATATCCTTGCATGTGTCCTTTACATGGGTAAATCTACTTATTTTTTACATATATAATATTAACAATGTAAGAACACTGTAGAAGAACAAATTTTAAAGTTTTCTTATGACAAATTCAAATCTTGTTGCAAAAATATAAGAAGAGAAACTGTCTAGTAATTGTCTTTATGAGAGTAAATACTTTGACGTGTATAGTATAGAAAGAGAATAGATAGATGGACATGCACAACTTCAAAGAAAAGAAAACCAAAAAAAATTAGTTGTAAATAACATAATTGACTTTTAATGTAAGTCCTTTGAGAAACAATCTAATCATCAAAAGAATTTAGATAACCAAATGTAATCATGGCAATTATAAAAGCATCGTATATTGCACTTGAAAATTTTTCAAATTCAAATTTTTGTAATCTGTTGTCACCAAAGTACGGAAGTCTATCTGCTTTAAATAAAGTTTGTCTCTTAATTGTATACCCTAACTGAACTAGTTGTTACTACAAGAGTACCATACTCAATAGAATACATATTGGTGAAAAGGTGTTGCAATAAATTCAATGTATATAATTTGATGCTATTTTGCAGCTATAAAGATCTAGCTATTCAATAATATATTCCTATTTATATCACTAGTAGTATTGAAAAATGCTATTTTATTTGTGACCCACTATGAAAATGCAGATACTAATCTACTTTTCATGAAATTAAAAGTTTTGAAAAGCACCATGGTTTGCTTGCTTCACAAGTTAAATTGTAATGTGAGAGAAAAATAATTAAATAGAATTACATACATAGAACAATTACTAACAAGTTGTAATTTTCACCATCAACAATCTTCTCTCATCTATAGATCTAAAGTTTGCCAGCAGATAGATCAAATGGATTTTTTTTCTAAAGGACTATTCATTTAGTGTCAAATAATGGTATACCTTTGAACCATCCCAATATGAGCATCTCAACTCATGGCATAATGCTTGGTCGTGCTCTTTCCATGCATGGTATTGCCACTAAATTGAAAATATTAAGCAACTAGTATTAGCGTTGAAGAAGAAAAAAAAGTTCAAGAGTTATACGCATTTATCATCATAGGAATTCATTTGCCAAATGATGAACTAATAGGGCGCAATTGTAGTAGTAGTAGTAGTAGTAGAGAGAGAGAGAGAGAGAGAGAGAGAGAGAGAGAGAGAGAGAGAGAGAGAGAGAGAGAGAGAGAGAGAGAGAGAGAGAGAGAGAGAGAGAGAGAATTTTCACAGTGTAGTGTCGAAAACTGCATGTCTAATAATGTCATACAATGTCCAGGAAGGTATGAGTGGGAGAGGGAAAACAAATTTCCCTTCAAATAGGATTTTAAAATTTAAAACGTCCTGTAGTGTTTTTTGAAACTTTGCGTGGGAACTTCCTTTAGTCAAGTAAAAACCAATCTTTATGAAAGTTTAGGTTACTTGTATTTTTGAAGAGGTATGCATTGTTTTCCATTGTTCGATAGTGAAGCAGGGCAAAGGTAAACGAAGGAGCATCCATGAGAGAGAGAGAGAGAGAGAGAGAGAGAGAGAGAGAGAGAGAGAGAGAGAGAGAGAGAGAGAATTTTCACAGTGTAGTGTCAAAAACTGCATGTCTAATAATGTCATACAATGTCCAGGAAGGTATGAGTGGGAGAGGGAAAACAAATTTCCCTTCAAATAGGATTTTAAAATTTAAAAAGTCCTGTAGTGTTTTTTGAAACTTTGTGTGGGAACTTCCTTCGGTCAAGTAAAAACCAATCTTTATAAAAGTTTAGGTTACTTGGACCTTGTATTTTTGAAGAGGTATGCGTTGTTTTCCATTGTTCGATAGTGAAGCAGGGCAAAGGTAAATGAAGGAGCATCCATGTGAGAGAGAGAGAGAGAGAGAGAGAGAGAGAGAGAGAGAGAGAGAGAGAGAGAGAGAGAGAGAGAGAGAGAGAGAGAGAGAGAGAGAGAGAGAGAGAGAGAGAGAGAGAGAGAGAGAGAGAGAGAGTCTACTCTTAGGATACTCATGTATGTATTTGCCTTAAGGCCTGCACCATCCATAAGGAATGGTGACAACATACCAAGAGCTCATGTGCGAAATTTAGCAAGTATAATAAAACAACAATCGTGAGCATTGGTAATCCATCTGAATGAGCCTTTGTGGGCTTTATAGGTGTAGAGGAGGTATGGTAGAGAATCATTTCCCAAGAAAATTTTTGGTAAGAAATTAGTAGTAGTGTCCATTATATATGACATGGAATCCTCAACAGAGTTAGATTGTTCATTGGGAAAAGGAGTAAAGTCTGGACTACTAAGTCTTTGTATGGCCAACTTTTGTACAAAGTATTTACACATGAAACAGGGGTTGTGTTGTGCTTTATCGATATCGTTTACATAAAGAAATGTGGTAATTCATTCTAGTTCATCATTGGCAATCCTATTCTTAGTAAGAGTAGTAGTATTACCATGAACCCATTTCCCCTTTCTAATATAGCTTAAAGCACAATCTTTGCAAAAAACAGCATGTTTTATTTTAGTAGTTTCATCTAAAAGTGCGTAATCTAAAAGTGCGTAAGAAGGTAGCAATTTCATAAGCTTGAACCATCTCTTATAAAGATTGAAAGCAACTTCGTTCACATTAGCTTGTCATAAAGTAATATGGTTGAAGCCTTTTTCTAAAGATTTTCGTAAGAAGGAACTTTTCACGACAATACAATCTGTGCATATGACATGACCAAATTTTTCTGAGACTAAATTCTTCAAACGTTTAAAAGTAAGACACTAGCAGAAATGTAGGTTTTCTATATCAAATTGACAAAAAACATCATAAGAAAAATACCATTCATTTTTAACACTTGGTAGGTACGACCAACCAAAGATAATGTCATGAAGGACTTCGTCTACAATACCAAAAAGTCTGCGTAAAACGTGAGCGTAAAAGCCATTCATATGGATAGTCTCAAAAACTCTATTACGGTAACATAAATGTAAAAAAAGTCTTCTTGTGTTGCTGCTAGTAGTGAACTGGAGATAGCCAGTCGTTGATATGCTAATTTCCCTTCTAATTGTCACGTCTTCATCCTGCACATCGATTAGGATCTGTAAAAGTTCAGTTTTTTGATTGGTAGATCATCTTTGGTGCCACTGCTTTGTCCTTCCTTTACCAGGAAAGAACTTGGCTAGGTTATTCATCATCAACCAGATAGCATGGTCAAACCAAATGATGGAAGAGCTATTTTTTCATTTTTCACCACATCTATATTTGAAAAAGGTCTTTTCCAATTCCAGATTCTGGCTTGGTGAAGATTCATTCCTTTGAAGTTGGTCTCAAAGTGGCCTCTAATTTTGGCCCAGGTTTGTTCAGAGGGACAACGTGATGGCTCAAATTTGTTCATACGAATGATGGTGTCAAAAGAAACAGGGGTCTCAAGTGAAGGATTTCTATGCATGGCGGCTAACTTGTAGACTTTTATTTTTTTTCAGTCAAATGAGTCATCATGATCCAAAGATCGATAGGGATGGGTGCAAGGAAATCGACAGAAGGCAGACTCCAAAGTTTATAAGACGTGAGCGTGGATTTGTACTCAATAATTCTTCCAGAAACAAAGGGTACTTGACAACTTATAGATTGGCAAAAGTCATAAGAAGAGAGGTCACCAATGTCGCAAATGTCTTGAGAGAAGATCTCGAGCTGAGTGGCACTATCCTCATCAAGGTCATCAGTAAGAACTAAAGGATGCGATGGTAGAGGAGCATCAGACACAGTAGGGGAAATGATAGCAGGAGTAATATCATTTTTGTTCTCCAAGCACATGAACACTTTTCTAATGTGCATATTACAAAACTTTTTGTCTTTTTCGAATTTTTCAACGAAATCATTAAGGCGACTATAAAGATTCTCCACTAAGCTCAAAGTGTCTTTCTTCTTAACAAAATCAAGATAAATCTTTACCGAGTCACTAGTTTCAAGCAGATCAATCAGACAAAGAATCTTATCGTTAGGTCCAGCAGAAGAATAAATAGCCCTATCAGTGTTAACAAATTTATGCATCTCAACGGTCTTTTTTCATACAACAAATCAGTGTCTAAACAAAATGGTTAGGTGGAGGAAGGCTCCTCATAACCCAAAGAGTCAGCGTCTTGAAATGATCCTGTGGACTAAACCATAAAAATAGACCTTTATTAGCTTATGAATCGGATAAAAGGTAAAAGCTTCAATACTATCCCAACCAAGAAATAGTCAGATTTACACCACTAGGATTTACAAGACTGCACTTAGTTCCTCTTGACAAAGCAAGACTGAAGCTTTTTAAAGCCTTTATTTATAATCCAACAAGGTAAAATATAGCTGAAAAGTAAGATACAATACTAAAAAGCACCATAAAGCATAACCACTCTCAAGACATCCAGCTAATACCTGCCACCATCCCACACAACAAAACCACTCAAGCTAGTTACATGAGGAAGACAGGTGTCATGGCTGAATGTCAATTGTTACTTTTCATACTACTAGTGTACATTACCTTTTTCACATGATAAGGCAAATCCTTACAGAACATAGCCCATGTTGTAATGCTTTTTTTATTGTGGCTTCTATTGTGAAGTGCCTTCTGTTGATGTGTTCAAAAGTGACTTTGACGATAAATCATACTTCGTGAGTCACAAAACAACACTTTAAGATATCAACTTTTCATGTTGCATAAAGTTCTATTGCCATTTATGGGTATTATAAAGCTTAAAAAATCAATTCCCTCTATCTCACCTCGCTCAAATTCAAGATGGCCATTTCTCAAAATTTTGTTGTTGATTTTGATTTTACGTCAAATTGCTAATGTATGGTGTCATGCAACTCATCCATGACTTTTCTTTTGACTACATTTTATATCGTAGATAAATTATCTACAATATAGTGTTGTTTGTCCATTTATACCATCATTCAAAAACAAAAAACAAAACTAGGGCTATGGATCTCATTATTCTACTCATTGTCCATGGTTTATTAGTTGAACAAAATCACTTAATGATACACATATCTAAAAAATCATTGGCTACTAGATGATGTTTGTGTTTCTCGAGCATATATCATTGAAAACCATTTGTTTAATATTAGTATATCCAAGGTAACCATTATTTTCTTTCTTGTGTTTAGGTATAACATTTTCAATATCACACTTAAAGCAGGTATAAATTTATGGCATCCCTTCATCCAATAAATTGTTGTTGGTGTAGGCGCTGGAGCTTTCTTAAATTCATTAATTTGTTAGTATCCTTTGGAGTCCACTCTAGTTGTCTCAGTGATTTGATAAATCAATCTTGCCCATTTAGAAAATTCTAATATGAACCCTCAATAATACTTGCAATGGCCTAGTGCTTTTTCATTTACCTTTTTACTACAATGGCTTGCTCTTATAATGCTTGTATCATTCAATGTGATGCTTTCTAAGGTTTGCTCTCAGATATGGTTAAGTATACTTAGCAAAGGAGTTCTTTGTTTCAACTTTTTATGGTAAAATGTCAACCTGTCCTATGATGGACAGATCATGCTTTCTAGTAGACAAATTGAAGCGCGCCTCACTAGTCGTGATGGTAGCATTTTGCTTTCTCACATCTCGCTATGGAAATACTTGTGTGGCAGTGATGAATCAGTTGTCCGCATTGTCATCTAAATGCTTTACTTGCTTCTTGTATGGATAACAATAGAAAGGCTTTATCTTTGCCTTCTTGAGACTTGAATATGTGTAGATGTCCATAGATGGACATATTGCATATACTTCCTATTGATAATGATGGATTATAATGTTGAGGTGTAACCTGGGCAGCGATGGACAACAAACACTTTGTACCTACTCACTTTTTGCTTGCACCACTCCTACTATCCAATGATGGATAGTAGGAGCAATCACTTTATATCCACTTATGAGTAAACTTGCATGTTGTCCAGTGATGGACAACAGGCTAAAAAAAACTTTTTATTCTCTGAAGCTTCATGTATAAATATCGTCTATCATCCAACAATGGATAGAAGATGGCTTTCTGGCTCAACTTTTAAGTAAATGTATCACTGGACTATCTATGATTGCATCCTCTCTAACATCATCTTACACTTATTATGCGATACTAAATGCTTATCGGTTTATGGGATAATGTAGCATTGTTGGATAACTACGGCCTGTTAGTTAGAATTAAAGTAGAATCATTGTGCTACTGTATTGTGGGTCCTATCAGTTGATAAGGATCAGTTGGCCTCGCCACGAGGCAAGTCGACGGGACACGCTTCCCGCCAACGGCAACCTGGGTCATGCATGGGTTGCCTTAGTGAACAACTATATGTACAGTGTAATTTCATTTTGAGAAATATAGTTGCTATGTGAGCTTGCTGTGAACAGTGTTTTTTGCCTGTGTTATTGTTGTGTAGCATGATCTGTGTTCCTGTTTGAAGAAAATTCTAAGTTGGTATCAGAGCCGTACAGGGAGTGTACACAACAGTACAACATCGTCGTTGAAGAGAGCTTCGGGAGAAATATCTTTTGAGAGTTCGGGGTTTACGGTGGGTACGAAAAGAGAAGCACTGGTACACGATTTCTAGTTTATAGAGGCTTGCCAAGCTCAGCAAAGGAATTATTAGCCTGTGCATAGCATCAAACAGGGAAAAATCTGGTGAAAAATTGACAATTTTGAAGCCAGTTGAAAATTGAAACCGGGTTTTGGGTTACGGTTTTCTATACATAACTGGTGATTTCTTCACTGTTTGTGCACCATTTTGGATGTTGTAAGGACAGGAAGGAAGCTAATTATATTTCAACCAACCATGGAGAGTTTATGAGGTTTATGTCAGAGATTTGTTTGCAGACAGTTAACCTAGCAGATTTGCGGTAAAAGGTGAAAAAAGCCACTTTGTCAAGTTGAGCTAAAATCATCGTTTCTCCATGGAATTTCATGATTGAACACTCTACAGACTTGGTATCAGTAGGGCGACCCTGCTCCAAGCCTCAGATCATGCTCAAATCCATCCAAAAATGAGATTGATCAAGCAAAAATCAGCTTGGGGAGGCACGGCCGTAGACAGGGAGGAGCGTGGAGCTCGCGCGTGACAAACAGGGGGAGCGGCTCAGTGTCAAAAAGTGTATAGTGGCCGCAAGAAAGGGTTTCAGTGCACAGGATTGCATGTGACCATAGGATTGGACTCCTATTGGATGGACAGCCGAGATGGATTGTTCAGAGAACAAGCTGGACCACAAGATCGTGGTGGGCCATTGGATGAAGTAGAAAAGGTCTTGAAGGGTCTTGAAGTGCATTTTGGCCTTCAACTTCATTAAAAATTTTCGTACTGAAATTGGAGTTGGGTCCCTTCACAAGTGAAGTGTGAAGTTTCTTCAAGGTGAATAAATAGTTCAAAAACAAGGAAAATCCCTATTTTTGGGTCCTTTGTCCATTTTGACCCAAACGAAAGGCTATAACCTCCAAACAAAGGGCACCCGGACTGTACCTGCAAGTACGGGGTACAGCAAAACAGAGTGATTGTAGCAGAGAAAGTGTTCGGAGTGCGCCAAAAGTGATTTCACCATTTCATTGGGCACGTAGTTGGGAGTTGACGACTAAGTGCATTTCAGAAGGCGACGTCGACTTGGCTTTCAAATTGGTGGAAAAGCGGCGAGTGGCCTGGTAGGGGAAAAAGTCCAGGTCAGTATTTTTAACTTCTGACATCACAGTTGGCCTCGACATACTGCTTTTAGCCTACGGCAGAAGTTTCAAGCAGTTTTGCGATGACAAACATGGGAAAGTCCATTTTGAGTTAAAGTAGCAAATTGGACGGGATTTCCAGCTATGCAGTGTGGAAATTCAAAATGAAAAACATACTCATGGAGAAAGACGTGTGGGATGTCGTCACAGGTGATGAGAGAAGGCCGCCAAATGAAGCGGATATCAAAGTATTTGACAAAAAGATGAGGAAAGCTTTGACCTTCATTAACTTGTCAGTGAAGGATCACATCATTACCCACATTTGTGATGTTGTTATACCCAGACAGGCATGAGATGTGCTAAAGGAGCAATTTGAGACGTCAAATCCGTCTAGAATCATGTTTCTGAAGTCAAAGCTGAATAGTGTCCGCATGGAGCAAGGAGAGCACATTCAGACGTACATGACCAGAATCAAGACAATGAGGGATGAATTGCATTCTATTGGTGAGCGCATACATGATGTGAGCTGGTGCACAATGCATTGTGCGGCATTGCAGAACCCTATCAGATGTTTGTGAGCGGAATAGCACTAGGAAAAAGATTGCCAACCTTTGACGAGCTCACAGGATTCTTGATGCAAGAAGAGCAATGGCGAGAAATGGTGAAAGCTAGACGTCAAAATACTGACGATCAGGCACTTGCGACACACCAAAAACAAGGCAAGGACAAGGGCAAGAAAAACTCTAAACAATAATTTCTAAGACTTAGGAGGTTGAGGGATCTTCCAGTAAGACCAAGAAGAAAGGCAAGCGCTTCCGTTGTGGTAAAAAGGGTCATTGAAAGAGTGAATGTCGCAAATTCCTGGTGGAACAAGGCAAGGGGAAACCAAAGCAAGTAGGTAAACTTGTTGATGAGGGTGAGATTGAAGACTGTAGCATCTTCATATCTGCATGATCATCAAATCAAGATTATCAAGCATGGTATATTGACTCGGGAGCCACAAGACACATGATAGGTAACAAGAATTGGTTCAGTAGCTTGAAAGTGTTGGATAATGGAACATCCGTTTCACAAGCAAATGGTGATGTGTGCAAAATCAAGGGGATAGGCACTGTTTCAATCCAACTACCAGGATGGCAAAAGCAGGATGATCAGGGAGGTACTTTACGTACCAAGTTTGAAGAAAAATCTACTTTCTGTTGGAGTTATTACTAATCAAAAGTTGAAAGTAGTATTTGCCCATGATTGTTGCTTTGTGAAGGATGTGAACCAAAAGTTCAAAGTTATTGCGGATGGAGTAAGGGAGCCCAATACAAAATTGTACAGGTTAAATGCTACAATCAAGGGGCAACATGGACTCGTATCATCCATTCCATCGCAAACCGAGTTGTGGCATAAGAGGCTTGGTCACTTGAACTTAGGAAGCGCTAAGAATAAATTATCAGATTGAGCAACAAGAGAGTCAGACAGAATGAAGAAAAACATTGCAATATCAACACAAATCTGAACGCAGATCAATAGAGCTGTTATCAGATGAAGCATAGCAAAATATACATGTCAATAATGCTATGGAGCACAAGACAATAGCGGACGAAATCGCGTGCTCTACAAAGCTAATTCAATCTGTAAAAGAAATGAACCTATTATTGACAATACAAAAGAATCAATGCGCAAGGCATCTACTTCGTCTATCTCTGATAAGCTTCTAATGCTTATTGTACTTTACACACGCTTGTTATTCGAATATGCAAATGGTATTCAATATATACACAATTTACAGGTGTGCAGATGAAAAAAGTACAAAGTGGATGTGTTGTCTGTAGCAGATCATGGGTGGGTGCTATCGTTGTCAAATCTGTTAGCACAGTTGCATGGGATGAGCGTGAAAAGGCCGCGACGTCAGCCTTCACTGAAATGAACATTGGTGAAGATGTGAAAAATGCGACACTCTGACAAAATGCCTAAGGATTTGATTTATAGGTTGCCTTCGCTTTTCCTAGGGCACCTTTGACATTTTGTAAGGCAGCGTCGTCTTTTTCGCCTGTCACAAATCACGTGTAAAAACACAGTGTCACCTTTTTCGCCTACAGTAGCGTTTTATTCGTCTGTCTTATTTTACATGTAAATATGCAGACTGTGCGACAACATGAGTAGAAAAAAATGCAGCATGAATGGAGACAGATTAAATTAGGATTTAGGAGAGTAGAGGAGATAAATCCAACATATTGACTAGTTCTAATTTAGTCAAGGCCTCAAAATAGCCCTCGGAGTGCTGAAGCGATTGTGAGGTGTATATCGAGGCTCAGACAGATTTGCAAATTTCGAAAAGACTAACCATTGTTGCAACATTTTCAAAGAGGGAAGAGGAGTGGGTGATGGAATCAAGGGACGTACCTACTGCCTTTGTCCTCTCCCTTGGTTGTTGATCCTTGATCACCCTCTTTATCCTCCTTGCTCTCCTTATTCTCCTCACATTTGAGTGCTCCTCTTGCTTCTCCTGCTATTGCTCTTTGCTTTCCCCTCTTGCATTTTGCTTGCTCCTCTTGCTCCTCTTGCACTTTGCTTGTTCCTATTGCTCTTCCTCTTTGCTTACTCCTTGCGAAATCAATTGTGGTGAGCTCAAGAAAAAAAAAAGTGGTGGATGGAGGCTTTTTTATTGTTGGATGCAAGGTAATCTCTTTTTCTCAATCTCTCTTTCTCTAACATCATAGTATCCATCTCAAAGTGATTGCAGTTTGGTTTTATTGACACCATATTTTCTATGCAGGTCTATTTTGAGGCAAAGGAGTCGACGAATCCACAACAAATTTTTTAAGGTAGCAGGCAGGTCGGAAAGGCCATCGAAAAAGGCGGATCTACGGGATGTGATATTCCGATGGATATTTCGATGTCTTATTTTTTATTTATCAGATGCTTTAGGGTGCTATAGATCTAGGTGAGGGTGTTGTAGGTCCATAGTTGGGGGTTCTGTTGATCCAGACTTCCAGAGGGTCGGAATGCCTATCGAAATATACAAGAATCTATGGGATTTGTTAAATCAGTGCCTATTTCGATGGCTATTCTAATGCCAGATCCAATGTTTTGGTGTATTTGCAGGATTCCATATGGATGTTTGTTGCTTTGTTTATAAAAATAATTTGTTACAACTATTTTTTGTGATACTAAACTTAACAAACAACAATTTTGCTTTTTGTTTTGCAGGTTTCATCATTGGTTACTGGGCCGATATTCATCATAGCAGCTCCCTAAGATACTTTCAGGGTCGGAATGGAGCTCAGAATAGATCGTGCTAGTTCTGACAGTATACTAGTGTCTATTTTGAGGCCTATTTTGACCTCGGTTTAAATGTTTTTTTTTAGCTTTCCAATGACGGATATGTGAATTTTATTATACATTTGTGAAGCTTAGTTGTTTTTTTTAACATAATCTTCAATTGTGATGACTAGTTCTATGATTTCCCCATGAAGGATTTGTTACATGGATTTTTGATATGAAATTGTTTTGTAATTTTTTATGCCGATTTTTGGGCTCTAACATCATCTAACACAACTAGTAGCAGTTCTAGGTACTTGCACTATTGTAGCAGTTTGTCTCCTATTTTTTTGTGGTAGATCCACATTTTGTAGTGTAGAACTATATTCAATTTTATTTACATTTGGATTTATGAAAATAGATCTACACAGCTTAGAAACAAATCTATAATTTTGTTTATAAATCTGTTGATAATGGGTACATCTATCAAATGGAATGGGAATCAGTGAATGTCAGAACAAACCTCAGAATATCTGGATCTATTTAAGACAGTATACCATCTCTTATTCTGAGGTCCATTATGACCTATGCTCATACATTTTTACAATTCATAAACAGATTATATGTTAGATTGTTACCATAGCTCATAAATGCTAGATTATATATCTCTGTTCATAAATGTTTATCTCCTAACTTTTGTTGTAGATGCACGTTTTGTAATGTAGAAATACATTTAATTTTATTTTACATTCGGATTTATGAAAATACATCTACATATTCTAGAAACAAATCTCTACATTTGTTGATGAATCTGTTGATAATGGGTGGGAATCAGTGGAGGTTGAAACAGACCTCGAAATATCTGGATCTGTTCAAGGCACTATACCATCTTTTATTCTAAGGCCCATTCCGACCTCTGCTCTTACTTTTAAAAATAGATCTCTGGTAAACATTGGCAATTTGTGCATGAACACTGCTAGATTATTACCACCTCAGCTGATATATCAAGATTACAAAAATCTCGTCCCAGTTGATACATAAAAAATGAACAAAATCTTACTGAACACCACGACATTTTTTAGATTATTTCATTGAGGCCTTCATGCTGCCTTCTTGATTACATTTGTCCTTGAAATGACGACACTTCTCCACTAGTGTTTTTATGAACTCGATGGGGAACTCCATAGTCGGACTAAGAAAACAAATGATCCCCACTCTCAACAATTCGTGGTATACATAATTAATGTTTCAAGCTTACTAGTTCGTGCTACTCTAGTTTGTAGGATCTTAATCTAGTCCTGTTATTTTAATTTACGGGATCATAATTTATGTGTTGTGTATTGGTTATGTTTCATGCTGAGAGAGAGAGAGAGAGAGAGAGAGAGAGAGAGAGAGAGAGAGAGAGAGAGAGAGAGAGAGAGAGATCATGAAAGAGTTAAAGGTAACAAACACTCCCAATTCTAGGAAGGCGTGTAGCCCTTGTTTTCTTCCGATAAAGATGTGGTTCACATGTTTCTTGTTATTTATTTATTTATTGGACCAGTAATAAGAAAGTAATCAATTTTACTTGCCAACATGTCTCTAACAGATCTCACCATGTATTTTTTACTATGACAGTAGCGAGTAAAAATAACAAGTAAAAAGAAAGCTATTTAGATCGACGAGTATTATAGGCAAGTAAATATGTTGCAAGGAATGGTGAGAAATAAGGGTAATTACAGTAAATAATTGGCAAAAAATGGCATGAAAACTAAGGTGAGTAAATATGTTGTAGAGAACAGTGAGAAAATGGCTATGGATGAAGTGATGAGTAATGAGAAAAGATGGATGGCAAGTAATGGTGCTCGGCGAGTAATATACGAGAAATCAAATCTTTACTCGTGGGTTTCTCAAATCGTAGATCCAGTACTATACTAGATATTTTATGGATGACAATTATTGATACTGGTGAGATAGAGAGAAATATCTCTTGGTGAGTAATTTAAAAAGGTGAGATATTTGAAAAAGTCAGAGAATTTCAAACTGGCAAATAATAGGACGAAAAATTGGAAATTACTCGCCGAGCTCCAAATTGTAGATTTGATGCTTCTAAAAGCTCTAACAAGGTGGCAAAAAATCTGGTGACAAAAAAATAGAGAAATTCAAACTAGTGAGTATTCGAATTGGGCGAGTAATCAGATATTTACTCATCAAGCTATCTGATGGTGCATCAAAGTCTACTCTGCTCTCTAGAAAAGTGGCGAAAAAAGAAAATAACAGAAAATTAGAAAAATGAAATAGGGTGAACGAGTAAATAACCTGATTTTTTATGGATTTTTTGATTTTTTCACACAAAACTCTAATCCACACCTAACTAATACTGACAAGCTAAAACCATGATTATTGACAAAATGCAAGGGTTTAAAGGAGAAGAGTTTGAAAAAGAAGAAGAGAAGCACTATTTGGCAAGACGAATGATGGTGTTCCCGGGCAACGACACCAGTGTTGGATCATTCATAATACGAGATTGTCGTTGGGAGTGGCAACCTCGCCTTCACCTGCATATCACGAAAAGAGAGAGAGAGAGAGAGAGAGAGAGAGAGAGAGAGAGAGAGAGAGAGAGAGAGAGAGAGAGAGAGAGAGAGAGAGAGAGAGAGAGAGAGAGAGAGAGAGAGAGAGAGAGAGAGTAAAAAAATTTCACATAGTCCCCCTTGACAAGCCAAGACCAAACCCTTTGAACCCTTTAATTTATAGTATAGCAAATAAACATAAAGCTGTATAAAGTCTTACAGTATAGAGTACCATAAAGCGAAACAAGTTTTAGGACACTCAACTATTACCTGCCACCATTCCACAAAACAAAACTGGACGAGTTAGTTGCGTGAGAGAGACAAGTGTCATAGTTGAGCATCAGTTTTTATCCATGTCTAAAATAAGTTTCTATCCTAGAACGTAACTGTATCAGGACAGATGTCATTCTAATCAGTATAAGGGCAAACCAAATGCATTGAGGTCACATTATCGTTCTACAGATAAGACAAACAACTATTGTATCAAAGTTTTTATAGAGAGTTCGAACATTTTGCGAGTAAAAGAATGCGAGTTTTTGTTTGTCTATTTCAATGATTGTCAAGACCATTGTTTGAGGCAAAAAATCCCCACCTTCCCAGCAAATCCTAATATTTTCCTTGGCCAAAACTCACCAAGTACTCCTCTAAGTATTTATGTGATCATTTCCTATCCACTTTTTCCTAATGCCTCTTGGGCACTTTTGTAGTACCAGTTCCATGTCAACTTCAAACTCTACCTTGAATAGCTTATCAAATCATTGAACTCTTTCCTTGGTGGCTGGACTGCAAGGAACCACAAGAAGTCTTTTAATGGTTTCTTGCAGTGGTTGAAATGTAGGAAATCGCAAGAAGTCTTCTTCTGGTTAACTTGCAGTCCAGCCTTCTTGCGATTCCTTGCAATCCATCCACTGCAAGGAACTTCAAGAAGACTTCTTGCGGTTATCTTGTGGTGGCGCAAGGAACCACAAGAAGGCTGGACCACAAGTTAACCCCAAGAAGTCTTCTTGCGGTCCAGCCATCACAAGGAACTACAAGAAAACTTCTTGCAGTTAACTTGCGGTCCAGCCACCACAAGAAGTCTGGACCATAAGAAACCGCAAGAAGACTCTATCTTAGTTGCAAGATGATCCTGTTAATATCCCAAATAGATACATTAATATTTCACGTCTATGTTAGTTGCAAAGGACCGTAAGTGATCTTTGCTTACGATATTACGAGTATGTTAATATCTACATCTATGTTGATTGCATTCTATTTGGATAACGACTTCAATACATGTGGAACCTAGAGACCATGAGGCAATGGGTCTAAGCCCTCAAATTGAGATGTATTCAAACTGGAATGTTCTAGTGAACCAACTACCTATGTGCTGTATAATTTGTTCACCATTTTTCCAATATTGCATTCAGCTCTTTTATTATTCTTTGAGCATGGCTACCTAAAAATCCAAGTTAAAAAAAATCGCAGAACTTGCAAAAATGTATATGCAATTTGTCAATCCTCCTTTATAGAGAGGGTAGTCTTCACCTCCATGCCACAGCTTGGTTGCTAGCTTGATCTCTTCATTTTCATCTGGCGATAGAACAAACTCGATAAGAATGGAAGAGCATGTCCCTGAATCTTAACTTCATTAAAGAGAAATACTTGGCAAAACAATTGGCACTTGTAGAGACAATGTCTACGCCACAAATGCAACCCATTTTTACCACAACCAAACTTATGAACAACTAGACTCTAGTAAATAAAGTTCTATTAAGATCACCAACTAAATTCAATTCTTTTGGGGAAGATTATCGTCTTTCCTAGTTGTAGGAAGCTTGTAGTCGGAGTCCCAATGAATCTAATTTTCTTTAGAAAAGAGTAGTGATCCTTATATAATCAAAGATCTGTACAATCCTCGACTCATCAGGGTCGAACTTCCTATCATGGAAGATAAAGACCTCTCTCATATTGAAGGGAGAAGGGTTGTGGCCCTTGGTAGACAATACCGAAGAGATGCCTACAACTATAGGCAAAGAGCTACAAGAATGGAGAGAGAAGAACGACAAGGCAGTAGTTGTGTTGTCATCATCTATCGAGGATAGCATGATGCTTGACGTCGCGACACTCTCTAATGAAAGAGAGATGTGGGATACATTGCTTACCAAATTTCAGACGAAATCACGCAGTCAGATAATGCTTCTCAAAGATTAACTGACAAATCTGCGATAGGATGGCAGAGACCTTACCTCCTTTATCAAAAAGATGAAGGATCTGTTTCATCTCTTGTAATCTATGATTAGTTTTAGATTGTTTAATCTATCTAATCAAGATATTACTCTGAATATATGCAATTGCTAGATGCACCAAAATAGATACATATACATAGACAGAATATACAAAATAGAGAAGTGTAGCCAGTGAGCGAGACATTATAAGCAGAATCCACAGAGATCCAAGTAGTCCACTAGTAAGCGAGACACTGTTCATGGGAGCACACTGCTTCTCTCACGCCAATGCGCTATGTGGGTCTGTCACACAGTGCTTAAACCAAGAGGATCAATAGATGATGTTGTAGCCGTTATGCACATATCATTCTAAATTGTCTGATCTTGATTGAATTATTGTCTGGTTATTGTTCATGTATCTCATTTGCTTATTTTATCTATTTCGCACATAGGTTTAATTTTGTTGAATGCTAAATTAACTAAAATGTAGGTCATCAGCGTTTGTCTACATTCTGGAGGATTGTAGAAATGATATAGCAGGCAGTGACCAGCAATCATATCCAAATTCCATCCGAATTTATTCACGTTTCATTCGGTTTGTTTTTCGATTCGCATCAGATCAATGAACCTAAAATATATGAAGATTGTGAAAGGCGGATGTATATACAACAGCGTACACTGAAACGAGGGGGAAAGAAAACCTTCAGAGGATTGTAGCTCGATTCTTAGCACCCAAGATGCAATATCTCTCTCTCTCTCTCTCTCTCTCTCTCTCTCTCTCTCTCTCTCTCTCTCTCTCTCTCTCTCTCTCTCTCTCTCTCTCTCTCTCTCTCTCTCTCTCTCTCTCTCTCTCTCTCTCTCTCTCTCTCCCCTTTAATGACTGAAGTAATCCTAGTTATGAAGAAACAGTCCATCCTCGTCTTATGTGGTTTACATTAATGACTCAAGAACATTAAATTGTTCTAACAATTAGTTGGCAAACCCACATTGTTTAAATAACTATAAACCTCCATGAAATGAAATTCAAAATTTTGAGGTTTAGAATTAAATTGCTTGTAATCTTTGGGTATTTTATGCACCAGCCATTAAACAACCAAGACATATAAAGCTATTGCACGTCATTGTCTTTCAAATTCACATGCTGGATCTAGCAATGTGCATAATTTTTATTATTTGACAACCACATGATTCAAAATTATTATCTAGAACTAACGGCTTAAAAAAATAGATCCCTCATATGTTATCAAAATTCTTGAAAGGCTAGTTTCTTGTGTTTTAGAGAGGGACCAACTTTTGTTTTCATCTATCTATGCAGCTTTCAGATAAGCACATCGAGACCAATGGGAATCACAGATGTTATATTTTTGATAAGTTCACTATCGGACCAGCTTCAGGTGTTAATATTGTCAAACAAACACAAAAAGATGGCAAATTGGAGCGTTCATGGATTTGCTTTGATGTATGTAAAAAGAATACATAGTTGGACTACAATGGCCGCCCAAGTTTATGAACCAAGGTCAACCTCTTTTTTAATAGTCAATCATAGAATAGATATTGTGTGCTATTATAGAGTGCTTATGTAGCATCCACATTTAGAGTGTGCAAATGATAGCTGCATGTGAAATGAGGTTTGAAGACACAAAAGTGCAAGTAAAGTTTTAGGAAATGTTGAATGGCATTATGAAAATCATGGCTTGAAAACAGTGGGATTTATGGCAGATGAAACAAGGGCAAATTTAGTAGTTGTGAGGAGGGTGTATGGTGAAGGAGACAGTGTGCCCATGGAGGTCCGTGAAAGGTCTTGTCTATTCCATTTCAAAAATAGTTTGAAAAAGCATATAGATCAGTGTATTGTTCAAGATATATGAAGCAAACACATTATGTTGTGTGAAGAATGGAGACTTGCAATTGACACAACTGATGCCAATGCAAAATACAATATAATGCAAGCCTTTTAGAGAGATTAGGAGCAGCTTACATAAGTCAGATAATGTGCTTGAGGCATGGTTGTCTTGGTGGCATGTCAGATATTGTCACTAGGGACGATATATGAATTCGGTGAGCATACTATTTGTAACATTTTAATGAAAACTATATTTTTTCAACTAGTCAAAAAATTGACCTTTGTATATTTTGATTGACAGATGGTTGGTGATATTGATTCAAAATTATCTCTTTACAAACTCTTTCTATCCAGAGTTATGCAACTACTCCTTCGGGGAAAATTTACATAGTTGCAATCCATGAGTCTCTAGATTGTACTTGTGAAGACTTTAAAAGAAACAAATCTAAAGGAAATTTCATATCATGCAAGCATATGTCCATTGTTGTTTTGGTCCAATGAAATGCAAGGCCTTAATGCATACTTAATTGAGATACATAATGGAAGCACATGGGCCTATTTAAAAGAGTTATTGCTATATGATCATGAGCTAACTACCTCCTTGGCATCATTCTAAGGTGGCAAGCCCTCCTCATCCCCTATTTATACTTGGAGGTTTGAGAAATGTATAATTGAATGATCTTTTGGAAGAGATATATGTGTGTGTGGAAGAGGGATGGAAAATGATGGGAGTTACAAGTTTGAAAGCCACTAGATTGAGAGATTACTAGTTTTTGAGAGAGCTTACATCTTCAATGGGGTGAGAGAAATCAGCAAGGATTTTGTCATTCTATATTTTGAGAGTCATTTCTAGTGATTCATTCTATGGATTGGGCTTTATAGTATTTGTTATTATGAGTGATGAGTTGGGATTTTTTGCTCTTGGGTGCTTTGTGTGTGATATTCCATAAATTTCATGTAAAGAAGGTTTTTTTAAGAATTGAGAGTCTCAATTGATCCAATGATCACACCTTATGTCATTTCACCAGTGGTTCTTGAGAGTTTGATTTGAGGTGTGAGGAATGTGGGATGGATAGAGATTTCATTCCATTTCACCCATTCTAATTTTAGAAGTTCAGAGTACTTTTTATCAGTGTGAGCTTGGGGATCCTCCTTGGAGTGTCTCTTTTGAGAGGAAGCCATTCTAAGAGAGTGTGAGGATTAGAATTCATTGGAAGCTTTGTTCACTCCCTTTTCAAAATTTATTCTTGAGGAAAAGAGCTCTCTTGAAGGTAAAAAGTCCATCAATGTCCATGCTCAAGGTGCTATCCAAGCTACCGCATACCCTTTTGAGCAAAATATTGTCCATCAGAGACTTGAAGAAGAGATAAACTATTTTTACAACTTCCTTCATCAGAAGTGTTGTCCATCACACTTTTCTTGACAGTGTATTCATTACTCATCATCGCTGACAGAGAAGAGAGCAACCTCTGCTCATAAATCAGAATATCCATCAGTGCCTATACATTTACCTCTGTTGATTGAGCTATCATTGAGACCTGAACTTTTCATCATCTTCATCTACATCTATACAGTCTTTCGGAGTTCTTCCATTTCTTCACTTTGTCTCTCTATCTCCTTCCTCATTTCATCTACTTGGGAAGAATACTGCATCTCTTTTCTATAGACACTTAGGCCTCTTACTCTCTTTCGTCCCCAACTATTTTCTTCTAAATCTTCATTACTTTGTCGTCGGGGTTTGTTCCTGACATATAATTAATTAAAATCTTTGTTCTACACAAAAAAAAAAAAAAAAAAAAAAAAAAAAACATAGCTAATCAAATTTACATGCAAAATCATATACATGTTCATCATTACATTTTATAAAATTAAATGCATTTAAACCATAATCTCAAAAAATATATGTTATTATATCTCATGTTGGGTGTTACCTTCACAGTCTCAGCCACAGGTCAGGATCCAACTCGTCTACTTTTAGTTTGCCAAAACCTTTACTAGTATGGGCATCCACATAGATCTCGACAACAGTTGGGCCCTATTCTTTTCTTGTGCCTGGAATTTGACACTCAACAATAGACAAAAATAAATGACATCATGAAAAAAGAGGTTTCGCATATCGGAGTATACAAATGCAAGTTTTGTTGTATACACACATACCAGTCTCATATTGATGCCCGCATATCCAGCTCGACCAACATTCGGCATCTTTTGTTGTTTTGATTTGTTGATTTTGTTTTGTTGACTCAATTTCTAAGCAAACTATTGTACACACATCAAGCAGATGAATAATAAGCCAATAGTAAGGTAAATAAATCATGCACTAATTAGAGATGACCAAGCATTCAAGTCAAATTTTGGTTTCAAAATACATAGATAAAACAAAAAAAGTAGAATACAATTTGGAAAGTTTTGCTTTTTAAGTATTGACGTAGAAGCTACCATCTCTCCTTTTCCATCCACTCAGGACATTTTGGCGTTAAATTTTATGCCTCTGCTTTATCAATGTCGTTCTTGAGTCTCTATCTCAATGAACGAAAACTGGACGACAATTTGTCCTTGAAGTACTGTGATAAAAATTGGCAATCATATTCTACCTGTGATATGAAATAAAACTCATCAAACTCTCTCTCTCTCTCTCTCTCTCTCTCTCTCTCTCTCTCTCTCTCTCTCTCTCTCTCTCTCTCTCTCTCTCTCTCTCTCTCTCTCTCTCTCTCTCTCACACACACACACACACACACGCATGATCTATATAAGATTCAAATAGAAGTAGAGTAGTACCAGCAATGCTTGACGAATTGCCTCAATTTGCACCTTTGGTACATCTCTAATTGTTGGATAATGTAGATCCAACTTGGCCTTCATCAATATGAGCATGTGCATCTTATCTATCATTACTTTATCATTGAAGGTGTGCTCAGGGGGATTAGGAAATCGTCTCTTTAAATCATCTATGACCCGCCGCTTCTCAGTGATAGGGACAGCCCTCCAGTCTCTGAACATATTCCTATCAAACGCCCCATGACAGAGATCTCTCATATAAGCTAGGACCTCATTCCCCTTAACATCCTCAACTATAGCCCCTGACGTATCAATGTCATAATATAATATTGGATCGGTCTAGTAGGTGAGGCATTGTAACCAAGTGGTTGTGCGTCACGCACGGGTGAGTCATCTCTATATCTAGGCTCCTCGAAGTCATCGTCACCTCCACAAGCAAAAAAACAACCAACCTAAATGACTCTTACGTGGTGCTGACCTAGCAACGTGAGGTGTGGAGGTCTGAGGCGTGGACCTATGTGGTGAGGGCCTCTATGATGGTACGAGTGAGGGCCTCTGTGATGGTACATGTGAATGTGCGATAGTGGGGGGCCTCTGAGGACTACCCTGTTGTGAGGCCGCTGGAGAGTTTAACATGGACCTATACTGCTGGAGAACAGCATCCATTTGTTCTCTCTGTCTAGCAGATGCACTACTTAACTAGTTCATACACTCTTCATGAGACAAAGACCCAAGAGATGGAGGGTCATACATCTGCATATAAAAATGAACTACGATTAAGATAATACTGATGAACATAAAACATAAAATCAACTATAACCACAAACCTAAACATAAACTTTATCCTCTTTTTATTCAATTTCTCTCTGATAATCCTTACCTCTGATCCACTATTTCTAAATTTTTAATCTAAATCTTTTACCCTAAATCTCTTATATCATGTACTCATGTATACCCTTTCTATAAATCCTTTAATATAAACTCTAAACACTAAAGCCCTTTTCAACTGTCTTATTTTTTTTTCATGATTTTAAAACGTTTATCTTTATCAAGCTATAGCATGTGCTCTTCACATTATTTTAGAAAATTTCAATTGAAAGAAAATACCCACAAACAAAGCAACAAGATTTTAACAAAACAAAAGCAATATTTCAACAAAACAAAGAAACAATATTCACAATAAACAATGCTCACCTTGTCTCCAAAAACTTTGTTTCAAAAGCTTTACCCCAAGAAACTTTACTCCAAACTGAGGATGTTGTGATAAAAGTGAGAAAAAAGAGTGTTAATGAGAGAGAGAGAGAGAGAGAGAGAGAGAGAGAGAGAGAGAGAGAGAGAGAGAGAGAGAGAGAGAGAGAGCAAGCTTTACTCCAAGCTTACTCAAACTACTTTAACTCTAATGAAAAAGAAACAAAAGAATCTCAATGAGAGAGATCAAAGGATAGAGAGTCATCAAGGTTTTCAAAAAACTTACTTTACTCCAAGCCCTACTCCAAGCTGTACACCCTTTTAAATAGCTTTACTCCTTTTGAGAAGCTTTCTTATGCTCTCTTTGAAAAGGTTTACAAGCTTTTAAATAGCCTTAGCTTAAGCTTTTGAAAGCTTTTGAAAAGCTTTAACTCTTATGAAAAAAAAAAACAAAAGAGTGTCAATGAGAGAGAGAAAAGAACATAAACAACAATAAACACAAATGTAACAAAGCAAAACAAGTAAACTTTTGAATGTTGGCTATGGTGCTTACCTTTGTGTCCAATGCTCAACTTTTTGCTCAAGCCTTGGCTATGGTGAGAAGGTAAAGAGCTTTGGCTATGACAAAAGAACATAAACAACAATAAACACAAATGTATCAAAGAAAAACAAGTAAACTTTTGAATGTTGATTATTTTAGCGCAGGCATCCCAAAGGGAGCCGGGAATCACAACTTAGCTTCCCAGCCTTCAACTCTTGCCGTCCCAACTCACTTGACATACAAGCAGCCAACTCGCCAACAAGGATCAGACTTAACCAACTTGAAGTTCAGAAACCAACATTGAGATCCAACCTGGCGCCATGCCAGATCGGGGGTCCCGATGTGGGTGACTTCCCTCCAAGCAAGCCACCCGAAATACATCAAACTTAACCAACTCGAAGCTTCTTTACAAACGAGTAACATCCATTCCAAGCAAGCGGTCTGACTTACATCAGACTTAACCAGCTAAAAGCTTTGTCACAAGCGCTGGAAGCCAACCTGGCGCCATGCCAGACTAGACAGCCATAAACAGGTAACTTCCACCCAAGCAAGCCATCCAACTCAGCCGACAGGTTAGAGCCCGTTCCCCAAGAGCTTAACTCATTCACGTTCATGCAAGGAACACTCAGAACCACAAGCCGCGACAGATATGGAGACAACCAATTCTTGGATCAAATGGTCCCGACAGCATACCGTTGGCGCCACAGACCGAATGGTCCCGACGACATACCGTTGGCGTCCCAGGATACGACCCTCAACTATGTGCCAAATTAAAAAGTTTGAAGCAGCCTTACAACTGGCGCTTTTACCGAACATTGAAACCCAGAAGGTAATCAGAGTCAGTTTGAGAAAAATCCCACTTTATTGATAAATCTGAGAATTTACATTTCAAGTGTGTGACCGACCCTAGTCTCCGAGGCGCTGGCATACCAAGGCGAGTGCCAGGACAACATTCCAGCAAGGGAGGCTGAGACTTGGTTGGAGCTCACCTTGAGTCGCAACCTGCACTCCCCTATAGTATTGGTGGGATTCGCCACCTCCCCTCATACCAAGTTTTCTACCTAGGCTGGTAAAGCATGTTTTCTCTCTCTAGGATTTTCTCTCTAGAAAATCATTTTCTCTCTCTAGAATTTATTGATCCTCATGCTTCCTTAAATCATGCCTAGATCGTGTGAGGTGATCGCACATCTATCCGAGCTCTCTGAACTTCGCTAGAACCGATCAAAGATTTTCAGCCATAGGAACTTGGCGCCGGCAGGATTGTGGTCACAGTGGTGCCGAAAGCGGCGTCGGCGCTAGTGGCGCCGGGAGCAGCAGGGGTGCTGCTGGCGCCGGTGGCGCCGAAAGTAAAGCTTGTAAAGGTAACTTTACAACAGCTATGGTGCTCACCTTTTTGTCCAATGCTCCACTTTTTCTCCAAGCCCTGGCTATGGTGAAAAGGTAGAGAGCTTGGTTGTGACAAAAAAGTATAAGAAGGATCAAACATCATTAGAAGAGCCATAGAGTGCAGCACCACCACTAGGCGCAAAAATATCCTCCTCTTTGCGCTCAAAAATCGAAAATCGAAATGAAAAGAAACCGCGACGCGCCAAACAATTCAACTTCCGGTAATCGACTCTATGGTCGACGCTAGCAGCATCGACCATAGAGTCGATTACCAGAATTTAGTAGACGCTAACGTCGACCATAGCGTCTACTAAGTTCTGGTAATCGACGCTATGGTCGACGCTGCTAGCGTCGACCATAGAGTCAGCCAAAAAATTGCAGAAAGTTTTTTCTACAATTCTTGCCGTGATGGTAGAAATTGCGAAAAAAAATTTGCAATTTTCTCTGCAATTTGCAAAAATTTTCGCAATTTTTGCCAGGTCTAAAAATTGCGAAATTTCTTTTCGCAGTTTTGTCTGCAATTCCTACCACAACGGGAGAAATTGTGGAAAACTTTTTGCAATTTTTTCTACAATTTCAACTGCGAAAAGTTTTCCGCAATTTTTTCCATGGCCTAAAAATTGCAAAAAGAAATTTTCGCAATTTTGTTTGCAATTTCTACCACGATGGAAAAAATTGCGAAAAACTTTTTACAGAGCTTTTTGCAATTTTTGTCGCGAAAATGTTTTCCACAATTTCTGTCATGGTCTAAAAATTGCAAAAATTTGTTTCCACAATTTTGTCTGCAATTTTTACCACGACGGGACAAATTGCGAAAAAATTTATACAATGTTTTCTGCAATTTCTGCCGCGAAAACATTTTTCGCAATTTCGGCCACGATCAAGAAATTGCAAAAAATCTTTTCCAGATTTTTTTCCGCAAATTCTGTAATGAAGACAAAAATTGCAGAATTTTTTTGCAATTTTTTCCGCAATTTCTACCATGACGGTATAAATTGCGAAATTTTATCCGCAATTTTTTGGCTTTCTGCAATTTCGACCAAAAAAAATTGCGGAAAATTTTTTTCCGCAATTTTTGCCACTTTTTCTTGTAGCGGAGGTCATTAGGACATAGTACCTCACCCATACATGCATTTCAAGCTATATCTTACCACATCTGCTATCAATGATGGTAGATTTTAGTATCACCAAACCTGCCTTGTTTTGACAAGGGCATGTGAGATTAAATCTCCTTACTCTATAAGATCAATAAAACATGAAATTGTCCAGGTGAATCACGCATGTTGATGAATGACTTTTGGTTTGACAGTATGTAACATTGGTATCTTCCTTGTTTAATTTTTGTCATTTTTTTATTTTGATAATTTTCTCTAAATGCATATCTTTTTCTAGATTTGTTTTTAGTTCATCAAGGATAGCCATTGAACAGGAGACATCATGAAGCGTATCTCAAGAATAACTTGTCATTCATCTATCAATCTTCCAATCACCTTATACAGAGTTTCGGATTTTTGCGCATCCACCAAATCTGCACAGTACATATCACGTCCGAGTTGATTTCTGCATCTGATTGCCATATCCATCTTTGAGTCAACTACAACAAGATCGAAACAAATTTAGTTAAAATTTGTTCAATCTTTAGTCCAGTCACATGTTCAACGTGTTTTCAACTACGTGTTCTACATGCCGATCCAATCTTGAGCATGAACAGTTACCAGCAACAACATCTCCACCAACAGATTTTTTTTTTTTTTTTTTTTTTTTGGGGGAGGAGGAGAGTGGATCTGCTTGGATCCACTGGAGCAATTACGTTGTCAACAACATCAGCAAGATCGACAGCCAAGGTCACAAGTCAAAAATGAAAAAGACAAGACTAAAGAAGACAGATGGGCAATCCAAAGCGACTCAATTAGAAGAAGTATTCCAGTCATGACGAAGATCCTTCAGAAAGAGAACCGATCTCTTGCCATACTTTTGCACCCATTCTCATGTCTATCGTTCACACCATCTACCGATGACACCACCTCCACCCTACCTTCCATCTGTTTGTTTATCATCATTTCAATGTTCTCCTAAGAAATCCCCAATTCGGATAGTCTTACCAAAGCAGCTGACAGATCATTGCAAATGTCTTGCGGAGACTAATTGCCACCTACAATGGTTGATCAGCCAAACGAAGATCTAAGAAGCAGGCAAAGCAACTAGAAGACATAAGAAATTAAGAAAAGAAGTTGAGGAGAAAAGGACAAAACTTAGGCAACAGATAAGTCAGACCGATCTTGATCAAAAGAGACTCTCTAGAGCAATGATAGTTGAATCCTCTCCTATGAAGCCCAAAGAGATCCAAAAGTCACGGATCAAAAGAAAGAGTTGCAGAAAATGAAAGATGAAGGTAATCGTGAACCTGCGAATAAACTGAGCTTCTCACCCAACAAGTGGTGGTCAAAGCTCGACATTGCAAGGGTCCAAGGCTGCAATTGTAGAAAAATTTTTACTTTCTAAATCAGTTAATTGTCTTATTGCATTTAGAATAATGTAAGTGTGCATGTGTTGTGAAACTGACTCAGGTGCACCAAGGTGCCCTGTAAGACTCTAAGGGGTGACACTCCCTAAATGTCCCAGAGAGAGTTAGGAAGTCAAGGACTGAGCCTCTGACCTGTGGTGAGCCAGTCAAGTAGTCACAAGTCATGAGCTAGCTTTGGAGCTTGAGTCATGGCCTAGTCAGGAAGCAAGTTGATTCTGCCACCGGGACGGCTCCCGAGACCCATGTTCGGGAGCGAGACTGATTCTGCCAAGCTTAATCAACAAAATAAAAACTAAGTCCTAAAAAGCATGCTTTACCATAAAGCACTATATTTCAAGATAGAGGGGGAGTTCGGTAGACCAGAACTATAGGAGGAGTCCGGCAGACAGAAACTTGGGCAGCTCAACTAGCACCAGGAATCCAGTCGCCAGGTCTCAGCTCCCTCTACCAGCACGAGCCAAGCACAATGCCCAGCACGTGTTGGTGGCCTCGAGACCGGTCAGTCTATGTATGAATGTAACCTCTTCCAAATTTAATAAAGCTGATCCTTGGGGATGATTACCATTTCGGTACTTTCGCCTCTGAGACTGGTCCAAGTGGAAGGACTCTTACTACAACCTTTTTGCATCACCGGCATCCAAGGGTCCACGTCACCGACGTGTGGCTCGCCGCTATGCCAATTGGTCAGTTTGGCAACCACTATGTCTTGGGTTTCATGTGTGGCTTGTCTTTGCCTTTGATTACCTTTTGGAGACGGATTCTGAGTTGGCTTTTGGGTTGGTTGGGATTCTAGTTTTCTTAAGTCTGAATGGTTAAGCTTGTTACATTTCTAAGTTGGCTTTCACGTAAGTGCATGATGGATGAATGTTAGACTTAAGGACGTGTTGGGAAAACCGCTCAAGTCCTAGCACCCTTTGAGGCGCCGACACAACATGTGGTATCAGAGCCGACTAGCCGGTCAGCTATGCAAGTCTCTCAGGGAGGACCACTTTTTGGGATTTGTCAGGATAGTCGTTGTGCAGGTGCTGCCCACAATGTAAGCACGGGTGCATCCATGGTCGGGGTGGTCGACAGAACGGGGGACTTGATGAGTCAATGTGTTGCCCTTGAGTTGTAAGCATGGTCAGTTATCGCGGTTCAAGCCTGGCACCGTCTGCACATAGGACAGATGAGGCAAAGTGATGCCTAGGTAGGTGAAAGCACGGTCTATGCCTTGTGGGGTGCGGGGTGACATATTTGAACTGTACGAGTTAACCATTGATACAGAGATGCTGCTTGAATTCGGGTGTAAAGCACAGGTGGTTAGCTACCGGTGCGGGATAACTGCCGATCGTTTAGCTATAAGGGCTATCGACCAGATTTGGTGGGGCATGACTGAGGCAATGTGCTGCTTAATGGTGAAAGCACGGATGTTTGGATGGATATTTCCCGTGGCCTAATTCTGTGGTAGATTTTTGTGGGCGTGGCTAGGCAAAGGTCCTACGTCCGGTCTCAAGGGAAATGTGACTTGAGAGGGATCCTCTGTTTAGCTTTGGTTGGTATGTTCGTTTGTGGTGTGCTTGCTTGGACCTGAATTATGCCTGACTACTTGTTTTGATCCAGGTGATTTGATCTAGTTGGGGGTTGTGAGAGGAGCTTACATTTGTGGGTGGACAACACACAAGTATGGAAAGGAACTTCCGTGGGGCAACCCCCAAGGCTGGTTCAAGATTGTTATTCTTATCAGGGAAGATCGCGGGGAGGAAGTTAGATTTCATGATCGACTCTGGAGATTCACATAACTATATCTCAAGGAGCGTAGTGGAACAATTCAGCTTGCCGACCAGGAATGTTACATCTACTCTCAAGGTAAAAATAGCGAAGGGAGCACTAGACGCAGACAAAGCGACATTGGACATCCCGGTGTAGATTCGAAGATGGAAGGCTAAACTTAGCTTTCTGATTTTAGAGATGGATGCCTTCGATGTGATTTTGGGCCTCTTTTGGTTAAATGAACACTATATTGCAGTTTTGGGTAGGAGCTCAAACTTGGTCCTCTTGGACTACAAGGGACAAAAAAACCCTGCCTGGAGGAAATGCTAAGGGTACCGATATTGAACAAAATCTTGTTGCAGCATTAGCGATGAAAAGAATGGCGAAAGGGAAAAGGTCAAAGTGCTTTCTTTGCAACTGCCGAGAAGTCCCAGAAGGGAAAAACGTGCGACAAGAAAACTTGCCAAAAGAAGTGGCAGATATGCTAGAAGAATTTAGCGATATGTTTCCGGAGGAACTCCCAGCTAAGCTACCTCCTCGAAGACCAGTGGACCATAAAATTGAGTTGGTACCAGGAACGGAACCAACTTCACGAGCACCCTACGGAATGTCACAAGAAGAGTTGGCGGAACTGAAATGACAACTTGGTGAATTGATAGAAAAGATTTTATTAGACCTAGTGCTTCACCTTTTGGAGCCCCAGTGTTGTTCGTGGAAAGTATTTAGCCGGAGCCTCAAAGATCACATTAAACATTTAAGAACAGTTCTCCAACGATTGAGGAGGAACTGCTTGTTCGCGAAAAGAGAGAAATGTGAGTTTGTGGTGGAGGAAGTTGATTTCCTTGGACATGTTATAGGCTATGGACGGATTCGAATGGATCCTTAGAAGATCAAGACTATCTTGGATTGGCTACCACCAAAACTGTTCATGTCATCAAATCCTTTGTGGGGCTATGTAGTTTTTATAGGAGATTCATTGAGGCATTTAGCAAAATTGTGGCACCATTGTTGGAGCAGACAAAGACTCATCTAAAAATGACATGGACACCGGAATGTGAAGCAGCGTTCCAAGAACTAAAGCGACGGGTCACTCAAAAACCCATTCTTTCCCTACTGGACTTTAGCAAACCTTTCGAAATACATATAGATGCGTCAAAATTTGCTATTGGGACCGTGTTGATGCAAGAGGGAAAACCAGTTGCATATTTTTCAAAAAAATTGAGTGATGTAGAACGACGATGGCCAACTCATGAAAAAGAAATGGTTGCAGTCATACAAGCAATGGAGCATTGGAGACATTATGTGGCAGGAAAGCCCTTTAAGACGTTCACTGATAACGTATCACTCAAGTACTTCTCATCCCAAGGTATGCTCACGCCAAAGCAGATGCGATGGCAAAACTTTCTCTTGAAATTCAATATAGACATTCTACATACGGCGGGAAAGAATAATGTGGTAGCAGATGCACTCAGTAGACGGTTTCAACCCAGATGACCGGTCTACTCCAAGAAATCAAAGAGAACTATGGTATAGATGCGTTGGCTAAGAATCTAATGATCGAATTCCAGCTGGGAAAGCCTTGTAAACATTTCACTTGGAAAGACCAAATGGTTGTTTATAAACAACGCAGAGTATATGTTCCAGACAACACCAACTTGAGGAAGAAAATCTTGAGGGAGCATCATGATGTACTAGTTGTCGGACATCCAGAGGTGAATCACATGTATGAACTTCTCAAGAGAGACTTCTATTGGCCAGATATGTGGGCAGACGTTGACTCCTATGTGAAAACTTGTCCTACATGTCAACAAGTGAAGGTGGAACCGCTAGCCCCAGCATGACTACTCCAGCCATTACCAATACCAGCATACCCTTGGGACTCAGTAAGTGTTGGCTGATTCTGTCGAATCTCCAAGATACTCAGACAAAGTAACTCAAGAGCACCTCTCACCTTAGACCGAGGAGGTCTCTGAGAAGACAAGATGAATGAAGACTGAGAGCCGAGTATGAGAGCCGACAAATGCTAGTTAGGAATGACAAGTAAAGACTATGTAAGCCTCATGGTGAATACCGAAAGATGGAATAACCATGTAGGAACTAGTATTTCTAGGCAAATGTAATAAATGCAAGTAGAACCCTCTTTAAAAAAAGTAGAGTGAGCCACCTTTTGATGGTGACCTCTAGTGGAGAGCATTATTCCACTTGTAATTTGTGAATTGTGAAAATTCCACTAGGATGCCACCTAAGGAGCTCTCTTGCTTATTTAAGAGACTCCCTCTTTGTGAAGAGAAGCTTTTTGTGATTTGTATCAACTCCATGCTGAAATGAGAAGAGCCTTCACGAGTTTGGTGCAACCATTGAGCTCTTTGATCATGCTTGTCTCTTGAGTGATGCATTTATGATCTTGCCCTTCCTCCTTTTGTGTGTGGTTGTGCACTGTAGAGTGGATTAGATTTGCTGCTTTTGTAGAGTGGATTAGCTTTCTTGCTTTTTTGTGGATTAATGTAGGAGCCAGCATTCAAGTAAACTAAATAGGCTGGATCTGTGGTGTGATTCTTGCATATCTCTGTACAATCCAGTTCTTGATGTTCTTGGGATGTCCAAGAATCAAAAGGCTGGTTAGTTTCTTGATTCTTGGACTTCTAACATGCTGTAGATTAGTTCTTGTTTCTTGTTTATCAGTTATGCAAATGTAGCTCAGTTCAGTGTAGTGTAGAATCTGATTTCAATCCGTTTTTAGAGTAATTAGCAGTAGAAACTACTGAACGTTCATTAGTTTGCATGCTGATCTGTGAATGAGCGTTCTTGGCTTGCATCCTATGTAGAATGTAAGTGCGTTCAGGAGTGACGTCTCTGAGTAGTCCTCTGACAGGTAAGACATAAAAAAAATACTACAACAAAACTTTGTCCCTTCTGCTTGGGTTGGCATCATAAAATCAAGAAACTATCTAACAAATGCCATGAAGCCTGATAACAAGCAGAAACGGTTCTGAAAAAGTGGCCAGAAAGAACCCAATTAAACAACAGGTCCTCTAGAGCAGGGAATCTGTCAACATTTGGCACTGTTGCTACTTGAACTCCAATGCATACTACATCCAATAGAACAGCAACAAAGTTCACACTCAAATTACTGCACACACACTCCAATTCTTTCACCACATCTGAGTTTCCGCAACTGAACAGAACCACTTCAATGGCTATCTCCTCGCCCATATCCACAGGCTGTTAGAATCACAAATTCATTGTTCTTGCAAACACACTAACAGACCTGGATTCGATTCTACTCAAACTCACGCTCCTCCCATTCCTCACGCTTGAAAATCTCAATCGGAGCCCCAACTTCGAATCTCAACCGACACACACTGTCCGATCTCAATCAACGGTCACCTGTTACATCTCGACCGATGGTGATCTATTGAATTCTCAACCGACGGCCCTACTTCAAATCTCAACTGACGGCCTACTTCAATTCTCAACCGACGGTCCTGTATCAGATCTCAACCAACGGCAAGCTTCAGATCTCAATCGATAGCCCTGCTTCAAATCTCCCATACAATCACATCTCAACTGACGGTCAGTCTTAAATCTCAACCGACGGCCTGCTTTCACCGGCCCGGATCCACGCTAGACGACAAACCTTTCCAACGACGTTCCGGACTAACGAGCACGACATACCTCAAATACACGGCTTGCATTGCCGATTTTTCTGACAATCTATCTATCTATCTGCAACGCCATAACGGATACATCAAACCAACTACACGAGCCTGCATATGCATTGGACCGTAACGACCGCATCCAGCTGTAACAACCGCCTTCAGCCGTAGCAATAGCCAAAGCCGCTCAACATCTATTGTCATCACCACATCCACCATAACCCACCGCACATAACTCCCCTCCCTACCTCCGCATGGAACAGCAACCAACATCCATTCGTCCACAGACGTAACCACCGCATTCCACCGCCATCTGCCCTGGAACGATCACCTTACCCTTACCACCGTCGTCACCCACCCTCCTCACATCTGCAAAAACCACCCTCCACATTGCCTTGTGACCACCACACCACACACGACCGGCCTCCACCACCATCACAGCCCCAGACCACAACAGCCCGCAACGAATCTCAACCCACCGTATTCACCAACACACTCCCTCCACCGTCAGGACTGCAATCTAGGCCATCCTTCCTTCACCCATATTCCAATCCCCCCATCGTTACCCCGTCGTAACCGCCATTCACCGCAACTCACCCTTACCACCGCATTCGCACTGCACTGCACACCATTACCACCACAGCTATCCATTTTCCCACCGCAACAACAGCTTTGCACCCGTCAAAGCCGCATCCAACTGCAATTACACCACCATAAGGCTGCCCTCGGCCACCCGCACCACTCCACCACCACCCATTTTCACCCCACACAACCACAATCGCCCGTCTCAACCGTAAATAGACCGCACTTGACCGCCAGAACCGCAATTGACCATCATCACACGACCCTACGACTGCCCACGGCCACCTCCTCCGCCATTAACCGCACTCATCCCATTCCATTGCACCCTTGCGATGACCCTACACCCACAATCATTCCCACTACATCCACACATAGGCAACCCTCTACCCAGATCCGCATTCAATCGTAGACACCTGCATCCCAACCAACATTAACCTGTAATCCTATACTTCTCCCAGATCAACATCTACGATCACCCCCTAACAGCCTCACACTGCCTCCGACGCAATCCACAATGCATCACTACCCTCAAACTTCAATCTCAACCGCAACCAGAACCAATCATCAGATCTCGTCCGCAGGGGTTCCACACCATCTTAACCGGACCACATCCACGCCAGACCATAACAACTCACTCCACATTTTCTTTACATCCACCAACGTCAATCTCCGTTTGCATCTGATACACTCTGACTTTGTTCATCTTCCATGCCTCTCTACTTGTTTTAATCACACACGCATTTAACAAAAAACTAGCTCACACTCCAATCGAACCATAGCTACCGCAAATTCCCACAACCACCACCTTACGCCTACCCAAGAACCCCTCGCCCGCAAACGTTCGCTAAAACAGCACTCACCCGTCTCCAACGACATCAACCGCATCCCTCCGTCCTCAACCACATTAGACCGTAACCAGATCGTTGTAACTGCAATTGTCCGCTACATCCGCAAGTGCCTACTACAACCGTAATAGACCGCTGACACCACACACGTCCGCTGACACCACTAATACCGTAATCCATCGTAGTCACCCATCTTCCTCACCTCTGCAACAGACCGCAATTCTACGACCTATGACTACCCACGGCCACCTTCGACTGCTATAACCACAAACGACCGCAAAAGAAAAAAAACAAAAAAAAAACAAAAAAAAACCAAAAAACACCAAAAAAATCACCAGTACCCAATGGACCAACAAAACGATCCTCAAGTCCCAGACGATTATCCATACGAGATCAACCTCCCCTGTAGCTGAACAAACCAGACGTCATAGGTTCTACCGAATGCAAGCCGAACTCCAAGATCCATCCACAAACCCGTTCAATGGACAAGAACCTGATAGAGCCGAGTCCTCACGTGCACGACCCCATTTTTTTGGTGCTGAGCCCTCACGGGTCAGAACCAACACTAATGGAATTTCTGCTACCCACGGAGCTCATCTTGAGAGACATACACCAAAACTAGACCTACCAAAGTTCGACGGTGCTTCGGACCCTCAAAGATTTTTGCAAATCTTTGAGAATGCATGTGATGTGTATGGTGAAATATCCCCCGATGCTATGGTCCAACTGTTTTTTATGACCATGATCGCTTAAGCACGTGATTGGTTTTTCAACCTTGATCGTGACAAAAAGACCGACTGGTCAATTTTAAAAGAGTCCTTTATCAAGCGTTTTAAGCCCTTTCGCCTGGTAGAGATCCCTTTTGTCAAATTGAGTAACATCAAAATGACAAAAGACTAACGTGTACGAGACTATATCGAGCGTTTCAAACGACTCAAAAGTCAAGTACAAGAACAGCCCTCCGAATAGATGCTCATCATCTGGTTCTTAGTCAGCCTTCCAAGATGGATTAGACGCGAGCTTAAATCCAATGATTAATACACGAGTCTAAAGATAGCTATGTCTGATGCCATCAAGGAAGAAGACGAAGGATCAAATATTGACGAATCCAGAAAAAGACGCGCACCACGTGCTCCTGTCCATGAGTCAAAGCCGATCGAGAACACCCGAGATCAACTTTGGAAATCCCAGTTGGAGTTGCTTAATAAGCAACATCAACTACAGATGGAGAAACTCACCAATGAGTTTCAAGCTAACCTGAAGTCTATCCAAAGCAATATGTCTGGTCAGCATACAGTCCAACAATATGAAGAACACCCATCACAATCTGGAAATGCCTTGTCTTATCATGAATATCCACCAGAAAGTCCATAACCACTAGCCATACAAGATGGCTACGCCGTTATACAAGGGCCACTGCACACCAGATGTTTCATCTGTGGTGAAACCGGCCACTTCATGGTTGATTGTCCAGTTAAGACCCAGTACCATCTTGAGTGTCCCGACTGTATCAGGAGACAAAGTTCCAAAGACTGTTCGAAACAACCGACCAAGATCCTACCTATCCATCACGTCAGTTACGAATCACAATAGGATCCTCACGACAACACAACACGAGCACCATAGCAACACAACAGTTAAACCTGCTGCCCAACCGAGAAGTTTCTTGCAAACTTCTACTACACCGCACAATACGCCAGCGCCATAATGCAAAAAGACAATCTGAAATGAGTCCTTGTCGAAAAAAAGTGAAACCGATATTCTGTCATCTGCTACAATGTCCAACCAAGAGCAACCTTCACAGGGAATTGATAGTTTTTCTCTCCTTGTGATATGAAAAAATGAATTGAATGTCATATATGTGAGATTTTGGCGCCCAAGATTTGGCAATAATAATGGCACCAAGATCTACAATTGAATATGTGATTCTTCACAATGAGAAAGATGAAACTAATAGATAAAATCCAACAAAATATACAAAGAATTCATGGGTGTTGGTACATCCATCATCAAAAGGGCAATTTCGACAAAAGAAAAGAACAAAAATAACATACAAGTCTCATTGGAAAGCAAAGATTTTGGAGTTTAAGACAACTCATGGAGGTCACTCTATATTAGATGTTTAAGTGCAAAATGTTTATATGCATTCAGAATTAAAAGTATAGGATGTCAATCCTCATGATCATCTATAATGTAATTGTAAGTATATCAAAATACATGTACTTTTTTGCTATCATTTGTGTTTTTCGATTTAAGCTTTTATGACCATTATAAGAAGTGTTTCTTTTTTCAAATTTATATCCATCAACTATAAGTGAATGGGATCTAGCACAATCACTTGCAATTATATTGAATGTCATTCACTCAGATGTTGAAAAATTGTAATATAAGAGAAGAAGTCCAAAGTAGCTTGCAGATAGTGGCATATTTTTCTATATATCCAAATATATTCCAAATATGGATGGGAGTTTTGGTAAGCTTGAAGTTAATCCATTGCCAAGTTTTGGAAGTGATGAATGGCTTATTCCTGATAGTGTTGTCTCTGAATCTTTTAGATGAAAACTGCTCCTAGGTGTAAAGAATTCAATGAATATAAGTATAGGATTAAAAATCATTCACCTAAGATAGTTTCTTTCATTACATATGTTTGTTGATTTTTTCTCAAGTGCAAGAGTGAGAAGGACAACTACATTATTTGTTTGTGACGATTTATCAAAAGATATTTTGTTAGATCTTATGGATGAAGTAAGACAAACAAAGATATAGATTGCAAGATTAAAAAATCTTTGTGATTTTTTGTTTTCATGTTGAAAAGCAAATGCTTACGTATAGTTATCAAAGATTTAAAAAAATTGGTGATACTTGGATACCACTAGATCAAGGCTTACAAACGAATGGTCATACAAACCAAAAAGAGATAAACATTATATACAATGAACAATTTCTAACTATGATTGAAGTGAAGAGAGCACTGGAGGCTTGATTATATTAGAACAAAGCTTGTCTTACTACAGAATAACCTATCCAACTATGTCAGATTCATCATCAACGGGAAACTTTTAAGTAGTTGATGATTACAACATGTTTACCTAATATTCAAAATGAAACTAAAATAGTCTACAATGATAATGCACATTAATATTTTTGTTTTCTTCTTACAAATACAAGAAATAGGAGCTGATCACAAATTTCTGGGAGCTACCAACAACAATCAATATTATAGAAGAGTTTTGAGAAAATCATATTTAAACTCTTTATTTCAATGAAGGAGAGCGTACTTTGGGCATCAGTACATTTGTAAAAGTGTTTATTTTTTACTATGTAAACTATTTTATCAACTCTGGGAAGTATGACCAAAGGAGGTGCTATTACCATGGATTTAGACATTGCCCTTGCAAGGATACTCAAGATTATTTATTATTTCCTACGTGAATGTGTACACATATTTTGAATTCTAGTATTCACCAAGGAAAACTTGCACATATAATATTCACATATTAGTTGCAAGTACATAAGAATAAATCGATATTTTTTTAATGAAATCAGAATTATTGAGAAAATTAGCTTTGAAATAGCTTTGCATTATATAGAGTAAATAAGCCAAAACTATATGAGTCCATTTGATGAGGAGTTTGCAATTAAATTAATATGTCAAAAATGTATATAGAAAATAAGTATAATGAAGTTGAAAATGTACAAAGAGCAATAAGGCATTGATTATTCTAAAATAACTACTTCTAAGATCAGAACTTTACATTCTCGCATTGTGGCATTGTTTGATTGAAAATATTTACGGATTGGTGGTAGCAAAGAATCAGTATCTTTGTGGGTGTTATTGGCAGAATTCATCTTTATACAAAAAATGTTTAATATATTATCTACAATCTTTTCCATGGAGATTACATTCAAGCTCCAATGGTCACTACAAAATCAAAGCAACAGTCTATTATCTAGATGAAAGAACTACTCAAAGCATCCAATGATATAGCATAAAAAACTATTAATAAAAAAACAAGTTAAAGGACTTACTTGTATGATACGACAAAATTATGTTCTTTACAAATGGTGTACATCTGTCAAATAAGCATTGTGCAAGTGTCTCATTGTCTCCCCTCGGAAATCCTTATGTACCCTCCTTGCTAGAATGTGTCGGTCAACAGTCGTTGCAGATGTGAAAGTATGGACCAACTACAACATAACATGTGTACCTATATGGACAAATCCTTAATTTTCACTTGTCTTATATGAACAAATCAAAGGTTGACATGTGTCCCTGGCACTTGAAACTACTCAATGAATGAAATTGTGCCATGTGGTTTGTTGACCCGTTGACTTGCACATGTGAACACAAAGTATAAAGGGCACAGACTCTGATCTTGTTTTTACATATATTTTTTTTCGATTTTTGTAAATATTGCTTTTGTGTGTGGTCCTCGTTCCTTCTCTGAGACCAACTACACCACATGCGCATAGAAGCCATATTGCCCATACTGTTGTGGATATTTTCTGTACATAAATAAATAAGTCCAACAAAATAGAAAAATAAGTGCGAGGGCACTAGCATCCTGCGAGGGCACTAGCACTGGCATACTACGAGCATAAGCCCAATTCAATGAACACATTGTTAGTTTACTTCAAGTTGTTTCTTAGAGACTTGGGCCCTATTTGTAAATAAATAATGTAGAGGCCCAAAGTTACAAACTCAAGTTGCAAATGAAGAATCTAACTTGGTCAAATTTGGACTCACATTATTCATGTAACTTACTTTGTGTTTTCTTAGAACCATTAGTTTGAGTTTGTGTTTATTTGCAGGGCTTGGATTAGAATCCTTGCCATTTTTCTTCAAATAAAACTCTATTAGTTTCACTTCTCTCTCTCTCTCTCTCTCTCTCTCTCTCTCTCTCTCTCTCTCTCTCTCTCTCTCTCTCTCTCTCTCTCTCTCTCGCTGAAGGCGAGGTTGTCGCTCCCAATGACAATCCCCATACTACACATGACACAATAGTTGTGTCATTGCTAGGGAGCGCCACACTCTCGTCTTGCCACATAGTGCCTCTCTCCTTCTTCTCACTCTCTTCTTCTCTACCCCTTCCATTTCATCAAAAAAATCAGATTTTGGGGGTTAGTTTAGTGTGGATTAGTGTCAAATTTGTTGTCTTTTTGCAGCTTTTTGCTTGATTGTGTTGTGGGGAGAGATTGAGAGGTGGGAGGTATCAAATCCAAACACCCAATCACTCCATAAACCCCAAAAAACCATAAAAATGAGAAACAAACACTCATTTTGGCAATTTGTGCATAAAATGGCCAAAAATAAGCTATTAGATCTAATAACTTTCTGCTCATATTAAACTAAATCTTGTCAACCTAGCAGTACCTTTTGCCACATTAGCAAAACCTATTGTACTTCAAGCGAAGGTTAGTTCCCAGCCAATTTGCCGCAATAGCCAAAAAAAAAACAGCCCAAAAAATCTAAAAAACCCTAAAAAAATAAAAAATATTGTTTGAAAACCTTTGCCATTCTTGTTGAAGCTAGATCTCACTGAGACAACCTTACAAACAAGTCTATGAGAGTTCGGAAGCAGTCCTAGAAGTCCTACAAGATTTCCCAGAAAGTGCATTTTCTACCCAGAATCTTTGTAGACCCCATTTTCAAAAGTTTTTGTTGCAACTAACCTTCGCCCCTTCTGCTGAAGCTTCCTCACATGGAGTTTAGCTTACAGAAAAGTCGGCGAGAGTTCTTAATGCAACAATAAGTTGTGCGAGAGTTCCAAAGTTTTCTGAGTAGAAATACAAGAAAGATTGAAATTCTCATCTGGTATGTGAACCCTCGTAGAAGTAACCTTCGCAACATGGTCCATTGAGGATAGAATGTCATTTTTCATCTCTGACCAAGTTGGCGAGAGTTCATATGAAGTTTTGCTGAAGCTGTAAGGAAAAAATAAAAATTTTCTATCACAAACCCTTGCAAACATCGATAATTTTTGCAATACCGAGAACTAACCTTCGTAACCTTGTCCATTGTGCTCAAAATGATATTTTTTTTATCTAGAAACAAGTCTGTGAGAGTTCATACGGAGTTTTGACGAAGTTAAAAAATGACTTTTTTCTATCACAAACCCTCACAAACATCAATAACTCTTGCACCACTAGGAAAGAACCTTCGCTAGTCTGATACTAGTTAGATCTGATCTAGATCTAGCTACAGTCATGAGGGCGAGAGTTAGTTCCTAGTAGATTGCAAGAAATTTGTTTTTTTACTATAAAATAGTACAAAGAACCCTCGCCAGTCCAACTTTTGCAAGAGTAACCTTTGCAACATTCATCGGCAGATAGATCTACATCAGATCCATCTATAGTGAAAGTTTCAAGTCAATGAGCAAAGATCACAGAGATATCTAAAAAAAAACAATGAAAAAGGGCTAAAATCACACTATTAGCAATTGAAACTGATCAGATCCTGTCTGATCTAGGTTGCAGTCACAACATCCATCAAGATCCAACAACCCTAGACTGAACTAAGTGAATGAATCTCAAATCATGATGATTAGTATTCAAAAAAATCTAAAAATTTTCAAAAGAAATTGTCGCATCGGCTAGTGACTTGACATGCTCGATCCTATACAAGTCATATCATTCAGTGTTGGGGGCTAGCGCAGTCCCCTAGACCCTTGCATTGGGGCTGAGAATGCCCCACCCGTCGGGGCCTCAGTGGAGAGGCCTCGAACCCTACCCGTGCTGTTATATCCATCTATTACTTGACTTTTTGTTTTTTGTTTGTAAAGTTTTCATTCAAATTGATCAATATTTTATTTACTCTTTTTTTTGTTTCAAAAAAATAAACAAACAATTACAACAAGTGGAACACCACCATTGTACTGGCATTGAAGCGATCCAATATCAGCTGCCTCTACTACATTCTACTATCTAGCTATGGAGACTCTACTTGCATGGTTGTCACAAGTACAAATGTTTCTTGATGAAATAGTTCAACAATACACCTATCGAATTTATGATATGGTGAAAAGTTGTAATCCACTTTACCTGCAAAACCATAATGGTGAACTACTATGTTGGACTGCTCAATAAGATCAAATCTGGCATGGAAGACTTGGCATCCTATACTTCATTTGTACAAATTTGTCAAGATGTCACCCTTATGGAAACAAATATCTCGATAAAGATGGTGGATCATCCCTATTCTATTGCTACATCATCAAATGGGACATCAGAGGAACCAAAAACAACACCACTAGCCAATCGGGCAAGAGAGGAAGACATGGCCTCACAGCAAAGTCAAGAGGCAAAACCAAGTGCCTCATGTCACAAAGTTGACTAGGACCATCAAGAAGATGATGAGCCTAAGGCCTATAGAATGAAAATTCTTCAATTGGACCAGTGTGGATACAGTTATGGAGATCATGCATGCACTGAATGCCCAATTAAAAACTGTCAATTGAAAAATCAAGCACATAATGTAGAGCATAAGGTTGGAGGTCAGAATCAAGAAAGATTGAACTTGACGATCAGCCGACAAGAGGAACATACAACGAATGTTAGGAGTTTTGTCCCAAGCACATCAGGACAGTCCTCAACCAAAAAAAGGTGGAATGGAAGTCTTGGTAATATCGTCAAGCAGGTGTTCGATTTTAGCTGAAGACCATAATAGCTTACCACTCTACTATGTGGAGAGTGAGAAGGGACATTTGTTACATGTGTATGCTTATCACTTCTTGGGAATGGTATTCCACGCATGATATGATGTTTCATATGTGGTGGAAGACATCGCCAATCAGAATTCCCACATCGAGGTGATCCAACAGCCTTTTCACCTTGGCGTTCACAATGCAGTGTTAACCATCCATGTCTAGATTGTCCATTGAGGCAATTACGAAAAGCTAAAATGGCATTATCTTACAAGGACCAACACCATATTATCAGGAAATTCCAGTCAAGATGCACCACAGACAAAAAGCGTCAATGCCTACAACATCACAAAAGACAGCCAGTAGAATCCTTCAAACAAATTGCAACACCAGAAATTACGCAAATTCTACCAAGTCTTCTACAACAATTAGTGGATGTTACATTACAACAGGTACTTGTGACAAGTCTTGGCAGAAAACTAGCACAAGGTATGTCACGGTCACGCAGTCTTCAAGACCACAAGACAATGGGAAAGTGTTACGTACCCATAAGGGCACGCAAAAAGAAACTTGAGGTAATGGTCTCTTTATGGGACGGAACACTGATCTGGAGTTATAGGTCTTTTGGGTGCCATGTGTCATGTCTTATTGGCACATTGTGTTTCGTTGTTATGGAACCGCGTCAGTGTGCACAACTGTCGTGTGTCGATGGTCATGCGTGACTCCCATGGATGGAGATGACCCCACCTGGACTATGTCTATAGAGGTAGATCTCCATGAGTTTGTCATTCATTCTCTCATGGAGAATGAAGAGCTCTTCCACTGGTGGTCAGGTCAGGACGAGTATCTAGGCCTCATGATGTAGGTAGGGGAGGGTCGAGGGTAAGGTACAGTGGTATGGGACACCATGGCTTACCGGAGATCCGAGCTTGCTTGATGGTGGTCTATAGCTCTAGTGCACGAAAGTGAAGCGGCAATACCTCTATGGTTGGCGGTAACATAGCGTTCGTCACTTGTTTGTGCTTTAGCAATGACCGGAACGATGATGAGAATTCTAACATTTGGTATCAGAGCCACCGATCATTGTGTATAAGGTGCAATCACTCTAACTTAAGTTTTTGGTTGGCTTAAACTTTTGGTTGATGTTTTATGAAGGCTTAGTTGTATTTGTTGAATTGAGTTGAGCAACTTTGCTTTTTGGTTCATCTCAATCCGAGGTCGTTTTGATACAAAACGAGTCACATTTGCTAGCTATGGTGGAAGTTTGTCGGTTTTCTGACTTTTTAGAGATTTTAAAAATTTCAGAAATCAATTTTGTTTTTTAGCCTTGGTTTTGGGAGTCGGAAGTTGAAAAAAAAAAATTGCAACTTTCTAAAATCTCGTTGCAAAAAAAAAATTTGAAAAAAAAAAAATTCCTGGGAACTTGCTAGCCCGCGTGTGTGCAATCCATACGATTGATAGGTTTTAATTGCAGGCGCGGACAGCAGCCACAGGCTGTAGGCACAGACAGTAGGCAAAAAAAAAAATTGCTTTGTGGAGAGAGGAAACTTAACTCCATCACATCTTGTACTTTTAAAAAGCACTTTTTTGCTTTTGATGTGATGGTTGACCTGTAAATAAAGTCACAAAGAAAGCTAGACCTTGTAAGAAACGAACTGCTGCTGTTCAAAGTTTTCTAAACTTTGAAACGTTCATAAACTTTGTAGACTTTAGCTATTAACCTTTCTTGTACTTTGATAAGTACATATTAAAAGTTTTGAATTAAGGCTTGCAAAGTTCAGTTTCAAAGTTCAAAGAAAACTTTGTAAAGCTCCTAAGTTTTAAAATAAACTTAACTTTTGAGTTTCTAACTTAGCTTCTAAAGTTGAAAAGTTTATTTTGCAAGGTTGAAAACATAAAAAACTATTTTAAAACATAGCTTTGTCTCCAAAATTTTTAGAGAGGGGGAATAAAAGAAAGGAAGTACAAAAGCCTGTACTTGCAAGTTGTACCTACTGCAAGTACATACCTGTGTGGGTCTTCTTTTCCTCTCCTTTGCCTTCTTTTATAGCCTTAAACCTCCCCCTTGTAGGGCTCCACCTGCACGCACAAAAAAATTTACAAATTCACCATCTTCTTCACTTTTTGGGATGAAATCTTTTTCCTCCACCTCCTCTTAAACGTGCAATTGTACCTACACCTCCTCCTAAGCCTAAGAACAAGCCTTAGAGGAGTTCTAGGTGTTTCTTTGGGCCATAAGGCCAAGAGGTTAAGGCAATGACCCAAAAGGTAAGTGGGGACGTGACCCAAGTGACCCTTGGGTGAGGTGGCATAGGGAGGGTAGTGGCCATGTGTTATGAGGATAGGTGGACCCCATAAGGGGATGCCAGTTGTTTTTGGTGCCCATGTGCTTGCAAGGTGGCGTCCATAAGGCCCACCACCCAACAAGGCCATTTTGGAAGGAAAAGGAGTGGGATGGGGGTATAGGCTCCATCGGCTCCATCTTCAACATTGAGGAGTTTAATTGTGGCCTAGTCGCATTAAGTAGTTGTCTCGAGCTCTCTAAGCCACTTTGTTGCGAAGCCCATGCCGTTTTTCCTTTGTCTCCTTTCTTAGCGCGCCATGGATCCTACTATGCTCTCGGGTGAAGGACCGTCTTCACCACCTCCTCCTCTTGATGTAGATACTGATCAGCTTGTTCAAACTTTGAACTTGCTGCAAGACCAAATCCTGGACATGCAAGCCAAGCATGCCACGACCGAGCAAGAGTGGCGTTCCTCGACGCACTCATGGTTCGCTGGTGTTTATCCAATGTTCAATCCGAAATTATTTTCGGGCGAAAAGAATGACCGGCTTTCCGATATGGTCTTGTCATGGCTCGATCGGTGGAATAGTCATTTTTTCATGCGCGATGCACCAGATAGTACAAAGATCGTTTCTGCTCTTATTTTTTTACGCAGTAAGACGGTTCACATGGTGGCAAGATCTGAAGGAGAGGGCTGGTGCCCCTTCTACATGGGATGCCTTTCAAAAAGCCTTTTAAATAGCTTTTCTTTCAATATTGGATGACTTTGAGCATTGGCAGTGTTTTGCCACTGTGCAGATGGGTATTAGGCCGTTAGATATCTATATCCAATAATTCCAAGAGATTTTTGCCCCAATTTGCTTCACAAATTGATCCCATCATGTTAAAATTACATTCTATATTGGGGCTTCCAAAAGAATTCCAGCTAGAAGTGCGGCGTAACCAACTGCAAACGATCAAAGACGTTGTTTGCTTTGCGAAAATCTTCGATGACACTCATTTAGCCTCCCGCAAGGAGCAAAGTTTGCCCAAGGGTGATCCAAAAAAAAAAAATTCAAGAAGTCGGGTGGAGACAAGACGAACACCGGTTCTCAGGGCGAGAAAAAGCGTGTCAAGTTGGATCATGTAGATTATGACAAGGCGAGAACTGGTGGCTTGTGTTTCTCCTGTATGGAGAAGGGGCATCTTTCAAAAGATTGCTTGAAGAAAAAGCAAAAGAAATCTAGCGGGCAACCTAAATCCTTTAAAGCGCCAAGTAATTCTTGTATTTCTCTTGTTGATTTATCCTTTAAGGATGGCACTAGTTATATGAATTGTTGTTTTAATACAACTGTTTTTGGCCCACAATCTCATTCGTATGAATGGAATCGTCTGTGACTGTTCTTCTTGATGATGGTTCCACACATAACTTCATAAATGCTAAACTGGTGCAGAAGTTCAAGGCGACTACCGCACCAAGTAATCACTTGTATGTGGTGAAAATGGCGTCGGGAGAAGATCGGCAAGCTTGGGACCAGCTTGTTCCTCAGTTGCTACTTCAGATTCAAGATTATGTTGAATCGCTAGATTTTCATATAATGAATTTGGATAGCGTAGACATAATCTTAGCAAAAGAATGGTTTTACTCTAAAAACGAGTCTTTAAGAAAGGATTATATTACACATAGTATTTCCTTTTTGCATAAGGGCTCATTGGTTGAGCTAAAAGGCGATGTAAAAAAAAAATAGGCCTTTTGATCCTATGGTTTCTACTTTAGAAGTTGTTGAGTATTTGACAAATTTTGGTAATAAAGTTTATCTTTGTTTTTTGAAAGATGAAATTTATGTGGATGACCATGCAGTCCAGAGTCTAAATATTGATTATTGTGAAAGATTTCAACTAATTTAGTCAAGTTTAGTCATATTTTGCTTAATTGTCAATATTAGGCCAATATGCATATTAGACTTAATGATAAACTTTATGGAAGTTATTTTAGTCAAAGTTCATATAAATTACCACTTTTGAAAAGTGTGGGAAAGTTATTAGGTCAAATTTGGACACATTCAAATTTGAATGTTAGATGCATTGAATCTAGTCATATTGTTGATAGGGTTTTAGGTCTAGAAAGTTCTTGGATGAAAACCAAAATTCACACATGGATCTGCTATACATAGTTGTACACACATGGGAAGAGGCACTCTCTCTCTCTCTCTCTCTCTCTCTCTCTCTCTCTCTCTCTCTCTCTCTCTCTCTCTCTCTCTCTCTCTCTCTCTCTCTAATGCAGCGCTAATGCAGTAGCAAGAGCTCGTCGGTAGCAAGCAACAGTTTGGCATTTGTGATTGGTGAGGTTTGAGGTGTTTTCTATCTGATCAGACGGTGGAGATGGTATATTGTGCCTGATCAGAGGATGAAGAATGAACTGGTTTGATTGAGTTTGAGCCTCTTGTGCCATTCACTATATATGTAAGTGAGTTATCTTACTATTTTGTTGATGTTTCAAGCATTGAAGCCATTCTCTAGTCATTTTGGATTTTTGCCTTGTAAGCTTGAATTGTCATTCTCTCTCTACTCAAGGAGAAGTCTTTCATACATTATTTTTCTTTGTACTTTCCTCACACATGTGAAAGTAGTCGATTATTGATTGTTAGCCTGGAAGTTGTGATTTAACCATAGAATCTAGATATGGATCTTGTTTTTCAAGCTACAATAAATCTATGTGCAAACACAAAGCTTAGGAAGATCATTCACACTTTGAAAGTACATCCCACACGTGTGAACTTCTGCAAATTTTCACATGGTATCAGAGCCAAACTAAGCGTACCATGCTATAATCATTTTGTGTATGAGAAATTTTGAATTCTATTCAAGCTAGAAAGTAGTTTTTCACAATATTTTATCATTTTTTGAGAAGTTTATGAATCAAAGAGACCAAAATAGAAGTTTTTTGATGTGAACAGGTATTGTACGGATTTTTTATATTTCATACATGTGAAAATCAGCCCACTCCATTCCTCTTGTTCTCTTTGATGCTTAATCCAAAGAGTGTGAATAGATAGCTTGTTGGAAAGCTAGAAAAGTCTAGTTTCGATTGCACCATTGTATTTGAGTCAATTGTGGTTTCTTTGAGCATTTCACACATGCCAAAGAAAGCGTATGCCAAAACTTATCTAAACTCCATTGCAAAGTGAGAGGTTGATCTAGTGTAAAAACCATTGGTAGAAATTTTGAGATCTATCTCAAATTTTGTTCCAAGATCTTGCATAGGAATTGGTGGTAGTACACCCTTTGTGAGTCCTATAGTGAGAGAGAAGAAACATATCTTTTTGTTCATTACAAGGATTATTCACACATTAATGGCCTCTATGGGATCCTACCTCTTAGAAGCTAGTGAAAGACTGAACACCTCCAATTACTCTATTTGGAAGGTTAGAATGGAGTCAATCCTTATACTCCAAGGTGTAATGGACATAATTCTTGGACTTGAGGAGGAGCCTAAAGTACAACAAGAAGTGCAAAAATATAAGAAGAGAGCTAGGCTCTAATGAGATCTTAAGAAAAATTGGCTCTTGCACCTCTTTCAGAGAAGCTTGGAATGCACTCAAAGCTATGAGGCCAAGAATAACTCTAGAATACTCACTCTAAGGAATCAAATTTTTCAAAGTTTCCAAAGAAGTGATGAGAGTGCTTCTAATTATGTATTGAGAATCAAATATCTTCATAGAGAGCTTACTTGTGTTGGAGTCTCAATCAACCAAAGTGAGCTAGTTCAACTCATCCTTAATGGCTTGAAAGAAGAATATGACAACCTTGTCCAATCCTATGTTATCAAGGAGGAGTTACCAAACTTGGATACTCTTCAAGGAATACTTATTTCTGAGGAATCAAGACAAAAGTAAAAGCTTTTGAGGATGGACAAGCTATCTCTCAATCATAATGAAGATGGCAGAGCTCTATTTGTCAAAGACAAGTACAAAGGGAGGAACAAGAACCAACAATGTCATGCCTTCATCAAAGACAACACAAAAGACATACAAAGATGGAGAAGAAGATGATTCTTCACATCCTTCTTCCTCCAAGTTCAAGAAAAAGAAGATCAAGTGTTTCTTTTGTGGCAAGAAAGGTCATTATGCCACTAATTTCTTCAAGAAGAAGAATCAACTAAAGCAAGCCAACATCATCAATGAGAAAGAAGAAGATTCCATTGTGAGTGAAGGAGAAGGATCCCTTATGGTATCAAGTTTCAAGAAGGATGGATCATGGTATATTGATAGTGGTACTTCATCTGTGTTGCTCCAAGAATTCCTTTCATTCTACTGTACCTTATGAAGGAGTTAAAAAATCATGAATGTACTATTGAAGGAATTGGGAGTATTCCCTTAAAGCTTGCATCTTCTAAAGTTTTCTCTCTTTCCAATGTTCTTTTTGTTCCTAAACTCACAAAGAACCTTATAGGTGTTTGATAATGGCCTTGATGTGAAATTCACCTTCAATACTTGTACTATTGAGAAAGGTGATGAGATCCTTGCACATGGATCTAGATATGGAGGCATTTTCAAGTTAAATCCATATGAAAGTGCAAATTCTTGTGATGTTGCTTATATGACTAATATTTCCAAGGAAGAGTTATGGCATAGGAGATTGGGACATTCCAATTTCAAATCCATGCTTTCTATGGTCAAAGATGCAAAAGATATTGGCTTACCAAGATCACGCTCCAAAGAGATCAAGCCATGTGAGGCTTGTGCAATAGCAAAATCACATAAGAAGCCATATCCAAGGTCTTCCATCAAGACTACACATCCATTGGAGTTGATACGCTCAAATGTACATTTTTCATCATCTAAAACCAAGGGAACAAACACTTGCTTTGTTACTTTTATTGATGAGTTCACAAGATACACATGGTTATATCTTCTTTCTTCTAATGATATGGTGTAGGATTATTTCCTTATTTTCAAAGCTTTTGTTGAGAAACAAATTTCTTACAAAGTCAAAGCTTTGAGGTGTGATGGAGGTGGCGAGTATATCTCCAACAAATTCCCTAACTTTTGTGAGAAAGAAGGGATCAAAAGAGAATTATCTTGTGCCTATTCCCCTTCACAAAATTGGGTGGCCAAAAGAAAAAATATATCCTTATGTGAGTGTGCCAAAACAATTCGAATTGATTCCTCTTTACCTATTAATTTTTGGAGAGAAGCTAGAAATTGTGCAAACTACTTGTGCAATAGATTACCTCCACAATGCTCTTGGAGAAAAATCACCATATGAAGCCTTATTCAACAATAAGCCTAAGGTTGATCACCTTAGAGTTTTTGGAAGTACTTGCTTTGCTCATATTCCCTTGGAAACAAGGAGGAAAGATGATCCAAGTTCACTCAAAGGGATCATGGTTGGGTATTCATCCAAGAAGAAGGCATATAGAATCTTTATTCCCTCTACCTCAAAGACAATTGAGAGTAGAGATGTCATATTTCATGAAAATAAAAAATTCAACTTGTATGAGACCGAGATCAAGGCATCTCAAAGTGCATCTCCTATTATCTCTTTTGAAGACAATCATGAAGAGATAGGGTCGAGATTTGAGGAGGAATCACCTCGAGTTTTCTCATCTAGAAGATCCTTGAGAGAAAGATCCGAGCCCAAGAGGCTCTCATATGTTGACAAAGGCAAGCAAGTTGATCTTGACTCCACTAATTATGCATATTTCATATCACATGAAGAGCCAAAGGATGTCCAAGATGCACTCAACTCAAAAGAGTGGTTTGAAGCAATGAAACAAGAATATGATGCATTGATCACCAACGACACTTGGGAGCCTGTGGATCCTCCATCCGACAAGCACGTTAATAGATGCAAATGGGTCTTTCAAACCAAGTACAATCAAGATGGCACTATCAATAAATTTAAGACAAGACTATTTTGCAAAAAGATTTGCTCAAATCCAAGGACTTAATCACATTTGAAGCCATCGGAAGGAAGGTAGGCTACGAGAAGTCTCTTGACAGAAAGAAAGCTAAAAAGGACACAAACAAGAGGTACTCAGTTATGCAGGGCTATCTTGATAAGCCGCTGCAACTGTTGAAGTCCTTGCTGAAAAGCACACCAACAACAACCAATAAGTTCTTGGTTTTACGCATGCAAATGCTAATTTATGCCTTTCCAAGAATCACACGTCAAAGCTAAAGCATTGCAACGGGACTTGCAACACCATAGGAGAGGATAATGTTAGCTGATGCCATGCCCCTCGGGTGTCGATGCAGAACCTCACCGCTCAAAAGGGCTTCCAGTAGAGATGTTGAGAGCCGAGTCTGAGGCACAAGAATTACTAGTGCCAGAGTAAAGTTATACATTTTGTGAGCCCCATGGTAATTCCCAAAAGATGGAAAACCATGTGAGAGTTAGTAATTTAGACCCTCTCAACTTGAGTTGTGTTTTTTATAAAAAAAGGCCTCCTATAATTATGTAAATAACTTCTTCACCGTGACTCGAAACTGGATCATGTTGGATGTCGTTCAAAAGCTCTCGTCAAGGGCTTTCTAATGGCACCATAATCGTCTCAATCCGAGCTGTCGTTCAAAAGTTACACTATTTTTTTTTGTTGAGCTTCATAGTATACCACAAATAAAATGGCTTATTTACGGGCTGATCTTGACACAAAATTACGATTCTTTTAAAAAGAAAATAAAATCAATTTGAAGGAGCTACATAACGTAGATTTCAAATTTGAGTGTTTTGTTTGGTCCATGTGGAAGAAACTTTTGAGAAAAAAATAAAAAGTATCTTTTTGAAAGGCCTCTTTTGTGCTCAAATTTTCTCTAGTGAAAGTTGGTTAGTGAGATGCAAGATCTCTGTCTTGGTCTTTGCTTCAAACTTCTGTTCAAGCATTTCCCAAACCTGCCTACTGAATTGGAACTCTTCCAAATTTATGAAGATTTCCTCACTCAATGAAAGGGTTATGAGAGAAATGGCATTTTCATCTCTCCTCTTCCACTGTGTGAATCTTGCATCTTCTGGTGGTGGTCTTGGTTCTTCGCCATTTACAACTTTCCACAACCCTCACCTTGAAAGAGAATTCTCATTCGCCTCTTCCAGAAACCGTAGTTTGATCCATCAAATATGATGGTAATATTTTGCAAAGCTATTGTTGTATTGGCTATTGCCATTTACTTGTCTTTCTAGCTGGCTCAGAACCTTCTAAACCTGCTCTGACACCACTGCTAGAAAAAAAAATAATACACAACAGAGGACAACAAGATACTGGACACTCTAAGGCTGATGCAAAATCGTTCTCTGACACCTGCATAAAAAGAACAACCTGCCCAACACACCACAGGGGAACCAAAAAACAAAGCAGTACTTCTAAAGCAGGGGATTACAACAATTTGCAAATGACTCCTGCACTTGCACTTGTCAACATACAGAGATTCATGAAGTTTTCATGAATATTCAATGGAAGAATGAGTACAAGAAGATCAACTCCTACTAGACTTTGAATTAAAGGAATGTGATATAGTGCCACAGATGAAAGCCTATGCCTCCTATGCCTACTGCTTATTTTCTTGTTGTCTCCTAAGAACAAACTCTCTGTGTTTCCTACAACTCCCTCTGCTTTTTGCTTGCTTCATACTATTTTGCTCTATGTATCTCCTATATATTCCTACTTTCTATACCTAATCTTTTCTTGTAAGCACAGTCAGAAAACAACTAATTAGTTTATCTACTAACTATCTTGTAAATTGTTTTGCCACTTGTGTTTGCAGGTTTGAAGGGTTGCGAAGTTCACCCATCAACAGAGGAGCCCTACAAGGATCTGTCAGTTCTAGTGTGAGCAACAACTTCTCCCTTCTCTAGCATAATGTAGTGATGTCTCCAACAAGCTATGATTCTTCTCAAGATGCTCGTCTCTCAGAAGATTGCTTTGACAACAGGGTTGTGATGTAATAGCCTCGGTCTGTCACTCTTACTGAACATTACGTCTTACAAAGACTGGCTCACAAAGTCAATCTTTAGCATAATAACTCTCCTCACCCTCATTGTTCAAGCATGGTTATGGCATTACTAGCTACTTTTAAAACAAAAAGCTCCTACAAAGTGTTGTAGACTCCAACCACTGATTTCACCAGTGTGACTCTAGTTGAATGGCTCCTCCCACCAGTGGCTACCCAGCACCACAGAGAGATGAGATTAGTTTTTTTGCTAATGAAGAACCTCCTTATAGTGTTGCCTCCAATATTGGCCTTCAATTTGCTTGCCATTCACCTTTCATTTTCCCTTTTGCCTATCATGTGCTTCCGTGCCACTTGTCCTAGATTTGGCAGGCCTCCTCTTTTTTTATGCATGGCATTTTATGTTTCAAGAATGAACCTCATCATTCACCTTACTCTTAAGTGAAATTAAGGTTGATTTTACCTTTTTCCAATGTGCCTATTTTCACTTAGCCCTTGGGTCAATAATAGCTAGCTTGGTGGCCTCATTAAAGTTTCAACAATCATAGACTGCCCTTTTATGAACCCCACCATTTTCTTGGCATTTAAGGGTGATTTGGCCCCTTTTTTACATGTGCCTATTAAGGGGCACCCATGGCTATTTTTCTTAGCCATTGGTCAACTTGTGCTTCTCCTTTTTCCTTGCCATAGGCCCCCCTTTTTTATTTTGCACTTTATAGGCCCCTTTTCCCTTGCTCTTGGACTTTGTCGAATTTTTGCCTTTAACTTGCATAAGCGGTAACTGAGCCCCCCTTTCCACACTGAGCAGCAATCTTAAAAAAATGGGATTGCGGCTTTTTTTTATATTAGTATCAAAAATGTAGTAGTACATTGTAGATAATGGCATAATAGCTGAAAATTTTGATAACTAGTATGTGGGCCTTTTCTTAAAGGCCGTCAAAAATTATAGGGCCAATTCTAAGGTCGTAATTTCTTCCTCTAGCCACATTATGAGCGGGCTGGGACCCCTATCTATTGGCAATTTTTTGCCATTTCACGTCGAAATTGTGCGGCTTTTACATGCCGATTATTATATTATATCAAGATTGGTATAATTGAGCTGATTTTTATGTCAAAATTCGACTAAAATGATATGTGACGGTTGTATGCATGAAGAGTAGTATCTATTGGGTCCGACATGCATGGGAGTTGCATGGGCACATGTTAAAGTGATTCACATACTATGGCTTGTGTCATGTGCTGCATGAAATTAGACTGTGAGCTTATTAAATGCAATGCTAAACATAGCCATGGAGCTAAATTAGACTAGATTCAGTCAATAGGACTGTCAATAAAGTGGCTTGAACAACCGCGCTACACGGTCTTCATTTTTTAGGGCAAAAATGCTTAAGGAGGGAGAGTGCCATGTGCTGCATGTAATTAGCCCATAAGCTTACTAAATGCAATGCTTAAATTAGACTAGATTTAGTCAATAGGACTATCAATAAAGTGGCTTGAACAACCACAATACATTTGTGAATAGCGATATTGTAATAATGGTTGTAAGGCCCAATTTAGCTAAATAAGAAAGTTATAGTAGAGGCACTCATGACCACCATAAATAGCTAAGGTCGTTTAGAGGCTATTATTCATTTGTCTAACTTGAACTTTCGGTGTTCTCTTAAAGCTTCTCTTTAAGAGCTTTCTTGATGGAATTTGTGCTTCATGTGCCTAAAATCACATGAGAGCTATGATCATGCTCTAGATCCAAGCCCAATGCTTTGAATGATCACTAATGACGATTAATGATACCATACTTTGCCTATTTTGGTGAAGTTTTGCTACATTTATCCATCTTCTTGATTTTCTACTAGTTTTTCTTGATTTCTTGTTTCACTATGCAAATGTGATGTACATGAATGGATTAGATGTTCTAAAGCTAAGATTGGCACAAGACAGCTTGTCGGGTGAACCTTTTGTGTATTGATCTTATGCTTCTTGTTGGTTGGGCAGTTCGGCTCCACAATGTCCTTTTAAGTGTCCTTGTAAGTAGATCATTGGTGGCTCCTCGCAATCATCCATGACAACATCACAACAACTAGCATGTTTCATTTTTTGGTAACCCATATAGATCTTAATCCCTAAAGGGAGAAAATGTACATGCATAGATAGATTAATGGATGGAAAACAAATAAAGTGGGATGGAAATAAGGGCAAGAGAGTAAAAAGATGTGTCCACACCATGTTCTTATATGTTCATAAACTATTTCTCTCTATAAAATAGATCTATTTTTTTTTTTTGAAATTTATATGTAAACTCTAGATGTTTCAATTTCGTAGTTATTTTTTGTTAAATGCTCTTTAGACATGCTAATCCTAATAACCAGGTGTTTATTTGATTCTTTGCACTAAGCAAGCAACCAAAACAAGTAATATCAAAGCAAGTGAATACATGTTCAGTGATATTGAGCATGAATGTCTCTATCAACTAGTTTTTATAATCCGTATAAAAGATAGTATGTGAAGTGTTTAGAAATGGACAATAAGCCTCACTTCTACCATGGAAAAGTAAGAGACTTGCCAATATATTTATTTCTTAAAACTTGAGCTAACATTCTCATGGCATTCAATGAAAAAAACAAATTATCAACAATTTGAAATCATTGATGTACATCTCCTCTCACTTTAAGCATTCAAAAGAAAATTGTTTGAGTACAAAATATTAGAAACAAAATAGAAATGTTGCATAAGAATGAATCTAAAAAACATTTTTCTTTAAACCTAGTACATGATAAACAACAACAATATACCCAAACAAATTCTTAAAATCAACCACAATCTACTCCTTTTTTACAGTTGAATAGAACTAGGCTAAATCAATTAGTCCAACTATAGAAAGGCACGTTGATATGTTATCATTCATACAATGGTTTGCAAACACTCCCTCTATAACCAAATATATTACCTACTCATACTATTTACACAAACAAAACTTCACAAGGTGTAGAATAGATTACTTTTACACCCAACCGATTCCCTATAGTTAAAACAAGGACACAAGAGCACGGGTTGTGACAAGAAACACCCAACCAACAATCTAATTAATAATTAGATTAATTCCCCGACTAGATCCCTATGCTATATACTACGATAGCAAGAGAATAGATCCACAATCGACTGTCGATAAGAACAATATGTCTTCCATGCATAGCTATACCTAATAGAACATCATCTACAATCACTCTTGCATGAGATAGTGCCTTGACCAAATACGGACTAAGACATACTTAAGGTAAGGCCTACCTTACGTTATAGGCTAGGCCTGATACGAGCTACAAATTTTCAAGGACATAACAATCACCAACCAACAATAATCATAAAATGGCATCTTGTTTTGAATGCACTCTTCAATCTCAAAGAAGTGTATACACAATATGCTCAAAAGAGCTAATCTCTCAAAAAGCAGAAAATGAACTCATGTGTTTCTCTCTGTGTCCCATATTCAAACTTAAGAGAGGAGGAAATTGGTAACTAGAACCATCCAACCAAGAATGTAGATGGGCGAATTATGTGCATGATGCCATGCATGCCCAAGGTCCATCCTACAGATCGCACAAGTTATTATTGATTCTCTCTCCATGCATATGACTGTCACATACAATGCACTGCTCCACATCTCACTATCTAAATGCCTAGGTCCGCTCAAAGTTTAGTAGTCATGAAACTGACCTTGAGTTGGAAACTAATAAGGTCGAACACCGAAGTACCAAATATCTGCGTCAAAATTATTCCAATCGTAATATTCTTTCCCCTTTAACAAATTATGTCCTCAAAACATGGTAGAAAATCAAAAACCTATTCTTTAGCTTTCAACAATTACCCAAAAACAACATTGTCCTCAGTTTAACCTTACATATGAATAAGTACTCAGAGACAACATTTCCTCAATTGTATATCTTTGCTCTAAAGTACTATTTCAAGTTTCAAAAGTACACTAAGCGATAAATTTTCCAAATGGGTTTGATTCTCTCCAAGTCGATATCACCACCTTCATCTAAATTCTAGGTGAATCACCACCTTACACAGGAAATCAAAGTTCAAAAATTATAGAAACAAACAATTGTAGTCCAAAATTATCCATAATTTTTCATAGATAACTTATAATGCTTCTTAGTGCGTCTAAGACATAAAAATCTCTAAGAGATTTATCAAGAACCAAATGATTTTAACCAAGTCCTAAGTACCCCAGATACTATGAGTTAAATGCCCCTATTTCTAGCATCTCATGGAAAAAAATAGCAATCATCTGAACTCAATAGATTTGTTTGTCTCCATAACAATCGGAGATCTAGGCTTTAAATCGTACACAAGCACTTACAAACTACAATTTGTAGTAAAATATCATCCACTAAAGTAAAAAAACTCTCCACAAGTAGAATAATCGACTCCAGGAGAATGCTTTTGAGACACGTACATTCTCAATAAAATCACTGGAGTAAAGAGATTAAATTTTTCAAGTCAATGATTTAATTTCTTGACTCATTCAAAAGATCAAAAATTACTCATCATTCGTAATAATCGTCACTCTTCACTAAAGTTAACTAGTTTAAATGGCATTGTAAATTGAATTCACCAAGAATTATTTGTTTTAACTTTTGACTTGTCTTATAAGACACATAATTTATAAGTCATTGAGATTCATCAGTAAAAAGTTAAATGCATAGAATATAGGAAATTCTTGGTGAGAATAATTCTTAATGGAGAAACTGATTTGTTTTGTTAGTGACAATATCCCATAGCGCACAATTGGATGATAGAACCTAACAACCGCAAGAATTACAACTACGTACAAAAGGAATTCAATAGAACTTAGGATATCCAGATTCAATTCTATCAAGATTATTAATTACATTTCTGGCCTAGTTCAGAATGACGAGGCATAACTAATAAGCTCGAACACTTGAGTATTGATATCCACATCCTGATTATTCCAAACTCTATACAAGATGTGGACATAACACCTAGAGCATGCAAGATATAGTCACCATCCTTTCTAAGGCTTCAAAAAAAAACCGCGTTCTGCTTTGAGTAATCTCATAAACTTCTATTGAGCACTTGGAACACAACCTTGCCTATGAATAAGCTTCGCCTTCAAGTTTCAAGCCTAACTAGGTTAATCTAGCTAACTTCCCTCTAAACCATTATAGGCTTATGTCACAAATGAAAAGTAAGATTTTGGTTGTTCTAGGTGAGTAACTAGAACCAATATGTTGCATCCAATTAGCTCAAACTTGGGCACAACATGTCTACAATGAAATTTGACCAAACAAAATTCCACGCCATAGACTATTTGAAGTCTAGGTTACATTAAGCACCTTGTACATAAATTTCTTGCCAAACTCAATGGAAGTTGAGGTTTAACTGTCCTGAAAAAAATGTAAAGCGAAGCAGTCATCCTTTACCCAAAATGAAAATTGCAAGGTAAAAAAAGTATTGATTCCTTTTTAAAAACACGTCATCTATGGGTTAGTTTACTTTGAGAGTGCGTCATCTTCGTGGGCATAACACCCTTTGTGATCCAAAGCTCTATGTGTGAAAGAAAAAAGGGAGAACAATCATGTCATATCCCTGCTTGGAAACCAAGATGCATATATTGCCTAAAAATGAACTATAAAATTTAGGGTTTAGCTAGGTGCTTATGGATTCCCAAACCAATGCTCAAGCACAAAAGTTGCTCTTATGAAGCACATAATATCTCTGATTCCAATCATATCACAAAGAGGTAAGAACATTGTGGAAAAAACCAGAGCCCAAGAAAGTAGAAATGAAAAAATATTATTGACAAGGGAATGAACCTTTAACCATTTCAGAAGACATATGATGGACAGTGTCATCTTGCCTCCATCTCCTTGCTCTGTAAATTGCGAGCTGCTTCCATGGAATTCTCCCACTTCTGAAAGATTACAGATAACGTTGAAAGTTTCACAGCAACATCTCTCATCTCTGGTCGATCATTCGGATCAGGTTCGACACAAGCCTTTGCCAGTTGAACAACTGCATAAGCTGAATTTAGAGGGTAGGAATCTTTCAGCAACGGATCTAACCACAACCTCAATTTTCTAGCCCATTCAGTATCATCAATAATTGCTCTTGCCGTATCAGGAAGAGAAGTATTGCTCTTAAGCCCCCCTGGTAGGCTATGTTGGACTATGGCAGGATTTTTCCCAGTAAGAAGCTCCAGCAAGATCACTCCAAAAGAAAAAACGTCGATTTTTTTGGTTATCAAGCCTCTTGATAGGTATTCTGGAGCCATGTATCCAGGAGTCCCCGTTAAGAGGAAAGTATTGGTACGTGACAGACGTCTTTTTTGGGCCTGCAGTCCAACTGCTTCGTTCTCTTCCTCGATCGATTCTTCAGTAGCTCTCCAAACGATTTCGCCTGTCAACTGGGGGATTCCAAAGTTGGCAATCTTTGAATGCAAATCGCTATTGATGATAATATTACTGCTCTTGATGTATTTGTGTATAAAATCTCCCGAAGTGTAGTCGTGAAGATACTCAAGACCCTGAGCCAACTCGATAGCTACTTGCAACCTCTTTACCCAGGAATCTAGTACAGTAAACCCCATTCTACTGCTGCTCCGCAGACACTCACTTAAATTTTTACCCTCAACATACTCATACACAAGATATAGATACTGGTCATCACTGAAACAGGCCCCCAGAAGCTTCACAACAGATGCATGATGCACACTGCACAATATCTTTAGCTTCTGTAAAAAATTACCAACAAACCCCCATTTCTGAAGCACAATACAGACATCCTTGTTCCTGACCCTGGCTCTAAAAGATGACGATCCAATCTTTCCCGAAGGGTCAAAATTCCTTGTTGCTCTACTGAGTTCTTTGTACTTGAAGACCATGACTCCATCAGACACCATCTCTTTCACACCAGCAAGGGGTGAGCCGCCGCCGCTGCCCTTGGAGTGCTGGCTTGAGGACGTTAATCCGGCGCCAGTGCTAGTGCTAGTGCTAGTGCCCGAGGTCAAATTGATGCCTCTATTTTCTTCTGAGGTAGATCTTCTATGGCTTGACGAGATCCGCACGGGCTTCACAGATTTACGCCTTACTAAACACATGGTGAAGGCACAACGAGCTGTAAATTACCAAGACTTCCTTCCATATATCACGTGTTTTCAAGCTCCTTACATTCTGAAAATTGATAACGCTTATGACAACATATCTTAAGATGCCGATAATGAAAGAAAAAAATGTATACTGGGCATTTCGGTACATCCTTGGAAGTATCTCAGAGCATCAAGACGTCCATCCTTGCAGCTCCGATCTCATATATAATTAGAGTCACAAACCGAGATCCAGCATCCGGAATCAAGCAAAATGCAAAGGAAAAACACTTCAACTCTAATCCTGATACACTGGACATGTGATATAATCTGGCAGGCTTAGCTTTTGGGAGAGAGATCTTCCATCTTCCGATCTACTAAGGATCGAGGCAGAATACATGATCGAAGAAAACACTGGTTTTGCAAGGGAAGCAGCCTCACATACGTAATCTAAAGAGACGTATGCTTCAATGAATATCCATTGAGTACATAAATTAGTCAAAAGTTTGAAGCCCAAGACAACAAAGGACAAAAACCCATTAGGCCAAATGGGTGGTTGTGACGTATAACCATTGTTGGGCAAGTATATAGGTTTTAGCCTTCCACTCTCCAATCAGCATATGAAACATATATGACCCCACCTGTACATTTTCGGACAAAACCACCCACAGGCCAAATGGGATTCTGACCATTGTCACGTGAGTATATAGGTTTCCACTTTTAGATTGGTATATGAGCATGGCCCCATGGACATGAAACATGGACTCGTACCTGATTCACACTTTTGGAGCTCAAGGCTTTGAGAGGGTGCGTTGAAGGGCCTCCTAAAACCATTCTTCACCGGAGCTGGCTTCTAATCTTCTTCAAAGAAATAAAACATTCAATGGTAGAGTTGTTGCTTCCAAGTGATGGGGCTTGGCTTTAATATTGGATATCAACCCACATGTTAAGAAGGTGACTCAATTGGTAAATGATTTCTTGATAGAGTAGATACTCAACTAGGGCATAATTTGGCCAAGTCAAAACTCGTAGTGATGTATATGTGGACTTAGGGACAAACATGTAAATTTTGTCTTATAAATAAATTAGTATCAAATTTTTCTTGATACTAAGAATCTAAGTGTGTAATACATTTATATCAGGTGTCCTAAATGCATTGGTGGACATCAACAAAATATTAGCTTTTCAAATCAAGTGCATATTGCATTTCAAAAAAATGGTTTCTTTTATTGACTATGTACAATGTTTCAAGAAAGTGCATGACTTTTAGCAATTTGTATATATTTGTACTCGGGTTGAATTCGATTGGTACCATCCTTGCAATACCACTTGTAGTTGATATCAAACAACAACTCAAAGAACATGCCTATATTGATATGTGGCTAGTACCAAAAAAACAAAAATTGTAATACCATGATTTGCTTGATATTAAAAATTCCAATACCTACCCAACATCAATTCCAAATTTCAAATTGAAATAACGTGGTTGTGTGGCACATAGCAACTGTTCACTCATACAATGGGTGAATGGTGTCCCACCTACACTTAGCACGGTAAGTTAGGCAAATAAGCCTAACTAAGGCATATTGTAGCCCAACATACCCATAAGTCCTCAACTCACACAAAAGGTAAGCACTAACAAGCGTAGTGCTATTATTCTCCATGTTTTGGATGAACTCGAGAGGACCTTTAAGTAAGACACATTTTAAGTGCATAGTAGACACGATTAACATTAGCGTGAATTTTTTATTGATCATCCGTGAAAAATAGCATTAATTTTTGGCTCAACATCCAAGCATCAACAATGACTTAAACTCTTGGTTAATCATATGTGAGAATCAGAGTGAGTTGTTGGTTCATTATCCAACCATGCTCCATGGAGAGTCGTGCGCACACCAAGACACCCACACTTGAAAGTCTCTCAAACTCTTCTTGAAGTATTAGAATATATATAGTGGCTTATTATTATAGTGATAACTCTAGCTTTGCTAATTCAAATAGCGAGTTTTGAAGGTAGACATGGTATAAAATGTATGAAATATTTGTGATACACACTCACATTTGAAATTATCCAAGTTTCATTTGTACTTCATGTTATAAAAATTTTTCAAGGCATAATATTTCCTTGAAATGGAATCAAAACTAATTATTCTTCTATAACCAAGCCATAGAATACTGTTTACTATTATGTCAAACCTTGTGCATAGTTTGGTAGTTGATATTTTTTGCTTGTCTAATATTTAAAATGTGATCGAAGATTGTTCAAGCTATATTTTGGTTCTAGGTAAAATCGAAACATCAAACTATTGGAAATCAATGCCTTATAGATCAAAGTGAGTAGCAAAATCTAGGACCACGAGCTAGCTAAGAAAGTACTGTAGCACAAGATCAATAATATTTCATGTCAAACAACAATATTGGATCATGTTATAGATGCATAAACAAAATCACATCACCAAAAATTACCATGAAGTTTTCCTATGCAAGCAATCTAATACATAAACAATGCAATCAAGACTTGCAATATTCAGAAAAACAAGAAACACAAAACCATTGACATCTATCAAATCAAATCTCTACATCTATTTTTTTGATGAGTATTGATTCACATATTATATTATTATTTCTACATGAGAAACTCTTTTCTAACAAGCCATCAAGCTTAATCCAAGAATATCTAAGTTTGAATCTTATATTTAGGGAGATAAAAACCTTAAGATAGATCTCTTATAAGATCTAGATGGATGATTCAAGTATCAAGTTCTAGTAATTTTGTTTTTCAACATCCATTGGCCAAAATAAAAATTTGATCATGTGAATTTTAAGTAATTGGATCTTAGAAGGCAATGGTCCATCATGTCAACAAATTATGGTCTGAGTATTTATTCATAGGAATTGAAAAGAACATTATGATCACATGATGAGGTAGCTTTGAGAGATCTACATGACAATGCACTACAACATGCTTGTTTTTTATGTAAACCAAATCTTTGGGACAAGTTACTCACAAAATCTCAAAAAATTATCGTAAATACCTACATGAAGGCCATCCATCCAAAACCATACATCAAAGAGGCCTTGGAGGAAGAGTATGATGACATTCATCCAAAGATAATGTTCATGGCAGATTGGCAAAAGCTTGAGAGGAACGTCAAGAAAAACCAATATTTTGTATGAAAATATTATCTATATTTCACCATTTGGAATATTAATAAACTTTTGATTATTCACCTACTTGAACCCATGCACATAATCAATAATTTTGGTAAATCAATTTGGAAACACTTCATTGGTAAAAAAGACACCATTGCTACAAGGCACGATATAAAAGAAATAAACACCAAAAAAAGAAAAATTCTAAGCTTTTACAAAGGGTCGAAATTTATACATAGGCTCGTATTTTTCCAGGGTCGAAAAAATCAGACCCGATCCGATCCGATCCAAAGTCAAAGACATCTGGATAAACTAGACTCGATACGATCCGATCCAGGGTCGGAAAGTCCTTCATTGATGGGATTAACATTGGGTTGAAATTTTTCGATCCTTGCTAAAATATCGAGCCTTCATATTTCTGTGTAGTTTTTCAAAATAAGTATGAACAAGTTTCAGGATGCTCATTACCTAATGCAATTGGGCTTGCCACACTGCCCCTTAATGTGGATCCTGAAAATTTTCAATCTTCAGATTTAGTTGATTGTTAAATCTGAGATGATGCTCCTTTGTTAGAGCCTTGGTGAAGTAATATGCTATCTGTAACTCTGTATTGAAGTAAACCAAAGAAATTTCCTTGCTTTGCACTTTCTCTCTAAGATAGTGATATCGAATTTTGATATGCTTACTTCGGGAGTGCAATTTCGGATTCAGAGATAGTGCAATGGCACTTTGATTGTCACAGGTAGAGGGTCCTTGGATGTGACTGGATAATTTCAATATCTGCAAGTAGGTTCCTCAGCCAAATTGCCTCCTTGGTAGTTCCGATTCTGTGGAGGATAATGCTACTTGTGAAAGATTCAACTAGTTTGATCATATTTGCTACATTTCTGTATTTGGCAAATTGAGGCCAACTTTTATTTTAGACTTAGATTTTGACTTTTCAAAGTTCATTAGTCTAAATTTCAATTGAATAAACACTTTTTGAAAGTGTGGAAAAGTTAGAAGTCGAGTTTGAGTAGATTCAAATTTAAATGTTAGGTACATTGAATCTAGACCCAAAAATAGTAGGGTTTACATTTTGAGAGAAAAGCCAAGTGGCCAAATAGGGTTTGGACTTAATTAAAAGGATGTAACTCATGGAGAGACATATCTTCTCTCTTCTCTATCTCATTTCATGCTTATACATGGTTCCCTTGGGTTCTACTAAAGATTGGTGCACTATACTTGTGATTGCTTGCAATTCTATGTGTACAATGATCTATATTTGTTATTTTTGGATCCAGGTGTGAAATACAGTAGTTTGTTGGTTTTGTACGGACAGAAACAGTACTTTATGTTTTGATTCATGTTTGATCAAGTTCTGTTAGAGTTTGCATCTTATTTTGTGTGTAGATGCTGATTTTTCTACATTGGCAAGATTGTTGGATAGCTTCTTTTGTAACCAAAGGTCCTTTATGGATTTGGATCATGATCTGAATTCTTTCACATGGTATCAGAGCTTGTGTTTCAGTTTATGAAGGAGAAAATCATATCTATCAATGATTTGATGAAGATATCAAGGCGATAGCATGCTAGAGAGGATTCTACACCAAAATCGAGTTTCTTGAATTTGTAGATTGGATCTTTTGTAGATCAAAATCCTATATAGGTTTATGAACTTGATCAATATTCATTCTTATTTTTGGATTCACATGTTGGATTTAGCCAATTTTTGGATCATTGGATTAGCCTAAGTGGTGGCTAATAGATTGCATATCAAATTTTCAGCATTTGCATGTAGATTTGGAATAATCATTCTTTTGTGTTTTTGTCAAAACCCTAACTTTGATTGGATCTCCAGATAGTGAGGTTGTTGGACTTCACTTGAGTGTGTTTCAATCTTAGGAAGTGGCAAGATTCATTAGATTGAGGATAGATCATAGGTTGATGAAGATTTCGTGATTCTATGTGCTGATTTGCTTGGTATAAGTGCTAGAAAAGAATTTTTGAGTAGGTTCAAATCTTGTGATTTCTTTTGAAAACATTTGTTGTTGTCCAATTGAGTGCTTTGTGCATTGAAACATAATGAAAGAGAAGATCGATCATTGCTACACCCTAAACCCTAAACCCTAAACCCTAAAACCGTGAGGGCAACATCAAGTGGAGTCATGTTGAAAGCCAATGATAGGTTTATCTCAAGTAACTATTCATTGTGGAAGGTGAGGATGGAATCACTTCTTGAGATGAATGATGTTTTGAATATTGTTGTAGGTTTGGAGGAGAGACCAGCAACACAACAAGATCAACTGAAGTATGATAAGAGGGCCAAAAGGGCTCTACACATGATCAAGATGAATGTTACCAATGAGCTTCTCAAGGAGGTTGGTAAGAGTACTTCATCTAAGGACGCTTGGATTTCATTGAAGAAGCTTTGTGAATCCAAGTCTGCTTCTAGAATGCTTGGGATTCATTGAAGAAGCTTTATGAATCCAAGTCTACTTCTCGAGTGCTGACTCTAAGAAGGCAAATATTTTCTTGTTTGCAAAATAATGAAGAAAGTCCAAGTACTTTTATTTTGAGGATGAATGCATTGAATGGAGAGTTGGCTTGCATTCATGAGAGCATTAAGGAAGGAGAGCTTGTTCAAGTTATTCTTAGTGGATTGTTGGATTCTCATACTAACATTGTTCAAAGTTTAGCTATTCAAAAGACTTTGCCAAGTTTGATGGATCTTCAAGAGACCTTGATCAATGAAGAATATAGGCTTCAAGCAAGAGCTGGATCTACATCGACACTTCAAAAGGAGGCTATGTTCATAAAGGAAAAATTCAAAGGAAAAAGCAAAAGTAAGTGGTCTAAAGAGAAAGATCAAGTGGATGCTTCTTCAAGTGGAAAAAAGAAGGATAGATCAAAGCTCAAGTGATTCTATTGTGGTATCAAAGGACACTTTGCAAGTGAGTCCTACAAGAAGAAGAGAGATCAAGGAGACAAGCAAGGTAATCTTACTCTTGATGAGGATGGTTTGGATGTTCAAGATGCAAATGATGATGCTTTTGTGATGTCTTCATGTATGCTTGCTAATGATGGATATCTAGATCAATGGTGGATTGATAGTGGAGCAAGTTCACACATGACTTTTCACAAAGAGTACTTCACTTCTTTGTTGGCATATGGAGATGACAAGAGGGTGATCTACACGGCCAATGATGGTGAGTGTGCAATCAAAGGAATTTGCACAATTCCTATTTCTCTCTATACAAATAGGAATGTTCATTTGGAGTATGTCTTGTTTATTCCATCTATTACCAAGAATTTGCGTAGTATGAGTCAAATGTTAAGTAAAGGCCTCAAAGTTGAGTTTGATGGAGATGCTTGTATGACCAAAAGGAAGGATGTCTTGATTGAAAAAGGTAAAAGGAAAGGGAAGTTGTTCAAACTAGATGCTTGTGTTATTGCTAACCAAGTTGGATGTGTTGTAAGAGAGCAAATACCTATTCAAGAGGTTTCAAGTGTGATAACATCTCGGCCCAAGCTCTTGCCAATAATCCCATATTTCATGCAAGAAGCAAGCACATAGAAGTGGCACACCATTTTGTGAGAGAAAAGCTTATTGGAGGAGAAATCTATTTGGAGCATGTCAACTCGTCCTCTTGTATTGCCGATCTACTCACCAAGCCTTTGAGCAAAAGTGCTTTCATCAAGCATAGATCTAATCTTGGAGTTATATCAAGATCAATGCTCAAATCTTCATAGATAATTTTTTAGGAGGAGTGTGAAGAATTGAAAAAGATTATCTATGTTAGATATAGGGGTCTTATGTTTTTTACATCAAGCATCTAGGTGTAGGATGTTGATAGGAATAAATTTGGCATAGATGGCAAATTATGCATTTTCACTTGTAATGCCACTATTGAGCCAAAATATAGTAAGAGGCTAAACACTTGCTAATTAGAGTGTAGACAAGTGTAAAGTTTTTGTTTGATGAATTCCAAGAGGTCCAATAGGATATAGAGGTGGAACCTTGTGAGGTCCAATAGGAAATTGAGGTGTGCTTGAATATAGTCCAATAGAATTAAGAGGTGCATAGATCAATGATCCAATAGGATCAAGAGGTGACAAAATGTGGTCCAATCATAGTTAAGAATAGTGGTAGCTCGTGGACCTACTAGTATCATTGTACTCCTCATTTTGAAGTCAATTGATTTGGTGATTTCATGGATTTTGTGAGTTATTGGATTTCTAGCTTTCTCTCTCTACCCGAGAGCTCTTGATGTATTTTCTCTCTCTACCTGAGGAGAGCAGCTTGGTTTTACTTAGATTATTTTTTGAATACTTCCCACACGTGTGAGTGAGAGTTGGAAGTGATTGAATGCATGTAGTAGTGTGTTTTTTGCCATAGGATTCAAGATTGATCTTGAATCTCAATCTAGTCTTGATCTTGGTGCATCTACACACCTTAGGAGATCACAAGTACATGTAGTGGACAGTCCACACGTGTGAAATTTAACAATTGTCAATATGGAAATTGACATCAAGGCCACCATCAAGTAATTTGCCAACACTTATCGGATTCTTTGTAATTTTGAGAACAGAAAGAACCTTGTGAAGAGATAGAACTTTTGATGATGCAAGCTTCAAGGGCATAGTCCCTACTCCTTTGTAGGCAAGCTCCTTGTTAACTCTCAAAACATATGAATGACCACTCCTTAGCTTGAAAGCATTAAAGGATTTGGTTTTTCAAAGATACCAACCTTGAAGTGTTCTTAGATTCATACATTTTTTGAAGAGTTTCTCATGCTTCTTGAGATGAGGTGCAAGCACCTACCTCCTTAAGAAGCTCATTTGCTACATTCATTTTTATACAATGGAGGCCAATCTTGCACCTCTTCTTGTATCTTGTAGCTTCTTGAGGGTGAATGGGCTCATCCTCTTCACCACTCACAATTTCCATTAGATCTTGCAAGGCAAGAATACACTCCATTCTTAGCTTCCAAATAGAGTAATTAGAAGCATTCAATCTATCATTTGGATCCAAGAGATATGCATTTATGGAAGCCATCTCTCTCTTTATCCCAAAAAAAAAGAACGGATGCAAAATAGAAATGATTGATAATCTAGCTATCCCACAACTTAGGGACTTAAGAAGATTCAAACCTTGACCTCTCAACAAGATCCTACTTGATCTTGAGCTAAATCAAATTTATTTGAAACAAGAAAAATGGAAACTAGCTTGAATTAAGATGAAAATTGGATGTAGAATTGACTCCTCCTTGATCTTGACTTCACAAGGTACTTGGATTCACCTAACCTGAACCAAAAGGGATCAAATGCACATAAATGCCTCTTAAAATCATCCCTATAAAATCAAGTTGAATCATTATGCAATAATCAATCCAAACTATATCACCAAAACAAGCACAAATGAACACAATCTTGGCTATAATTGCATTCTATAATGAGTACTTGCCAAAATCCTTGGGCTATGACCCTAAAAATGAATTTCAAGGACCTTAATAAGCCTAAGAATGACCTCTTAAAGCCAAGAATGATGATCTACCTTCCTATTGAATGATTGAAAACTATTCCTTGTGATTGACTCCACAAATCGAGTAGCATAGGAAGCATAAAAAACTTGTTATTTTGATCCAATTAATAAGAGATGACCTCAACTCGGATTTTGAAGCTAAAAGACCTGTAAATCAAATTCCACTAGATCTTTCTTCACTCAATTACATCAAAAAATTGGAGGTGTTAATCATAGATTATGTCTAGATAGCAATCAATGCTTGAATTGCATCAAAATCTATTATCCTAGTATGATCCTAGTATGATTTATAGCTCATTTCTTGGAATGGCTCTGATACCATGTTGAAAATGCAGCAAAATAAGTCCAATTGATCCTAGAAATGATGGAGAAATCACCTAATTAAGATCCAATCAAGATCTAATAGCTAAAACACAAACCAATCTATTGATTTATAGCTTATCTTGGCTTGAGCTCCACAAATTGGCTCCAAAATCATGCAAAACTCTTCACATGTGTCGATGTATGGCCTACTGCTGCATGTGTACTATACCAGCACTCTCCAGACCTTCTAATCATTCCAAAAATCAAAATGCCAAAAGCAATCATCAAACAAATGGTAGACCAAAACTAGTCATGAAGGAAGATCTCAATTTTACTCATAATTGGATAGCAAATCCATCACATTTCTATACATAAATGCCTCGGGTCTGAGCATTTAGGGCTACCTCTGATCCATCCATGACCTAACTGTAGTGTCTAACCTAACAGGTCATAAGATCCACCCTAGTTTGGGGTCATGATTTTGAGATCCAAAACCAATGTAAAAACTACTATTTTTGGCTCCTAGAAAATCTCTAGCCTATCTATGCACATTTTGGCCTCATTCCAAAGGTGTCATTCCAAAGCTAGGTTAGGAATAAGACTTATGAAAAGTATCCTATGCTTTTTGGCACGTGTGACATCCCACAACATGGCCACATTACATTTTACAAGTGGAAAAATCAAACTAGCTTGTGTAAATCTAACAACTCATACCAGCACGAATTAGCTATGAAAAAATCTTTGTTCCCTCACGCATGGTTTAGACATGAATACCTTTATTGAGGATCTAAACTCTATAAGACATAGGAATCTCAAGAGTGTCTTCTAAAGCTATAAATATAAAACTCCATAGTTCTTAGAAAGCGGGTATCACCAAGAAGTACCCTTGAAGAAGTTATGTGAAGCTTGCATTAGAATGTTTTGTCCCAATCTCTCGATAGGACTAAATATCCCCTACATCTCTACACGCTACTTGAACATCATGATGCTAATAGGTTTAAAAATAATGTATCAACAACGAATAGTTTCTATGCTTGGAGCCTCTAGACTGAGAGAAATTTTAGCAAACCCAGAGCATTGCATCCATACTTGACTATGGTAGAACAAGAGATGTGTGTATCTTGATCCTCTTTTAGAGGTTTTAGAAGACTGCTTATACACTTCTAAGACATGGACAATGAGATTGAAGCATGTGAGGAGAAGAACAAGAGTCATTATTTGAATTAAGAAACGCCCATATTTTTTGATCGTATGATTCTAGTATAAACTCTGATATGACTTTTCTTTAAGACATAAGAGAGAAAGCCATGGAGAGTTTGTTGTAGTAGAGATGAAAGGAGTGACATTATATCCTTTAGTGAGTTTAAAGTACATTTGCCCCCCTAGAACCACTTGATGATGTGAGATATGTCAGCCACCTATGTAAATACCATCATTGATGTACTCCATGAATACACAGACTTACACAATAAGAATTCTTATTAGATAAACTCCCTGATCTATTCCCATGAAGTGAAGTTCAAAACAACTATTAGAATCCATCTTGAAAAGAAACCATCCCAATATGACATAGAAAAGGTATCTGATCGGTATTGAAATATGAAAAGACCAAATCACACAGTCAATCAGTTATAGCTTATTTTTAGTTACAATTAACAATGATAGAAAAACCAGTATTGCATATAAGCTATATATATATATATATATATATATATATATATATATATATATATATATATATATATATATATATATATATATATATATATATATATATATATATATATATATATATATATATTTGTGAAATTAGAATATATCCAATTGCACAAATTATATAGAGAAGTCAGTGATGTCATAAGGCAAACCTTAGAAACAATATACGAGCAACTCAAAAAGTCAAAGGATCTAAGTCAAAACAATAATAAAAAAATTCAATAAACAAAAAATCTTAGCTAAATAGCATTGCTTATGTCTCATCAGTACCCAAGCATAAGTTGCTAACTGGGTTTCGAAAGAATCTGGATTCTCTTGGGTAGACCCAATGTTGATTAAGAAGCAAAAGACAATTAGCAAGAAGAAAGAAAAAATAATAATAACTTAAATAAAATGAGATTTAAAAATAAAATTTATCAATCAATCATAATGGTGATGGCAAAGTTCTTTTGCCAAGCACAAAGGGAGGAGCAAAAAGCAACACCAACACATCCAAGGACAAAGACCAAGATGAAGAGGATGATGATTTCTCTCAAGATTCTACCTCAAAGAAGAAGAAAAAAGATGTCAAGTGCTTCTTTTGTGGCAAGAAAGGCCACTATGCCAAGCATAAGTGAGAATGTTAAAGTGAATACCACTTGAAAATTGTCTCTCTTTACCATAAAAGATGAGCCATAAGGACTTGGCTATCCATCTTGAAGATCCCCTTGAAATCATATGTTGAGAAGGCTCCTTCTCAAACCTCGACCCCATCACATCTTGATGATATTCAAGAGATATAATTTGAGATGCATCTTGAGATGCCTTGAGCTCGGCCCCTTCCAAGGTTGAATGTAGATCTTCATAAAATATGACTTCTTTGCTCTCAATCAATTTTGAAATAGAGAGTATAATAGCTTTATAGGCTTCCTTGCTGGATAAGAATCCAACCATGCTCCATGAACTTGGATCATCCATCCTCCTTGTTTCCAAGGGAATATGTGCAAAGCAAGAACCTCCAAAGACACTAAGGTACTCATCCTTAGGCTTCTTGAATAATACTTCATATGGTGTATTTCCTCTAAGAGCTCCATCACTCCTCAAAGCTTTGATGTTCAATGAGAATTCCATCTCAACATATGCTTTGAATAATAGGAAATAATCATGCACCATAAATCTTGAAGAAAGAAGAAATGTGCATGTTGTGTGATCATCCTCCTTTGAAGACTTGGATGCATTAGCAACATCAAGAGATTTTGCACTCTCTCTTGTGTTCAACTTGTAGATGCCTTCATGTCTAGATCCACATGCAAAGATCTCACCATCCTTCTTGATCACACAATTGTCAATATGGAAATTGACATCAAGGCCACCATCAAGTAATTTGCCAACACTTATAAGATACTTTGTAATTTTAGAAACAAAAAGAACCTCTTGAAGAGATAGGACTTTTGATGATGCAAGCTTCAAGGGAATAGTCCCTACTCCTTCAATTTTGCACTCTTGATCACTTGCAATATGTATGGACTTTTTGATTCCTCCGTAAGGCATAATAGTTGAAAAGGAATCCTTGGAGCTACTCATGTGTGAAGATGCTCCACTATCAATATACCAAGATTCATCCATCTTGAAGGTGGAAGAGGAGAATTTTGATGCCATAAGTGAGCATTCTCCATCACTTGCAATAAGGTCTTCTTATTATGAGAGATGTTGGCTTGCTTATTTCTACATCTCAAAGTTCAAGAAAGATTATTCTAGTCTTGAATAATGCCTATTGTGTGGACATATTCCTTGTCATGGATGATTTAGATATGTTTCCAAAGTTCTTTGAAAACAAAAGATTGTGTTATCAAAAGTATGCTCTTGGATTTTGTAAGAGCAAGATTGCATTTGATACTCATAGTTTTAAAAATCATGTTTTTACATGCTTTGAGGCATTTTGTAAACTTCTCTTGAGATTAGGTGAAGCATCCAAAGAGGACACCTACATCCTTGAGCAAGTATTTAGCCTCAAGAAAATTAAGATTGCATTAGATTTCAAGATTAGATCCATCATGGCTAAAGTTCATAGTATGTGGACTAATCAAGCCAGTATGCTTAATGTTGAAGATCTACACTTTTGCTCACCTTATGATCTTGATCTCTATGATCTTCATAAGGCTTGGAAGCCTCAGATTTCTCTATTTATGGTGCATCCATCATGCAAATGGAGCTTTCAAATCAAAGGCCATCATCCAAGCACGGAGGAAGCACATGGACAGTGTGGCAATTTGGTGGAATGTTCTTCAAAGATATTGGCAAAAGATTTGTACCAAAGAGATCTTATCATGGATTTGGTGAGGTGCTACTATGATGGATCCTTTTGTTGGTTTTCTACTTCATATACATACAAAAGGATCCACTCAAAAAGTTTCACAAACTTCTCAAATGATCTAGTACCTTTCCAAGCTATTTTTTGAGGAGTGTAAATAATTGGCAAAAAACTAGCTTGGCAATTTCGTGTCTTTTATGTTTGTGAGTACATTTCACACGTGTGGAGCATGTTCCCACATGTGTAAAATAGTTTATCATAGCTTTAGGAGTTTCATAAAGTTTTTATGTCAAGCTTCTTTGTGTAGAATTGTGATAGGGCCAAAAATTGGCATAAATGGCAAATTGGCAAAATCTACATGTAATGCATACAGCTGACCACTACTTGGGTAAAAATTCATTAAGAATTTGCATGTCCGCTAAAGTGATAGAAAAATATCTATTTGTGAAATTACCAATTTCACAAATAATATAGAGAAGTCAGTGATGTCATAAGGTAAACCTTAGAAACGATATACGACCAACTCAAAAAGTCAAAGGATCTAAATCAAAACAATAATAAAAAAATTCAATAAACAAAAAATCTTAGCCAAATAGCATTGCTTATGTCTCATTAGTACCCAAAGCATAAGTTGCTAACTGGGTTTCGAAAGAATCCGGATTATCTCGAGTGGACCCAGTGTTGACTGAGAAGCAAAAGACAATCAGCAAGAAGAAAGAAAAAATAATAATAATTTAAATAAAATGAGATTCAAAAATAAAATTACAAATTAAATCTATTAGAAATAAAACATAAAATAAAATAAATAAGAACAAATACTCTTGTTGAATTGCAATAACACCTCATCACTAGGTAAAACAAGAAATAGTTAACAAAATTTATAATGTGTCAATTGTCATTCAATATCACACTAATATGATCATTGTTTCCACAAATTGCCCAGATTATTACAAAAGTTGCATTTATTTTTCAGTCTCACAAATATATGGCTACAACGCTATACTAGTTAAATTTATAATCTTCTTCAGAGTCAGAAAAACCCGTGTCAAAAAAATACCGAAGTCACATTTGCCAAAGCCAATGAGACTATCTGATTCCATTGAGCATGCCGGTACTACTGAATCTAATCAGTTCCCCCTACTGTAAATTTCAAATAGCCACACAATAATAGCCCAATCACTACAGTATCAAGAACTATCGTCCCTATTGAAGCACATGTTTTAGTACCCAATGATAACAATTTGACGCAAAAATTCACATCACAAGAAAATTTACATATCATGCAAATGTTGCATGGGTGAATTAACTAGTGTTCAGCACCCCCATATGCAAGTCTAGCTCGAGCTTTACTAGGGCTCAACATGCCAAAACTCAACTGAACTTCGAGTCCAGATTTAGCCATCTAGTTTTCAACTGGATGCAGTTCAAATTCACCAACTGAAATTCAACTAGAGTCAAACTGCAATTCAAGTTGAGTTCCCAACTCATGCCACTAGTTCCCAACACGGTACATCCCTAATCCTAAGCAGGTATCGTCTTCCAGCCCTAAGGCAATACATTATGCTCCATCATTCAAGAGGCCCTAGCTAAAAGATAGTCCTTCAACCCACATTGAACACCTGGTCAGAATCCTAACCGTCCACAAGTCAGGCTATGATGGCAGCCAAAATGCTTTCATGAGGGATGTTACAAAGGTTGAGGTGAAGTGCGGATTTCACACGGTTGATTGGGCCCTTTTCAACTTGGAGGATACATATATTGGAGTATTGACCCCTCACATAAATTGCTGCCACACTGGTTCTATCAACCACTAGACACCATGCTTCTATTCTGGCTGGTAATGCCACATCAACAGCCAACAGTAAGTCCTAAAATCATTGTAAAATCCAAAGGTGGATTATCTACAGCCACTGTCCGAAGGAGCCAATGATCTGAATCAGACGGCAACCTCCACCGATGATGCACAAAAGAGATGCACAAAAGACAAGCAAAGTCAGATATGTTGATGCCTTTCTAGCAACAGCTATGGTTAAACGTCTGCCAGAAAACAAGACAGATAAGTTAAACGTTTGAAAACCAGCCAAGATAGATTGAACATCAGTGACTGGTTAGAACTGATTCTTCAGCGACCTACCCAGGTGACTTTTTATTTGAATTAGGGTTCTCGTTATGTGAAACTATTGACAAATCATTGATTTCCTGCTTCATCCCTGAATTCCAACAAACAGAATATAGGTAAAAAGTGTGGTATTCAAGCTGTACAACTCACCATTCTCACAACAATTCTCGTATCAACACAATAACCATAAATCTTCGAGGTCAGTGGTCCAACAACATTTATTGCACCTTGTGATGCACTGAATCAAATCAGGTAATTGTCAACAATAACTACCTAGGAGAGCAAATAACCAGACAAAAAGCCCTTCTGATTCACAGAATCAGCTACAGCAAAAGAGATTCTATAACTCCAGGAAAAAGAGACAATAGCCTGAACAAGCTTTCACATCCCTCTCTAAACTGTTTCATTGGTGTGCAGTAAATGGATCGATTAGATTGATATAAAGCAAGAGAGATTCCATAATTCCCAGAAAAAAAGAGACAATAGCCTTTATAAGCTTTCACAGCCTTCTCTAATATTTTTCATTGGCATGCAGTAAAGGGATTGAAGAGCATCGATTAAACACATATTATTGCTAGCCAAGAACGAGGTATAAACTGGCATAAAAATCTAGTTGATCGCTTGCCATAGGCTTATTCACAATTGCCTCAGGATTAAAGAGCCGCATATCTGAAACTGACTCAACTTCCAATCCTAAATCATTCCCAAACATCAATATTTCTATTGATTAAGCTAGCTATACCATTCTCAAGTCCTTTCAGGGAAAAAGCCCATCGGAAATAACTCAGGTCTCACACAATCACTGCCAATTCCAATACTGATCCTCTAATGACACCACAAAGCTTGCATGCACAAAATTTTAATTAACATCCACCCATGAAATTCGGATCGAGCACAACTATCCTTATAAACAATTTTCACCTCAATTGCATCCAAATTTGTGAGAAAGTTGAAACATGTAACTAAAAACTGATTGATCAACTTCCTGGCTAAACCGCATCAAGGAATCGATAGAATTGATGCCTTATCCTTCTTCCTCATTTCACCTTTGCAAATCATGGAGATCTCCCGTGTTGCTCCTTGGGATCATCCTCATGGAGGAGAGCTATCATATGCTAGTCTATCGATCCTAATTAACTCTAGCATAACCCTAATCAGTTAGAGGCATAGCACTTGTGATCATTAATTTGAACTAAATCTACTAGACGTTTCACTCTCTTCATGTTGAATGCTTCTTCGGTGTGCAGCTCCTTGGTGTTGGCGTGGCTTTGATCCTATGCACTCGACATGTGATGGAAGTTCGGTTCATTGTTTTTTCATGCTGATTTCAGAGAGTGTGTTGTTTTCTCAAAGCATGAATTCATCTGTTATGCCATCTGATGATGATGAGGAACTCGGAATCATAGAAAACTGATATTTTGATTGATTGATTGATTGATATTAATCGAAATGACAAATACAATCGAAATGTTCAATCAATTAAACACCACTTTTGAGTGAATTTGTTCTGGACTACTTTAGATAGCAATTGATTTGAAGTTGCTCATTTGAACATGTCCAACATGTGGGGAGAGTGCTGAAAAAGCTAAGGCTTGTCAACCAGGAAAATAGCGACTTTGCCCAAATCAGTTAGCCATTGTGTCTCTCCAACGATGGAATTGAGATGGAACCATCTGAAGCATTCATCATTGTAACATGGTCTGACACCCAAAACTTCGACGGAAATTTCAAATGCTGATTGTATTGAGAAGGGATCAAGGAATTTTCTAAGATTGCAACAACACTTACTGATGTCATGGACTACTGACATAAACTGGAGGTTGGAGACAGGGAGGGTATTTCACTAAGATTTGGAGACCTTAGTGGATTCAAATACTTCTGCAATATGAATTGCATCCTCAAAACACGTAAGCACATTCCAATGGAACTCATTCTAGTAATACACTAGTAGGCCGAATATAGACTCCAACTTCAATAATAGCACATTCATTGTAGGCACCCTCAATAAAAGATCCATAAAATCCTTGATATTGTTATCTAACCTCTAATGTCAAATCTGACAAGATATCAACTTCTTAATGTTAGTCATAAATCACTACAAAAGCACGCCTTGGAAAGCATCCAAAGTAGTAGGTTTGGGCTGAAGGTCCTGCCACCAAAAATATTTATGCAAGTTTCACTCACACCACCAAGTATGAGAGGCACTAATAGCTACTACTTGAAGCTTACACCATACTGTCTTGTACAAGATGGCTTCACCAAAGTGCCTTTCATACATTGTCATGCAAAGACACTATGAATGTCACATAAACCCACTTCATATGCCAACCGGATACTCTGCCACCAAGCTCATGCCAAAGAGGAAGACTTAGCCAAACCTAGGGGAACGTAGCCCTCTCATCCTATTTCCACCCAATGCTTCCACTGAAAATAGCTATGTTGCCCCATTAGCTTATGCCCCTTGCTTTTGGGCCTCCAACTCCCAAACTTGTGAGCAATAGATTGCCAGGTGTTTGCTCAGGCTTTGAGAAGCAGATCAAGTGGCTACAGCTATCAAACCACGTTCTCACACTACTACATCATCTTACAAGAATATTGATTGACATACTCGATCCAACCGATTTCTCAAACAAGACAGCTCATTATCATCATCATTACTAAAGCTGTTTCATGCATGACTACATCAATTCCAAAACAAATATCATGCATGCAAGTTAACATTCTGTTGACATATATCCTTCCTAGCTCGGTAGACTTATCCAACGTAAATTGTAAAATTCTGTAAACCCTGTTTTTGTAACTTTAGCTAGTAAGTGGAAGTGGGCCCGGTGACACGTCATCTTATCCATGCATGTACTTTGAGAAGCCAGATTCCATGATAACTAGAAGCCTCCACACCCTAGTGTCTAAACATTCACACTTTTGAAGTCTGCACTTGTGTGAAGGAGCTTAAGCAACTTGATTGTATATTGGGTGTTCTCCATCATTTCTTAGTCAGGTCTCTTAGGGGGTGGCTAGTCAATGAGTCATTACAACTGAAGAGTCAGGGTATGCACAGGCCATGTCAAGTGGTTTGATCACCCCACATGATTGCCATGCAACCCTGGGACCAAAATAGTAGGTATGATTCAAATGCCGATTTAAGATTGGAAGGAGGAACATTCTACACACTGGCTATTGAGCAATGAGGAGCTTGGAGAAATTCGGTTCCTTGCATAAACTTCGAAAATGATATGTCGGATACCAATTTGTAAGTGGCGAGTTAGAACCTGAAGTCAAAAGAAATGTTTCCCATGAATTTGAGATGAAAGATTTGGGTTTGTTTCATTCTTGCCTTGAAGTGAAAGTTGGACAAGGAAGCTACTCATTCTATTTCGCACGTGAAGTATGCACAAAAGATCTTCAAGAGATTCAACATATAAGATTGCTTGGCTATAAGTACTCTCATTGGCACAAGCAACAAGAAGCCCAAGGATGATGGCACACAATTTGTGGCCTAAGGCTATAAGGTTGAGGGGACTACTTAGAGATGTGTAGATCACTCAAGTGGGTCCTACAATTTTGCATTGTGACAACTAGAGTTGTACCAATTGTCAAAGAATCAATTGTGTCGCTCAAGGACGACACTTTATATGGGAGGTGAGACTATATTGGAGGAAAAGGCATAGAGCAACAAGTAGAGTTTCCACCTGGTTCAGAATCGCCGGTTCAGAATCAAGCACTTCTAAACTCTTCGAATCAACATGAATTGTGCTTCAAAACTAAGTGCATCTCTAAAGAATAAAAAACAATTGAGAGGCAAAAAGTTTGTAAAGTTTTTTAAATAGTGCTGAAACATATCTAGTGTATCATGTCTACAATGTTTCTTGTGGACATTAGACTGCTGACGAATATATACAGTAAAAGTCTATGATATCTTGTAGAAAGATGAACCAGTTACCAAATAAGTGTTCAAAGATTTGAGAATCACAGTGGACACAGTTCAAACTTCACAAACTGCAAGATTCAATTCTATTATCTAGACTTTGGACACTACTGTGTACTGTCTTCGATCATCGACAATCTAGATCTCATGTTCCAACTTCCACTTAACACTGTAATTTATGATTTATCCATGATACATCATCAAACATTCATCACACAATACACTGGTTAAGCATTTGAATAGAAATTTAAAGCGTTGAAAAAATCAAATAGCTGAACAATGAGCTATATAGTTGATAGTTGATAGTTTAATGGACCGATTCGAATCGTCGGTTCGAATCAGCCGATTCGACCGGTTTGAATCAGTTGGGTCAGGTTTGAATCGGCCGATTCGAACATCTGAAAAAAAAAAATGGAAGTTTTTCTTGCTGTTTATGCCAGAACTTTCAACTATAAAATTGAGCTTATGCCATAACTATAAGATTCTATTGCAAATTGAAATCATTAATGATTTATATACATGATCTAATCGAGATTCAATATTCATGATCCTAAAGGCTACCTTAGATGATAGATCATAGATCCTTTGCTTCTCACCATCTTGAGTGACCCATTGATGTCAAGGAGTTGGGTATTAGGAGATCCTTCGCAGACAATGCAAGTCCAAGACTGAGGACTAAGGACTCCAATAATCAATTACTTCGTATGGTACTATGGAGACTACCTACCGCATCTTGAAGAATCCCAACTTCCAAAAGCAGTGAGCTAGCTATTATCAATGGCTGGGGGGGCCAAGGCTTAATAGCTTATGAGTTATTACTTTCGATCACACACACACACAAAACACACCCACTCACTTATACACACAAAAAGCCCAAACACACACCACACAATGCAAATCTCTCTCTCTCTCTCTCTCTCTCTCTCTCTCTCTCTCTCTCTCTCTCTCTCCCCCCAAAATAGGTCTAAAAGGCCCAAATCGGGCTTCTGCCTGATTCAGGCCTGTTGTTACCAGTCGGCTGATTTAAATAGGTTGCCGATTTGAATCGGACCGATTCAAATCGCGATTCATTGATCGAATCACCGATTCGTGCAACGTCTTGATGTCAAATGTAGATATATAAGTTGATGTCATGACTCATAAGATTCTACAATGATCTATATCTAAGTCCTAATCCTCTTAGAGAGGGGTGTCGTCATAGCCCTACTCATCATCATTCTCCTCCCCACCCTCTTGAGTCCCCTCACTCTCAGTCTCCTCATTAGAGCCACTGAAGTTGCTCTCTAAATTCGGCTCAACGACCTACGCTTGTCATACAACTTGAGTCACAAGTCTTGCACGTAGAGATTGGCCGCTAATAGAAAGTACCCAAACTCGTGACATACTAAGTAGTACAATTTACTATTTTAAAATCCATAAATTTAAATATAAATTGTCATTTGTACTAGGCAAATAGGAACTTTGAAGCAATCTTGATTGAATTACAAGCAATCAAGCAAGCCTATCTGATCATACGACAAACTCACGATGCAATATAATATATATCCTCCTCCTCCTGTGAACTAGGAGGCAAATCAAGAACCTTGGCAATGTCAATCTCATTAAGGTTTAGCTAAACAATTGTCATTTCCACAATTTGTCACTCATGACAAGTTTCAACTGTCACCAAGATTACCAGCTGATCCGAATCGGTCGGCGCTTCAGGCTTACCCCTCAAGTCTTGCCACCAGGTTAAAGCTTTACCCTGGAAGTACATGATAGCCAAGTTGATCTTATTCTCGTCAAAAGAATCGTGCATGGAAAAATGCGAGTTCCAACGAAGAGAAGAAAGGTACAGCTTCAGACATTCCAAGTGGTATTGTCCATGGCTGCCACTAAGACAACAAGAGAGAGAGAGGGGAAGGAATGGGTGGCAATCCACCACCACAACCATTTTCACAAGGATCCCTCAACAGGGAGGCGTACCTCTCTCCCCCCCTTCCACATGGGTCACCCCCACCGGCCAGCAAAGCACCATAAGCCACGCGGGCACCCAGGTGGCAGCGTGCCCGCCAACCGACAAACAGGTGTGCTGGTAGCTGGTCGCACAACTGCCAACACGGCAGTTCCCAGAAGCTCATAGGAGGCGCAGTGTTTGTGTGTCGCCGCCCTGTGCCGTGCTCCACTGCCCTAGTCCGCCCTGCCACATCAGTGCACCGGTGTTGTGCAATGCCAGGTGGCAACTTAGGGACGGTACTTTTTTTTTAAAACAAAAAATCAGAAAAACTGATAAAGCTGAGGAAGATCAGATGGAAGCCAAATCTGGGCCTCATGCGACAAAATAAGAATCAAAAAGTTGCAAAACATACCGTTTGCCTCTTATGAATCGAGCAAACCTGCACAAGGAATGCGGTGGCTCTGATACCAAATGTTGCATCCTCCTAAACTGCAACTGCCAGGTGCCGGTTACCCACTAGGAACCGAACGTCACACGATCCACCCCGCTGTAGGATCCAATCCCAATCCCATGCCCTGGCCTGTGACCTGTATCAAGCAGGATCCGACCTCCAACCCTAACAGTGTCTCATACCACTACTAGAGCCCTCAACCATCTCCTACCTCAAGCTAGCTCACATCCTGGTTATGCACAAGCGCTCCCCATCCACCTCCTAGGTAGATAGAATGGATGGTAAAGTGAGACCTCTCCTTGTAAACCTCCAAGGTAGGAGACTCCAAGCCAAGCACACATCCTAGATCACCACACGTGGCAACCATTGTTAGCATAAGCTGACCAAAACACTCAAAACACAATGTGTTAGTCCAGCATGGCAATCCCATACAGCCACTTCTTGGCATACACAGGCTCCTGCTCTTCCTATAAGAGAGGAGGTACGTAGACAGTAAAGACAATGAGATAGTAGTTCTTGTAATTGTATTTCTATGTTGATTAGAAGCTGAGTGCCTCATGTAGTAGGAGCTGAGCGAGCCTCCTTTGGCTCTTTGTGATGTCTTTGCTTTTGTTAGATAAAGTAAACTTATGTAAGTTCTTGATACTTTCAGCATCTCCTACTTGTTGAAATACAAGTGTTTCTCTTCATTATGAAGACCCTTCCTCTCGCACGTTATTGAATCCTGCTACAGAGCACTACAATGTTTCATAAGCCAACAACGGTTATGGGCCCACCAGTCTTCTATGATGCTGCTCAGCACCTCTTAGTCTTCTGCAGACCAGCAATGATGAATGTCCTCACCTACAGAGCTATGAGCCATAGTTTTTAATGATACAGAGCTGTCTCATCAACTCTCTCAATCAATCTCTTCTGTTTTTTATGTTTCTGAAACAAGATTTCAAAAATGGCATTTGTTGCTCAGTGTCAGGCCATAGAGAAGTTCAATGGAGAGAATTTCCATCTATGGAAGCTCAAGATGGAGATGGTGTTGCATGATCGTGCTACGTGGGAGATTCTTTCAGGAGATGAACAAAAACCAGAAGATCATCAAGGAGCAGTGGCATGGGCAAAGCGAGACAACAAAGTTAATGCATGTCTATTCTGCAGAAACAACAAAGCAAGTGTGGGATTTGCTGAAAGGGATGTACCAATCATCCTCCATAAGCAACAAATTGCATCTGAGAAGGAGTCTCACTCTACTCAAGATGTCTGAAAATGATTCTATGTGTGATCATTTCCAAGCTGCAAACCATCATAGAGAAACTTGCTGCCATCCAATGCAAGATTGATGAAAATGAAAAGATCGTTCTACTTCTTAATAGTCTACCAGAATCGTATGCATCCTTGGCCTCAGTTCTTGCATGCACACCAGGAATGACAAACATTCAGACTGTTGATCCTCCTGCAAGAAGAACTACACAAGAAAGATGCAAACAATGGATCTACTAGCAATAATGATTGTGCTCTCTTCTCAAGGGCAAGCAGAAGCGTGACAGATAAGGAGAAATGCACATATTGTGGAAAAACTGGCCACAATCCAAAGAAATGCTAGAAGAAGGCGTATGACGATGCCCAGTCACATGAAGCTCATTTGATTCAAGAAGAAGAAGAAACAGTAGCATTATAAATAATTTCTAGATTATCAATGTAGAACAAAGGCATGTGAATGTATAAGGAGTGCAAGAGAGGAAACTTAGTGCATACAAAAAGGATGACTTGAAGTTTCAATTGTACTTGTAGAGCATTTATGTGTGGGAGGTTCTAAGAGTGATAAAGCTAGTAAATATGTTAGTGTTACAGTATTTTGATCAAGTGAGGGATTGTTAGCAAAAGCTGACCAAAACACTCAAAACACAATGTGTTAGTCCAGCATGGCAATCCCATACAGCCACTTCTTGGCATACACAGGCTCTTGCTCTTCCTATAAGAGAGGAGGTACGTAGACAGTAAAGACAATGAGATAGTAGTTCTTGTAATTGTATTTCTATGTTGATTAGAAGCTGAGTGCCTCATGTAGTAGGAGCTGGGCGAGCCTCCTTTGGCTCTTTGTGATGTCTTTGCTTATGAGCTGCTCCAGGACTATCAATATGCATGCAAACCTAAACATACAATTTAAACAACCATCAATGAACAAAGCAAAATCAAAATACACTAAACCTAAACCCTAAACCCTAATTTTCATTGTAATCTGTAATCTAGAAAGCAATGAGAGCATTCAGAATAAAATGTCAAAGTTCAAACCTTGCGGGAGCAAGTCTCAAGATCTTCAAATCTTTAAAGCCTCTATGAACTGTGAGGACCTTTGATTTCTTGGAAAGGAACTCATCAAGAATCGTGCTACATCAAGGACCTCTTTCACCCCAAAGAAAGCTAGACAAAAGCAAGACATGTATCATGAGAAAGCATGGAGAACCCATATCAAGGTCCAAGGACATTTTCCGATTTCAAGAGCAAAAGCAAAAAATGTAGAATCTAGATCCTAAAAAGGTGCAATTGAATAAGCACTAGGCCGCCTATGTAGCTTGTGTGAGAGAAAAATTGCATGTCCATTGTTTAGTGCCCAAGCTACTATCTACCAGAACAATTGTCAAATGATCCCATACAAGATCTCTGCTCGTTCACCTAGCCTCCATCTAAGAGCTAGTCTACGTGAGTGGAAAAGGTGAAGCCAATCTCTTTCAAATTTTGTATGTTCATAACTCTGAGCTACTTACTAGATTTGAATATCTTCTAAAAAACCTGTGTAGACTTTGGATGTATCAATCTAGTATGTATTGTTGTTAAATGATTCTTAGGGGCATTGTTTCATGACAATGGTTGTGCCTTCAAAGCTGTGTATTAAGCATGTGATCATAATTGGGTAAATAATTTGTCCAATGATATCAAAGCATGAACTCCTCCAATTGCCTTCAATAATGCATGCAAAAGACAAAGCTCAAAGTGCTATGTGATGAAAATTGAGCCCTTGCTTCCAACGCGGAAAAATGATAGACCCACTATACTTATTAGTTTTCTTAAAACTTCATTTAACATTCTCGTGACATTCAACCATGGAACTTGAATAGCGAGCACCTTTGCTTGATCTTGCGCTAAAATACAAACATAACTTACTCAGTTTCACTATCACCAAGGAGAAAGAAATCTATATATATCTATTTGTGAAATTAGAATCTATCCAATTTCACAAATTTATATAGAGAAGTCAGTGATGTCATGAGGTAAACCTTAGAAACAATACACGAGCAACTCAAAAAGTCAAAGGATCTAAGTCAAAACAACAATAAAAAATTCAATAAACAAAAAATCTTAGCCAAATAGCATTGCTTATGTCTCATCAATACCCAAGCATAGAAAGAAATCTATGAGTTATCCACATGACATTTGATGTACATCTCTCATTTTAAAAATTTGAAAAAGATTTTTTATACATTCGTAGCATTTGAAACAAAGCATGTTTATGTGCGCAAAAAAAAGTTTAAAAACATTTGTGTTTGCTAAGCTGGTAGATGATGAAGAAGAATATATGCCAAAACTAATTCTTAGAGAGGGCCACACTCACCTACTTTTCACACATTAGTAAAACTGAATAAAATCAATTGGATTGTGTCAAACAATAAGAAGATAAATTATTTGTACAATGGTTGAAAAACACCCTAGCCAAATATCTGCAAAAAACCTTCTCATACTTTCTTCACAAATAAAACTTCATGAAGTGGAGAACAAATCACTAAGGAAACCAACAACACACTAGAATGGCATGTTGTTCTGAATGAGCTCTTCAACGTAAAGAAGCTAAAACATAATATGGTCAATGTCATTATTGTTTGCATGAGCTAATCTCTCAAAAAGACATAAAAAACCATATGAATTGATCACCATACACACATAACATCTTGGTAATGTTCAACCTTCAGTTACACTTCACCAATAGACTAAATATGAAGACATTGTGATTTTTTTATCTATTACACATCCATCTTCCAATGTGCTAGGCTATGTTGTGAACATAACACACATTCGTAGCTTCTAAGAGGAGTCTATCTATGTTTCCAAAATTCAAGAAGGAAAAAAATCGATGGACTACATAATGGTCTTACCTCAATAATATGAGAGTATTGTACAATAGGTTCAATGTTTTGACTAGCATTGAACTCCTAGATCATGGATAATATGCACCCCATCCACTTCAAGGCCTCAGCATAAAACACTACAAATTCAAGGCCATGTGCTTCAACTTTGACTAGCCTCACAAACTTATGTCGAGAGCTTGAACATGGTCCTCACTTTCAAAGACCAAAGAGATACCTTCACCTTCAAATCTCCAAGCCTAAATAGGATTGTCCTAATTGACCTCCTCCTGAGGTTTTGGTTGTTCTAGGTGAGTGACCTTGAAATGCCTAATTAGCTCAAAGGACATAACATGTAGAAGTAAAAATTGAAACTCGACCAAAAAATTTATAAGCTGTATATTATTTGAAGCCTATGTGTGATCTTAAGCACCTTGTACATAGAGCTATTGCCAAGCTCAAAGAATGGTGTTCATAAATACAGAAAATGGCTCCTATGAAGACAATCTCTGATTCCAAGATGGTATGTAGCATATGACAGAGAACATCCTGGAAAAGATCAGGGCCATGAAAGTAGATATGAAAGATATTATTGAAAGGGGTTGAACCATTAACCATTCTAGAAGACATTTGGTGGGGAAAATTATCTTGCTTCCATCTCCTTGCTCTGTAAGTTTCGAGCCACTGCCATAGAAGACTCCCAGTTTTGGAAAATGACTAATAACCTTGCAAGTTTCACAGCAACATCTTTCATCTCTGGTCGATCATTCGGATCAGGTTCCACGCAAGCCTTAGCCAGAAGAACCACTTCATAAGCTGATTTTAGAGGGTAAGAATCTTTCAACAATGAATCTATCCACAACCTCAGATTCCTAGTCCACTGATTATCAGCAGCAAGTGCTCTTGCCATTTCAGGAAGAGACATATTACTGTAAAGGCCCCCCGTTAGGTTATATTTGACAGTGGCAGGATCTTTCCCAGTAAGAAGCTCCAGCAAGATAACTCCAAAAGAGAAAACGTCGAGTTTTTTTGTTATCAAGCTGCTAGACAGATATTCCGGAGACATGTATCCAGGGGTTCCCGTTAAGCGGATACTATGTGATCGTGTCAGATTTCTTTCTTGTCCTTGCTGTCCATCTGCTTCGCTCTCTTCGTGAATGGGCTCATCAGAAGCTCTCCAATCAATTTCGCCTGTCAACTGGGGAATTCCAAACTTGGCAATCTTTGCATGGAGTTCGCTATCGATAATAATATTACTGCTCTTGATGTATTTGTGTATAAAGTCTCCGAAGGTGTAGTCGTGAAGATACTCAAGACCCTGAGCCAACTCCATAGCTACTTGCAACCTCTTTACCCAGGAATCTAATACAGTAAACCCCGGTGTTCTGCTGTTCCGCAGACACTCTCGTAAATTTATACCCTCAGCATACTCGTACACAAGATATAGATGCTCGCCTTCACTGAAACAGGCCCCAAAAAGCTTCACAACAGATGCATGATGCACACTGCATAACATCTTTAGCTTCCGTAGAAAGTTGCCAACAAACCCTCGTTTCTGAAGAACAATGAAGACATCCCTGTTCCTGACCGTGGCTCTAAAAGATGACGATCCGATCTTTTTCGAAGGGTTAAAATTACTTGTAGCTCTACTAAGTTCCTTGTATTTGAAGACCATGACTCCATCAGACACCATCTCTTTCACACCGGTCAGGGATGAGCCGCCGCTGCTGCTGGAATATTTAGAAGCCTTCGAAAACTGGCTTGAAGACGTTGCATTTCCAGAGCTAGTGCTAGTGCCTGTGCCCGAGGTCAAGCTGGCGTCTCTACTGTCTTCTGAGGTAGTTTTCCCGAAGCTCGACCATATTTGCACGCGCTTCACAGACTTACGCCTAGTCAAACACATGTTGAAAAATATATTGCTAAGACTTCTTTCCATATACTGTTTGTTTTCAAGCTCCTTACATTCTCACTATGGACGCTTCTGGCATTACATCTTAAGTTGAAGATTAAGGAAATATATCTTAGTCTGCCATTTCTATGCATGCTTTAAAGCATCAAGACGGCCATCTTTCTGATGCGAATCTATTATCTTTGGGGACTTCGGAAAGCGAGATCGAACAGGAGGCAGACGGAGCCACACAAAGTAAAAGCATTACTAGAAGACCCTGATAATGTAACGTGATATATCGCAGGCCAATCTTATCAAAAACGAACCAGCGCAGAATACGCGATCGAGAAAGTGCTAGTTTTGCAAAGGGAGCAGAATTTGAAACGCATCAGGCTAGTTTAAGCAATCTGGCTTTTCTTCGAGAAAATCAACAGACAGTAAAGCACGTTTGACAGAAGTGCAAGCAGGGCAAAATACTACAGAGTTTGTGATAGATAGAAAAAAGCATACCCGAATGCCTTGAACATCATCAGCTCTAGCAGGCAAGAACCAGAAAACGAGTCTCCATAGATACTAGTATATTCGAAAATGCAGCGTACAGCGCATATAATAGCCGTGATTATGCTTCATTCATTCCGCAGAAAGAACCGCGAAAAGTGCAACAAAAATTCCAAAACCAGTAAAATCTTGTAGGTATGCTTCTTTTGTGTTGAGGTCCAGACAACAAAGGACAAACACAGACTAGGCCAAAACCGAGAATCACGAAATCCAATGAAAAAGACGACAACAACAACAACAACAGTATCAAACACAATTCAAATAGATCTTTTCCAGGTCCAAAGCAAACAGCACAAGACACTGGTCAGATTTCACATATAATCAAGATATTTTACAGATTATTCTTATCAACTGTTAACAAACTGCGTTTCGGTAACTCCAGCGCATCTCCAATCCATCCTTCCTTCCTTCCTTCTTTTTCCTTGCTCTTGTATTTTTGCTCCCTTCCATTTACTTTCTTCGTATCTGCTCCTCTTTACCGCCTTCCATAACAGGCAGCTTCGTTACATCAAAGAACAAAAGAATCAAAGAAATGACGATCAAAGCATAAAACTGACGAGCTTGTCAAGCAAGTATGGCCGTGTCTCGTACGTTAATGGCACGCGGTAATTTATATCTCGCCACCGTTAGATTTCATCATCGACGTTCAGATTTTGACACGTCACCAAGCGTCATCGCCAAAGATAAGTGTCCAAGTGGCATTCGTGCCACGTGGCAAAATCTCCCCTAGGGGGTGGAAAATATACCGTGCCCTTAAGGCCCTCAGGTAGCGCAGAAGAAAGAGAGCAAGGGTCAAGGACGTCGTCACAGTCTTCCTCAGTCGCCAAAGGAAGTAATAAGTCGGTAAGACATGTCACATGTACCCTCCAGAGGGGCCCACTTTAGAGTTGACATGTGTAAAGTGGAACCGCGGGGCTCGGTAAAATTAGGGCATCTTTTCACGTAACCCGCTCACCCGAGAATGACATCGTGGGTCGTCATCTTCTACTAGCAAGATTTGGTTTTTGACTCGGCACTCCTCATCCACACATTCAAGACTTCTTTCTCTCCATCCTCACTATACCCAATCATGTCTGTGAGCACAAAGGGTCATGGGGCCCAATCCCAATGTCAAGATTCACAATGTTGAGGTTACCATCAAGTAAAGCATTCACTTTGAAACCTCGATGATAAATTGCACTATAATAAAGCAATGTGACAACATATCAACTGCATTCTAAGGGTGGTTTCATACTGCATTTGTATAGCAAGTCCAAAATTTAAAATAGAGTCCTTCAATTGGTTTGGGGAGGAAAATTGGGTTTTTCCCCAATCGCTTAGCTTGAGTTGCAACCATGTGGCAAATGCGAGGTGGCATGGGACCCATGCCAAGTAGGGGCAACTCAAGCCCGTTTCCTGGGCCTGGGGACATTGCTCGACATGTTGAGTCAAGGGACAACTTAACAGAAATGGACCAATCAAATAGTAGGCATTCAAACTGGTCAATCATATTGAGACTCTTCATTTGGCACTTCTTATCCAAGTTTGAAAAGGGGGGTGGGGTGTATCTTGCCCATCAACTCAAGTGCCAAAATTCAAAAACTTGGTGGCAAGTCAAAGGGCCACCCAAAAGAACTTGCCCAGTTTTGAAATCACCCTAAGAAAGCAAGTGTTATGTCCATGTCCTGTATATAGGATTCGGCATAATCCCACACTTGGATATCCGGTACTCCAGTGTACGAGATTATTGGTTACGCCACGTCATTCCAGATTAGGCCAATAATGTAATTAATAACCTTATGAGGGCCTAGGTGTTCTAATTGGACCTGTGGAGCTTTTTGTTGGAGGGTTTGCGGATATCAAAACAACCCTAACCCTAGTTGGAAGTTAATCAGTGAGAGGGATTTGGCACCCTGCGTGTGTAAGTACAACCTGATGATCACATAGTTATTTGATTAATTAGAAGGTAATAAAAGGACTTTAGGCCTTTTTGTGGAACTTTTAATGTCGCAAGGCCTAATAGTCAAGTTAGTGAATAAAAAGGGCTCCTCCCAAAATTTGAATTTCAAATAATAAGGGAGGTGGAGATTGGCCAATAGGATTTGAGGCCAAAGCCCTAAAATTCACTATATATAGTGGTGGTTTCAAGTTATTTGTACACTTCACTCTTCATTTCAATACCAACAGGTTGAGCCTCTTATGGAATGGATATGAAATGTCCTTGCTCTTCTTCTCCCTTCCTCCATCTCTAATGTTTTCTTTGGATTTGCTAATTGTTGGATTTGATGTTTATTGGAGTTTATCTTTATTATATTCTTTGTGTGTGTGTGTGTGTGTGTGTGTGTGTGCGCGCGCACACACACACACGCGCGTGCGTGCGAGAGAGAGAGAGAGAGAGAGAGAGAGAGAGAGAGAGAGAGAGAGAGAGAGAGAGAGAGAGAGAGAGAAGAGTAAGATCTATCATTGCTTGAATAGTGTTAATTGCTAGTGTTAATGAATCGTAGTGTTAATGGTTAGTGTTAGATGTGGATCATAAGCATGTGCTTGATTATGAACTATGCTATTGCTTTCATGGGAATGAATCTCCGCGTGACAACAAGTTAATCATCTTCATCTCATTGATGCTTGTGTGCTTGGATTTAGAGTTGAAGGTGGATAGGAAATACCCACTACACATTTGCATGGTGATTGACAGCTTTTGTGCAAGAATGGGAGGTCAAATGCTTTTGATAGGATTGGAAAATATTCTCTAGCTTTTGTAGAGTATATAACCTATTGAAACTCGTCCTACTCACTCCAATTTCCTATTTCCAAGAGCTAGGATCTTCTCCTCTCTTGCATTCAATCACCATGGCTTGGGGGTGACGTGATTAGGGATTTGATTATATGTATCTGTTGATTGGGTGGTTTAGCTCCAGAGGTGTCCTTTTGGTTGCATGCAACAGGATTTAGGTAGATCTTCACTTGGCGATCCTTACAATGGTATCAGAGCAAGGCTTTGCATCGATCAAAAGGTGTAATCTTATGTACAAAAAATGTCATTGACCTAAAAGCTCCTCAAGATCCTACTTACAAGACAAAACAATAGAGAACACACTATGGAGAAACTACCCAACCAAGTAGAAGCAACCGATCAATCTCCAGAAGCTTCACCCCCAAGCCAAGAATTAGGAAGAATGAGAGTAGAGAGAAGTTATAGTTGCTTGGGTAATACTATGCACAATATACACTTTTTCCAGTACATTGAAAATCGATTGATTGACAACAAATGAACATAGATATCTTGAAGACATAGAAGAAATGTACTTGCTCACATTGTTGAGAAAAACAAATGTATCGCTTTGATCTGTCCAAAGCTTGGTAGAGTCAGTGGCAAAATAACCACTCTCATCTTTCCTGACAGTTGCATTGGGACCATTGCAAATAACTTTGAACCATTTGACATCAAATATGAAAAAGCTTACTTGTCTAAATCCAACTTCGACGATGTCATTGATTGTCCCACAATAATCAAGTTGAGAAGAGAACAAATTGGTGTCCGTCATGCTTGCTCGACTCTCTTGGGTAAAATTTGCCATGACTCCACGATTGTACGTGTTTCTATTTTTGTCAATGTGCTCCGTACGAAAGTGTCATCCATGCGTCCACAGTGCATTGTATTTTTTGTACTGAACGAAATGGAATTTAATGTGTTAGGGATACAACAAACATATACAAAATTGCACATATTAATTAACATGTGAATGTTGATCATCATAGCTTACATGTAAATCGCACCCCCTTGCATATTCTCGCTCTCTCTCTCTCTCTGTTACTTCCTGGTTGTTTGCTTAGGCTTCTCTATGGGCATCACGCAGCCAATCAAGCGTCAGGTCCTTGGGTAGAAGGGCGAGGTCAGGTGGATATGGTTGTCTTCTATGCCCTCTCTTGAAAGTGGCTTGAGCGGTTTGTCTACGAGCCTTGGCCTCTTCGACACATCTTAGAAACAAATCTGTACTTTTATTGATAAAGTACGTCTATCAATTGGGGTGGTAATCAGTGGAGGTCGGAACATACCTCGAAATATGTGGATCTATTTAAGGCAATACACCATATCTTATTCTGAGGTCCATTCTGACTTCTTCTCATACATTTTTTACAATTCATAAACAGATTATATGCTAGATTGTTACCAGCTCATAAATGCTAGATTATATACCTCTGCTCATAAATTTATCTCCTATTTTTTATTGTAGATACACGTTTTTGTAGTGTAAGAATACATTCAGTTTTATTTTACATTAGGATTATATAAAAATGTATCTACATTTATTGATGAATCTGTTGATAATGGGTGGGGGTTCAGAGGAGGTCGGAATAGACCTCGAAATATGTGGATCTATTTAAGGCAGTATACCATCTCTTATTCTGAGGTTCATTCCAACATCTGCTCCTACATGCTTTGAGAGGGAGCTGAAGAAACAGAGTGTTTCTGATTACAAAGCCTTGCTAGCTTTCAGCCCTTCACCTGACAAAGATGTTCGTGAACTCGAACATCTGGAGACACAAAACATGAAGAGTTTCGCGAACACGAAAGTCAACGGAACGAAGACGAACAGTTCGCGAACACGAAGGATCCACAAACGAGATTCCTTTGCGGTCCAGCAAGAGAGAAAGGTAGACGAGGTAAACGAAACCAATGGTGGAAACGAAACTCGTTCTGTCCTTGCGCTCCAAGGAGTACCACCAGAGATCATGCAAGTACCCAAAAGTACAGAGATCTGACCTGATGGCATGACGCCAGCAGATACTTCCTAGGTCATGGCTAATCTGCCACTCTTGTAATTCTCTGATTAGTTGTAGATGTATAATCACTCTAATCTTAGGTTTACATAGAGAGATTGTACTTACTGGATAATACTTGACATATATCAAAACAAGATACACAGAGAGTAACTAAGAGAAGAGACACTGAAGAAGTTTGATGCAAGTAAGCAATCAAGACGAACAAAGACAGAAGCTCCGTCTGTGTGCGAGAAGATAATTCTGTCTAGGATCAGAAGATCCAATTGTCTACTAGTGAAGCGAGACTACTACTCATGAGAGAACCGTGCTTCTCTCACGCCAACGCACTGCGTGGATTCGCATGCAGTGCCCTAAAGAAATCAGAGAAAATCAATATAGATTATTTTCTAGTTGTGTCTGATCTTGGATGTTGAATGCTTATGCTGTTTATTTTATATGTTTGAGTTTTTTTGTTCCCTTTGGATTCCGCACCTTGGTTGAAATTAAGTCGAATGATGTATTAATTTTATGAACGTAGATTAGTAATAACTAGCTACGCTTTGGAGGATTGTAGGAGTGTTTCACCTGGCAGTGCCCAGCGAACGCATCTGAACTCCATCCGAATCTTGAAAGAGAGTCGCGACTGTTTTGTGAATTTTTCTCCTCACGATTCTCATCAATCGTATCAGAGCATCTCACGATTCTCAACAAGAGAGAGAGAGAGAGAGAGAGAGAGAGAGAGAGAGAGAGAGAGAGAGAGAGAGAGAGAGAGAGAGAGAGAGATCACCAACACTCCCAATTCTAGGAAGGTGTGTAGCACTTGTTTTCTTTCGTTAAAGACGTGGTTTGATAAGTTTCACAAGAAAGCCCAAATGCTGTAGGGAGGGAGCATGTGGTGACATTCTGGAATAGGATATAACCGTATAGATCGGGAGTTTCGATTAGCACTCTACTATGTTCTTTCTTTTCTTTCTCCTCGTGTGTGTTTAGGTTCTAGAGTTTAGGGTGTGTGTGTGCGTGTGCATGTGTGATGTCATTCATTTATGTTTCATGATTACCAGTTCATGCTACCCTAATTCGTAGTATCTTGATTTATGTTTCATGCTTACTAGTTCATGTTACTCTGATTTGTAGGATCTTAATTGATTCATGTGTGTGCATGCGTGGTTCCCGTATCATAGTCTGAGCTATAATTATAGGTATTGAGTCAAAGTTATGAGGGCAATACCAACATATAAATCAATATTCCATCCATGATTAAACACAAATCATAACCCTAACAATATTGGTGAACACACAAATCCATTGAGGATGCAAAAGGGGCTAATTGGCTCCGCAATTGAGTTGTCTGTGCCGATTGAGTATCTCACTTAAGAATGACGACACCAGAGAATGGTGTGTTATGTGTTGACGTTCTTGAACCTCATGGTTCACCACATCAAAATGAGAAAAGTGTGTCTGCTACTTCAAACTCAATAACTCTAAAAGGTTGTATGAGTTTCATTTGGATTCAAACAAGTCTCCACATATAACCACGAGTTCGAAGTAGCAGCATCATTTTCTCTCTTCGATGCTACGAACTGTCAGACTCGAGGACTGGCAAAGGCCTACACATCATGTTCCTCTTTGGTCTCTTCATAGAAGAGACACCCCCTCGTAATGTACGAGTCACTTGTGGGGCCAGTGAGCCTCTTATTGATGTCTAATCCTCAATGTGATCATTGCTGTTTGAAGTTGAAATGGTCGTGAATGGACAATACATATGTGTTGATATTGACTTTGTAGCTATGAGTCAATATACATAAAAGTTTTGGCATCTGTTTCACAATACTCTACATTTCTAGCCCACGGGACGAGAGAGAGAGAGAGAGAGAGAGAGAGAGAGAGAGAGAGAGAGAGAGAGAGAGAGAGAGAGAGAGAGAGAGAGAGAGAGGACATAATGTTTTTTTTTTTACTATTTTTGAGACTCTCATTGGTTGTCTGCAGTATTTATCTCTCTTATTTCGTTGCACCCATTATGTCGGATGGTGGATCCCCTAGTCAGAGGTCAGGCCATAGTTGCGGGTCATCCCGTCTTTCCTCTATGAGCAAGAGTGATCTCATTAGCTACCTTGATCAGTTGTCTTCCTCGCAGCATGATAGGGACAACGATTGAGAGTTCGACGCAAGGCTTGTAGCTCTTCTCAATTGGTTGAGTACACATCATCGACCGAGGAGATTTAGTCTACTCCTCGTGTAGACCAGTCACATGTTTCCCTTCCCGTGAGGGTCACTCTGACGAGGTTCGCACCCCCACCCATGGCGCTACTGCTAGTGCTTCCTCCCGACACTCTCGGGAGAGGAGGAAGAGCCGCTTCGGTGTCTCTTGTTGTGGAGGATGTGGTGATGACCCTGATCTCCCCGATGTGGTCATGAGCTGGCACATCTGCGTAGCACATATCATTGTGGGGAGTCCCTACTTTGAGAGACACTGACCTAGGAGGCAACTTATACGTCACACGATACTGCGACTCCTGCATCCGTCACACCTCAGATTCCCGACACGCCCACTTTTACTCTTCACATTTTCCCTCCCTCTGGACCCACTGCCACTGAGTTCTGTCCTCTCAACTATACTCCGTGGGGTCACGTTTCACCATGAGACTTTCAGCCCACTCCCCTCCCCTCCGGTCCCCTCCTATCTATTCTCCCATCCCGATGCTCCCCATTGGCTATTCTCCTCTCCGTACCCCCCCCCCCCAGTACACTACGTACACCCCACAACATGAGTATTCTCCCATCAGCAGGGCATCTCCCATACATGAGGCCACCCCCCGCAGACACTCCCAGGGCCACATCTCCCATACCGGAGGCCACCCCCGCAGACACTCCCATGGCCACATCGCCACCAGTTGTCATCCCATCGTCGTATGACATAGACATGGATGGTCACATCATTGAGAATAACCGTGGTAAGAGGGTCATCTCGCGCATGAGGGAGCTCATGTATATCCTCTTTCCCAGAGACATTTTTCATGACTGGTGCGATGTCAGCAATGCACAAGGATGATTGGAAATTTGCAAAGAAAGAATTTCGAGAAAATCCAGATCGTTTCAAGCAACAAAGAGAGGTAGCTAAGAAGCGAATGGAGACGGCAGGGCCCTCGCACCTGGGTAGTGGTGGCCAAGGTTCTTTTCATGCCCATTTTGTAAGTCTCCCCACCCATAGGTTGAATTTGATATTGTCGTAATTCATTTTTATTTTTATTTTTTTCTTTAAATTAAATTACAATTACCGATTTGTCGGTTCATATAGAAATCTGTCGTAAAGCGGTCTCCCACAAAAGAGGAGTACAAGTATGCATATTCCAACAACTTGCAATCATTACTCGAATTATTGGAGAGAAAGGAGTGAGAATTGACTGGGATGGATATTCTAAGGTATGTATTATGGTCTCAACATATATTTTGACTTCACCACATTCATTTGGTCAGACAATCTAACAGCGTCACTTAAAAAATTTACACATCTTCGTTGCATGCAGGTATCGCAGTCCCAGTCTCATGCATCGCAGTCGAGGATCTCGTTTCGAGGCATACTTCATGGTGTATACCGAGGTTTGTGATCTGTTTTCAAAAAATAAAAAAATAAAAAAACAAAAGAACAAAAACAAAAACTTCATACAAGCCTCGGTACCCTACAAGTTCATGGATCGATGATATACTATCATACGGTATGCATCTTTTTCTCTTTTGCACTGCTCTCTTAACACTCTACTCTCATGATGATGGTGCTTTGATAGCCTTCAGCTATTGTTTATGATTTGCTCATCACACGAAAGTGTAAAGAAGTTTAAGTAGGTATAAGAGGTATGGAAGTCCAGCGATGGACAACAAAGGCACTCTCTGAATATGTAAAATTGTCCATCCTGCCTCAAGAGGCAGCAATGGACAGATTCTCTTATGTTGCAACCCTTCATGAGATCAAGTGATAGTGATGGTCTGACAACCTTTCCAACTATCAAGATACTCTATCTTGCTTTGATAGACAGCGATGGAGTGCTCCTCTACATACTTGTATAATGTTTACTCTTTTATGAAAAGGGGGCCGTTGTCCAATGATGGACAGATGGCTACCTATATCAAATGATATGGTTAATAATGAGTGATGAGGTGTGTTGTCCAGCGATGGACAATATGACCTTGTTGGATATACGTTTGCTTACCGTATTGCACACAATGTATCCTACTGTCCAGTGATGGACAAGAGGGGCACTTACTTTCATACTCTGATATTTTATCCTGATCAATGGCTGACTACAAACTGCTACTATCTTTTTTTATACTTTTTGCATAAGTATCCTCTTCTATCCAGCGATGGATGGTTGGAACATTAAAGCTCAATATGTGTGGCATAGTGACTCTCTTTAATGGTTTCACATACCTTTGGTCTCACATTACTAAACTGATAATATCTCATGATGTAGTATCATCATACTGCTCCAGCTTCTTCTTTGTACGTCTCAGTTCACATCTGAACCAAACACTTGCTATGTCAAGGTATGGCACCAACCGAATCTCCATAAAGCAAGTTAGTTATCATACTCAGAATATGCCTTGTAAATGCTCTTTTCGTAACTCTTTATAAGCAGCTATATGCTAAAAAGTGTGTCTTTTGGCTTTCTATGATCTAAAGAGAAAGAATCCTCTCGCTTAAGACAACAATGGTATCCTCTCAAGAAGCTACGTCTACAACCATTCAGGTATACTTTTTTAGTTTGAACAAACTCTTTGCAGCTTCGGCAAGCATGGTATATTCAGATCCGTACATCTTTATGATATATCACTCTTCTACACAAGTTCACTTTTTCTTCCTTTCTCGAAAAAAAAACAACGTAAGACCACATTTAATCTCATATACAAATCGAGCTAAAGCACCTTGAAATAGAACCTGGTCATAAAAATTAACAATAAGGACTCCAATAACATGATCTTAGACAACATGGATATGCGTAAGAGTTGTAGTTTCTACTAAAGGATTAGGATGGCACAGATTTGCCCTAATACCTAGTATAAACATTGGTAATCTCTTACTGAGTATTAATCATGTTGTTAGGGCCTATTTTAACGGGGGGTTGGTCCATCCAAAACGTCCTAAAAGGGTCAAGGGGCCCCACCTCTAATGGTGGTTCAGCCCTACGTGAGCAATAGAGGATTTGCCACTTCCAACCCTGATGGCCTTCTCTATTGCCCCATACTCCCCAACCGATGAGAGTTTTCCAAGTTCTCAGAGATACGGTTGTAAGGAGGGGGTACTGTCACTTTTGGTGCAATGAATCACTAGCTTTCTAGGGCTACGGTTCCGTAAAACTTCTGATCACTAATTGCGTTAGGATCTTGCTAATGTCTCTTTCCCCATTGAATTTGGCTTACAGTTAGTAAAAATCTTACATGGGCTTGAAACCGATTTATTGCCTATGATGTGCTCGTGGGGTGCAAGTTATACGCACCGCTTTGTTTGATAAGCGGTGGTATTTTCGCCAATCGTCGGGTCTAGGTATTTCGCTAGACGATACCAACGACGGGTGTGACTAGTGTGACACTTAACCAAGGCGGTGTTTTTCAACCATGGATGGTGGACGACCCGCTCTGGTGTTTCACAGAGGTCGGGTCCAACTGACATGCTTCATAAATGACAAAAATAAAATGTTTCTGAACTCTGACGGTTTATTGCGATTTTAAACTATCAGTTTTATCTCAGACAAGCATAGAGTAAAACACATTCACCTTTTAAAACCGTATCCATATAATTACTTCCAAACCATGCTAATAAACTCTGGTTACAAGCGTTCTTGCTTTCACTAAACGTCGATAACCGAAAAATCAATCATTCCCTTAATAACTCCTTCTCAACTGAACTCTAGTTCATGCTTTAAAAACCAATTCACTACCAAATCTTACAAGTAGTCACCAATGTAAATGAGTACAACCGAAAATTACAACCATCAACAACACTTAAATATGTAGGACCTCCGAAAAAAAAACTTGACGTAATTAGTCCCTCAACAAGCTTACTTCCCTAGACCATTCATAACAACCTCCTTCAAAGTGTAAAACCCTACCTTACACATCTCACATCCCATTCCAATTTAAGTTAAGAGATTACAAACAAAATTTAAGAAATGGAAGTGAATAGAAAGAAAGTTCAAGTCAAAAACTCACCTCAATGTGCAATTAAGTAGCTGGATGTCGCGGAAACTCCAGTCATGAATGCCACATCATCTCGGTTGCATTGCCCTTGTTGTCTCGCTTGCCGTTCTGGAATGCGATGGATATATGCTTGAATATTGGCTAGAGAGATACGATGAACTACAAATGTATTCGATCTCTTCAAATGTAATCCATCGCCTTGTTAGCAGTGAGTATTTCCCTCCGAAAGTGTGATTGACAGCAACGGTTAGAACTAAGCCGTGCAACTTAGATGGCAGATGATGAGGACAGTGAACCAGCGATTGTATGAATCCAAAAAGTACTCAGTGGCTATATCTGTCTGCGAGGGAAGGTAGAAGCAAATTGACAATTCATGGAATGGGAATTTCTTTCAGATACTTCTCTGACAGCGCTGAGCATCGTCGAATTTTTTCTCATGGACGATGATTGACAACTACAATGGGTCTGCTAGGCGACAAAACATGTGCAGACAGTTGCAAACAGGTGCAACAAACTATGCAAAACCACAGACAGATTATCAGGGCTGAATTTCTTGCCACATACAATGATCATAGGGTGTAAACGGAGTGCCTCTGATCGTAGGTAGACGGCTACAGGCTGTGGATAGAGGTAGTAGGCAGATCGCAGGGCCAGCAGAGGCAGCGGAAAGTAGGAGCAGGCAGGCAGAGGCAAGAGGCCGCACTTAGATCGATTGTAGGCCGCAAACCGCTAGAAATTCATCCTTGATCACCGATGATTGGCAGGGTGCAGCGAACAATGACCAATTGCGACTTATTGCCATTCTGGAAATCAGAACTGTAGCACTACTGTCAGTGATTGAATGCACTCCAAGTAATCAACAAGAAAACTTCAAAAGTGTGCATGATGCAACCAACCATAGCAGGGTGTAGAGCCTCAGAAATTAGCGATGGAAATCCTCATAGAAGTGTCAGTTATTTGAACTGGAAGTACTCTACAGATTGGTTGGGATCAATGAATGGTTTAGCCACAGAAATGGGCTTGAAGAATGCCAAAAAGTATGTGCTTGAAACCTGCTATAGAGATGGCTTGATTCTCTGCCACGTAATTGGGTTGATCGTTGGCAACAGCAGCGCGACTGATATCCCAACCGAATTCAGTGTAGTCTTCCTCAGAAATGCAACTGAGTTCTGCCACATAGATGACTTTGATGAAAACTCTTTGAGAATTTAGTTATCGTTGGCTATCAGCTCACAGCATAGAGGCGCACTCCTTCAACATTGGCCAAGCGATCCTACTCAAGAGGGCAAATATTTCATTGAGGCCCCTTCAACATCAGAACGCATAAGGCTCTCTCATGAACTTACTCCTTGATGCTCTCTTAGCAACAAAATGGCCTCAACAATGAAGAAGTACTTCAACAAATGGAGTCCCTATCAATTGAAAAACCCTCAAGTCTTGAAATCTTTGAAGATGAAGTAGATGGAAAAACACAAGAGCATAAGTCCATAAGCACTTGATTGAAGAAAGTTGTCACCTCACGATCCAAAGCTATTTCTTGTATAGAATAGAAGATAACAAGCACTCCTAAGAAAGGATCTCACATGATGAAAATTAATAAGCATAAGATCAAATAGGCCTCCAAGGCATGAGATTTCATGACTCACTCACAAGAATCAATTCCTCAACAATACAAAGAAATTACAAACTCTAAGACCATACTCAACGCACTACTGCAAAAAACCTTCTATCTCTCAATAAGATTAGATGAAACTCTCAATGAACATGGCATCACATCATCAAAACTATCACATCAAACTCAATCACTCCAACTATCACCATCAACTCACTATTAAATCATTAGCCAACTATACTCCACTCTCAAATTATCAACTCACAAAAGCACTAACTCACAAAAGCACTAACTTTAGAAATACAAGAAGTTGGCTCCTTCTTATAGGAAATTCCAATGCATCCCCTTCACAACCTTCACTGTTCTCGTCAGGAGGTACATCTTGTTCGCTGGTGGCTTGTTGATTAACAACAGATGCGAATGATATAAGCTCCGTAGACTTAGTGGACTTCCCAAGACTCACCTGCCGATCACACTCTTCCATCTACTCTTTCCTAGGTGGGTCTGTCCGTAACTCGCTCTGGGTTGTCGTCAGTACTCTCGCCCTAGTCCCCTCGGGGATGAGTGTTCCTGTAGAGTGTTGCGGGGGTCTTTTGTCATTGGTCTTGTCTCGTCTATCCTGAGGAGGTCGTTTAAGCTTTTCGATCTATGAATATTCAGTCTTTCTGTTTAAAATTTTGTGAGTGACTAGCCCATAACACTGTAAATCTAACCCAACCCACTATATCCGATGTCCATGGCTTTGTATGCTTGTAGATCCGGGCTTCTCACTCAAAACTACTTTCTTCACAAGATTGCATTCCCGAATCCTAGCCTATATAGCCCTAAGGAATAATCGAGTTTTGACTGGTTTTCTTTGAAGTATAATCCCTTTGGTTTGTCTCAATTCCAAGGGAAATGGCCTCATACTAACTTCTGAGGGAGTGTTTCTTCATATATACAGCTTCCAATCAAGGGTATAGGTTCTTCTATTCTAATAGTAGCTATTGAGGGTGATCCGTCTCTAGGTTCAGTGTCTTTGGAGTCTATCAGCCGCTTACTTGCTCCTTCACACTCTTCATTAGTGATGTCTATCTGTACCCTATCATGGGTTACCCTCAGCCGTTTCTTTTCTCTGAGTGTTTCTGCCAAGTTTATCCGGGGCTTCTCTCCTTCCGTTCTAGTTACGTCACCTTGAGAGGCCACTCTACAATCTATCTGCGGTTGACTCCAAGTTTGGTAGGTTCTAAGTAGTTAGTCATCCATGACGTCATGGCCTATCGGTTCTTGCCTTCGATTTCTAGTATTCAAACCATTCTCTTGTGACAAACATCCATCCTCTGAATGACCACACTCCCTACAATATCTACAAAAGGTCTTGGAATGTGCAAGTGCAACACCTCCTACAAAAGTGGGACTATCAAGTGGTGATTTATCACATTGTATTGGCTTGGTGTCCCCTTTATGGTACTATATGATTTACAGTTTTCATCATGGATAAGATGGTTTGGCATTCATTCGTAGCAATAAAAGCCTCTTCTGTGGTTCTGGCTCTAGACACTGCTTCTTCGAATGATGTAACCCCAAATTGGCGTACTTCTAGCTGGATAGCTGGTTGTAGGCCCCTCAAGAAAAACATGAGTACTAATTGAGATGATACCTCAGTCACTAGCCCTATGTTCAATTGGCGAATGAGCTGCTTGAGTCGCTTAACATATAGGCATACTGATTCTCTTGGTTCTTGTTGTATCGTGGTCAGAGCGAACATCAAGCTATCGACATTGTATTTGAGTCCAAACTCTGCTATAAACAGTCATAATAGTTCTTTCAAGGTGGTAATGGAAGCTTTGGGTAAATTATAGTACCAGCGCCTGGCTTCTCCTACCAGACTTGTGGAAAACAACATCATTCTATGCATTGGATTTATGACAGTGCTGGTGAACATTAGCATGTCAAATTCCTGGATATGTCTATGGGCACCTTCATCAGTGCTTCCATGAAACTGAGGTAAGGAGCCTACTATTCTTGGTGTCCTTCCGATATCATCAGGAATAACTATTGGCTGAGTAACTCTTCGTGTCAATGGTGCGATAGATAGAGGGCTAGGTGTTTGCACAGTCAGTTGTCGATGGTCATCTTCAGCTAAAATTTCTACTTCCGTGTTTTGGTTAGTGTGATCCTCGAGGCCCATGTCTAGCTCAACTTTACTTTCTACCATCGGTCCCTGTTTTGACAGTATGTCATCATCCATCATCTCTTCGTCACTTTTTGCTTCATCATCCACCACCTCATTGGGCTTTGGCTCAATTCCATCTTCAGATATAGTCTCCCACTCAGATTCATCACTATAACTCTCAACTGGATTAGATATCTCACCTTCATTGTCATATCGAGTTGAGCACTCCCCTAATTCTACTTCTAATTGGATGTCATCTATGTGGATATTTGAAGGTGTTTCCCACTCTTGCAGTGAGAGTGTTATTGCTATTTGCAGATCGGTCGTACTATCTTCTTGATCCTCAAGAAGATTTGGCATTGTGTCTTCTTGTGATCATATATCAGTAAAAATGGACTCAGTACATGGTGAGTTAGCACGGTCATACCGGCTTATTTTTTACAACTGGCCATTTTTTTTGAAAAGTCATAAAATATTTACCGCCCATTTCTAAGGCCGCAAAATTTGCTCTAGCCTCATTTAGGACGGGCTGGGACCCAATTCTAGGTGGACCGGCACTTTTGGCTCGGTCTTAACCACAAAATATTTTTGACGATTTTTTTGAAAAGTCAAGTTCTTACTTTTAAACTGTGTCTAAAGGGGCGGGCTGGGACCCAATTCTAAGGCAAATTTGTGCCAATTTTTCTCTAATAACCAAATTTTACATGCCATGTTTTTCAATTATTGCGAACTCACACTTCAATATTAGCCCGATTTTCCATGCCAAAATATCGGCTAACACATGTCTTTCCTACACAGTGTTCTTGTGCCTTGGCTGTTATGTCATTCATATATATAACACTTAACCTTACCCTTTTTCAGTGATACTTTAGACTCTTGGTGATATACAACTGGAAAGCATGGATATGCTCAGGAGTATGGACAGTAGTGCATGACACACCTTACTCTGTAAGAGTCACCTGAGTTAGCATGGATTTGCTCTAACACCAGCACATGTGTCCCCACCAGGTCTTTTGACCAAGTAAAACGTTAACGGTTAAAACTTTTCATACTCTTCTTTGTTTAAAACGAACTGACAACACACGTGTCCACACCAGGTCTTTTGGCTAAGTAAAACTTTAACGGTTAAAACTTTTCATACTCTTCTTTGTTTAAAACTAACTGACCAATTGCCCATAAGCTGATCAACATGGCACTCGTCCTGATACGATGATATGACGGCTTGGCCTATCAATAAAACAACGTTCTATTCAAAGTTGTTAAGTAGTACTTCTTTTGGACATAAATAACAACTGACGCTCAGCTATGACAGCTATCTTCCTCACTAAACTAACTCGTGCGGTTTTGTTTTGTGGGATGGTGGCAGGTATCAACTGGGCATCTTGAAAGTGGTTTTGCTTTATGGTGCTTTATAATCTTTGATTTTTATATGTGAAGCGGGCTCATTCTTTGCCGTTAATTTTGATCTAAGATATTGTTGGACGCTCAATTTGAGACATAGTCAACGACAAGGGTAGTCTATCCAATGTTGACAATATAGAGATGGTTTATATGCTGATTAGAGGTAGAGAATCATTTGAGGGAGTAGATTTGATATCTGATGTGTATGTTACACCCGTAGAGGTGCATAACCATCCATCTTATAGGACCCCTGAAGAGGAGTCAAGATCGGCCAAGGTTAGAAGAATGGACCTAGATATGTTGCTAAGAGGAGATATTGGGATAGAGTACGTGCGACAGTGAGAGATAGAGAGGAAATTGAGAGAGTTGAACTGAGTTCAGTGGATTTGGTACATTTGAGGAAGTGCATAGCCACCCTTCGTATAGGACCCCTGAGGCAAAGTCTAGATCTACTAGAGCTAGAAGGATGAAGCGTAGAATGAATGCCAAACGAAGATTTTTGGGTAGGATTTTGCCTGCACATTCCATAGGTAGGTTGTTTGAGATGGCCAGATCGCTTGATGGATCAATGTGTCATGATTTGGGGAGGATGGAATTTGTGTGTAGTTGTTGTTCAGCCATGCGATGGAAAGCAAAAAGAAATAACTCTTTCTGTTGCATGAAAGACAAGGTGCATTTGCCTTTGATGTCATCACTGTCTCTTTATCTCCTTGATTTGTACACGTCTACTGATGATGTGGGAGCTCATTTTAGAAAACACATTCAGAGCTATAATAACTCCTTGCCCTTTGCATCTCTTGGGGTGCATCTAGATAGATCCACTGCCAACTCTGTAGGCGATGTGTATACATTTAGAGTGTCTGGCCGGTTGTATCATCATATTGGTGGTTTGTTGCCCTTAGATAGACCTTCCTTTTCATAGATCTACATCGTGGATGGTGATGATTTGCAATCAGATCAGAGATTATCTCTGAATCCTGACCTTAGGCATGACATTCGCTCCCTTTTGCAAAGCATGATGGTGGATGTGAATCCATTTGCGCAACGTTTTAAGAATGTTGCTCGAATCATGCGAGAGAATCTCACAAAGGATATTCGACTTCACATAGTGTCTGGTTGTCACAGAGTAGAGCGAATAGACAGTTCAATGCTCCTACATGCAATGAGATTGCAGTGCTTATGCCTATAGATGAGACCTCGAGCGACAGAATGTGTGACATCATAGAGCAATGTTTCAGCTTGGTGATTTTTTGCTGTTTTTTTGTTAGACACCGGTGGAGCTCTAACACATGAGCTCAGCACGATGACCTGAGGCCATCAGATTGGTGATGACCAGTAATCAGAATAGACACTTGGACCAGGCTGGCGTGTCACAAGCAATGACCCAATGTGCTTCTAACATATACTTCTAACAAACCAGCAATAGCTGATCTACATAATGTTGGCACATCTGGCGCCATTGACATGTCGTCCACCATTGACGCATGTCCGCACTCTGCCAGGCTGGCACGTCCGCCATCAGCGTAAGTCCCCGTTGTCGACGCACATCCACCATTGCCCATCAACGAATTTTGGAGACTCGAATGTTTGTAGACTCGAAATATTCTAGAATCGAATTTTTGGAGAGAAATTTTGAGAGAGAGAGAGAGAGATAGAGAAATTTTTGCAAAAATTTCAAGAGAGAATTTTCGTTGATTTTTGAGAGAGAGAGAGAGAGAGAGAGAGAGAGAGAGAGAGAGAGAGAGAGAGAGAGAGAGAGAGAGAGAGAGAGAGAGAGAGAGAGAGAGAGAGAGAGAGAGAGAGAGAGAGAGAGAGAGAGAGAGAGAGAGAGAGAGAGAGAGAGTTAGAATTTTCAAGGAATCTTCAAAAGAATTTTTTGTTGATTTTTGAGAGAGAGAGAGAGAGAGAGAGAGAGAGAGAGAGAGAGAGAGAGAGAGAGAGAGAGAGAGAGAGTAGAGTTAGATTTTTTCAGAGAATTTTCGAGAGAGCATTTTTGGCAAAAATTTTAAGAGGGAGAATTTTTAGCCGATTTTTTAGAGAGAGAGAGAAAAAAAAATTCGTGAATTTTGGAACTCGAATTTTGGAACGAACTCGACTTTTCACTGAACTCGAATTTTGGCGGCTCGAATACTTCTAGACTCGAACTATTCAAGTTACTCGAATTTTCAATCGACTCCAATTTCTGGAATTTTTGGAAGAACGAGAATTTTTTTAGATTCGAATATTTGGACCTTTGTTGTCTTCAAAGCTCCTTCATCGCACGCACTGTCTGTCGATGTTTAAAATAACAAAACAAATTTGTACTCTCTCTCTCTCTCTCTCTCTCTCTCTCTCTCTCTCTCTCTCTCTCTCTCTCTCTCTCTCTCTCTCTCTCTCTCTCTCTCTCTCTCTCTCTCTCTCTCTCGTCCTTCAGAAGAAATTCGCAAAAAATTCTCTTTCTCTCTCTTTCTATGATGCGAAGTTTTCGAGTCTTGAAATTTTCGAAAGAGAATTTTTCGCCGATTTTCGAGAGAGAATTTTTCGTGAAATTCGAATGATAGGGATTTCGCTAATGTTTCAAGAGAGACACAATTTTTCGAGAAAAATTTTTGCAGACACAAATTTTTCGGAAGGACTCGAATTTTGAGGCTCGAATTTTTCTAGACTCGAATTTTTTGAGCACGACTCGAATTTTAGAGGCTCGAATTCTTCTAGACTCGAATTATTCAATGAACTCGAATTTTCGTAAGAGTTCGAATTTTTTTAGTCGACTCAAATTTTTCTAGGCTTGATTTTTTCTAGACTTGAATTTTTGGGAGGCACTCGAAATATTTTAGACTCGAATTTTTTTAGGCTCGATTTTTTGGACGAACTCGATTTTTTGGAAGAACTCGAAATATTCTAGACTCGAATTGTTGGACAAACTCGAATTTTTCTAGACTCGAATTTTTTGGGCAAACTCAAATTTTTGAATTTTTCTAGACTCTAATTTTTGGACGAACTTGAATTTATTGAGGCTCAATTTTTTGAACAAACTCGATTTTTTGGATGAACTCAAATTTTTGGACGAACTCGATTTTTAGATCGAACTTGAATTATTTCAAACGACATACTGAATTTTTCCGAATGACATACTAATTTTTTTTGGAACTACTCGAATGTTTCTAGACAACGTACTGAATTTCCAAATCATTGGCCGTCACCTAGATCGGCCACTATTGCCCGTCAACAACGGACACTCACAACTAGTATGTGTGTGTGTGTGTGTGTGTGTGTGTGTGTATTTATATATTTACATATATAAGAAACCTATGAGGGGTATATGTCACAAACACACATGAGCATGAAAGAGAGGATTCATCAGGCTACATGTTTTTATTAAAATGGAATGATGACTTTAGATCTTTGTGCAAGATTATATGATGCTTAATTTTGTGATTTAAACATTTGCTCTATGTTTACAACTTACAAGCACACTTGATGCATTTCAATTTTGTAATTTTAAACATGTGCTAGTCTATGTTTACAACTTACAAACACACTTGATGCATTTAATTTATTTGATACATGTGTGTTTTATTTTAGTAGCATTCATTGAAGACTCATGTTTCTTAAATGTGGTAACGGTTGAAAGATAACTCTTAAATTTCGTTAGATGTATGTTCCCTTATGAGTAGACATTATTTTCATGCTATAAGTACACCAATTTTGTTAAAGGTGTAGACAATTTTCTGAAATGGTTATGATTCCAAAAGCATATGTGTCATGGTGTTAAGTTCGCTTTGTGGAAAAGGTTTGTTACAATTGTGTTCCTACTGTGTGGTGAGAAAGCCTCCACAAATGTGGTTCTACTTTTATTGTTTGCCATGTGAGACCAAGGTCAAGGCTATGATAACACAATGAGGACCCACTTTGACTTCTATAGAAACTTTGGTACAATAACCTAACAATCACTAAGATGCAATTAGACCTTCCACACAACATGTGCTTGCTAGCTAATAGAACATGCATCTAAAATTATTTTCAATTTATTTGTTTCGTAAAAAAAATTAGCTATTGTGTTTTTATTATTTGGTAGGAGAGTCTCCACAAATGTGGTTTGTACTCTTATTGTTTATCATATGAGACTAAAGTCAAGGGCATCATCATACAATGAGGACCCACTTTGACTTTATGGCAACTTCTAGCACAATGATTCAAATATTGTTAAAATGCTAATATACAATACACACAATTTGTGCTTGTTAGCTAATAGATTGTCTAGAAAAAAAAATTCCATTTATATAATTCGTGAAGAAAATGGGTTATTGTGTTTCTACTATTTTTTAGAAAAGTCTCCATACGTGTGGTTTTATTTTTATTGTTTGCCATGTGAGACCAAGGTTAAGGTTTTTATAGTAAAGTGAGAGAACCCACTTTGAATTTATGACCACTTTGCACATGAAAATTGAACAGTTGCTAGTATACTAATCTATCTAACACAATATGCTTTAAAATCTTGCTCATTTTCTAATATGAGCCTACATAATTAATTAATAAATTGATAATCACTTCCAAGCAATAAATAGATTGACTTTTCTCAATAAGAAACAATTGGTCCCTCACAATAGACACTCAAATGTTGGAGTTGATGTGAATTCCATTCTTATTGACATCTCATATCCGCTTTCACACTCATGCCAACATTAAAATCAAAGACCATAGTTTTCTCCTATTTGATTACACCTGAATCAAAACTAAGGAAACTTTGTTGCTCAACAATTTATCAAAGACAAAGTTTTGATTTGGAAAATAACGACTCATATAACAATATTAAATGGTTACAAATGCAAAATTCTCATATAAACATTATATCCTAGTGGACATTGGATAATTGAAGAGAAGAAGTAGAGGGCTATATGTGTTTATTCAATGTTATCACAAAATTGCCATCACTTTCTAACAATGCCTTCTAAGTATTTCACATGATCAATCCTTATTGTCAAGCCTACTCCCAAACACACACACAAAAAATGCACATATTCAAAATAATTTACCTCGTAGATTAGTTCTCTCTCTCTCTCTCTCTCTCTCTCTCTCTCTCTCTCTCTCTCTCTCTCTCTCTCTCTCTCTCTCTCTCTCTCTCTCTCTCTCTCTCTCTCTCTCTCTCTCTCTCTCTCTCTAGTGTACCATACTCGAATCTTGTAAGAGTACGTGACTTAACTCATAACAACCGGACTTAGGATGCCGAGAAAAAAATTCTTACAATAGCTTAAGCCTATGTTAACCAATACGCATGCATGACCAACCCTTATCATATTTAATACCCGAAACCCATTGCAAGCAAGATTTATAGTATTATTACAAATGCATGGGTAATAATGAGTTTTGCCCACCGTATCGGTGATATTCCATACTGCATCATACATGAATAAGAGTTGAAGTAATCTCTTGGGAACTATCCATCTTCAACTGCTTAAATGAATCACCTACGTGCTAAAAGCATTCAAACCGAAGGTATAGGGTTACCCATAATGTACTTTTTAAAGCCTCATAAGGTCATCATCAAGAATTACTTGTTTTTCTGAAGATTAGTTATGTAGCTTTTGGGTTGTGTGCATTCCCCACCATATACAGACTATCAACGATCATAACCATTTATCTCAAGTGCATACAATCATACGAAGCATACTTTGTACTGCTAACTTCCCCATACTCACAGCTATTATCATATTAGTTATCACAATTGGATAACTTCATAGTTTCTATCAGATCAAGAGAGCATTAGCAGGAACAATATTACGTGAAAGGTTATAGCCAACCGAGTTTTATAAGAGCATTCTAAACAACCATGTTTATGCTATAGCTTATGATATCTCCATGAAACACTTGAAAGGACATCGATCAAATCACATTCTCAATAGCATGAGACACCGCTCATACCACGAGCTATATCAAATCGCATTCTCAAATGCATGAGACACTGCTCATACCATGAGCTATAGCAAGTCGCACCAAATGCAATCATTTCTGAGTAAAATATTAGCGCTGGCCAGCGGCCTAATCCACCACAGGGAGGGCACTGGCCAGCGGCCATCCATTCCTTATAAAGTATGATAATGATAATGAACAATAAGCTTGTTGTCTAGCGCCTATCACAAGCCAAAAGGGCTGATAGAATACCTGAAAATCTGCCCACTTTTGCTCCTTGGAATAGCGTTTGATCGTGGGAGTATCCAATGATAGTATACAGGCCGATTGTTTGCTACTACACAAAGAAATTCACAAAAAAACTGCAAGCATTCATCGTAAAGTTTTGCTTATATCTTAAATCATCAGCGAGCTATCATTACTCAAATCTATCTCACCTTTGTTTGCAGTATTACTCCACCAATGCCTTTCCAATAGCAATGACGAGCATTCTCTTCAATCACAATCACAACATGGTAGAGTACCAGGAGAGCAAGAAGGAGAGAGAGAGAGAGAGAGAGAGAGAGAGAGAGAGAGAGAGAGAGAGAGAGAGAGAGAGAGAGAGAGAGAGAGAGAGAGAGAGAGAGAGAGAGAGAGAGAGAGAGAGAGAGAAAGCATAAGGAGAAGTGAATAGGGTTATGTGATTTCCCTTGTTATAAAACCAGAGGACACTTAGGTGTACTAAGTGCAGATTGTTGTCCATCGTTAGATTAATTGTCCATAATGTGCACAGATTCTGGCCATTGAAAGATTCACAATTTTCCCACCATATTTAAACTTTTTCTAATATGTGGGATCTTCTATCATAGTAAGGCATTTTTTTGCCCCCACTAGTAAATAAGGTTAGTACACGACATTTAATTCCACAGAGGCTTGCGAAGCGAATAAAGTGATATACGTATGCAACAGAGTCCATGAGAGAGAGAGAGAGAGAGAGAGAGAGAGAGAGAGAGAGCCCACCAATTGTACCCACAACTAGCAAAGTCTCTCAGGAGGCAGTTAGCACCCTTGAGATGGAGTGCTAACTGCTTACCAAAAGAAATTTAGCATTTTTTGGTAAAGTGAACTTGAGTCCAGCAAACAAATTGTGTAGGAATAGATTGTTTATAATCTCATACAATCTTCCTCTCATGAAGCCATTACATTGAAAAAAAAGAACGATGTTTCTGACCTCCATCCATAAAAGTATCTTGTTCGGTACAACAGTACATGGTAGCAATAATTTGAGCGACAATAACTTTATACGAGTTCATAATCGGCCTATTGGCAATCAAGTGTGTATATTGGAAAAACGAAAACGGAAGTTCCCTTTGCTTATCAATTTTTTTTCATATGAAACATACCTGACAAAGAATCAAAGGTAGTGGTAATATTTAAAAAATTAACCACATTATCCGAAGCGTCGTCATTTTCTATGGTGAGGTACTCCAAGGGATAGACCCATAAGACATTATCATCGACACCGGGTTGCTCCTTGTCCAGAAATAAAAGAGCATCTGAGTTATTTATGAAACAAATATCATCAATATAATGGAAAGTATACTTGAAGGCACGTAGGTATTCCACCTTTCCAAGTCTGGCGAGTCTTTTCATAAAATGCAATTCATAGAATGACAGATACCAATTACACCATGTAGGGGAACAAGCAAAACCCATAGGAATACCACAGACCTATTTCCAAGTCCTGTCTTTTAATCTAACAATGCAATTGTCATTCGGTATATCATTATATTGGCAAAGAGGTTCCATGTCAATCACAATCCAATTATCGGTTTGATTGTTTACCCATTTTTAATCAAATTGCTTAAGGCTCGGTTTCCATTGATAGGCAATCTTTTTGTTTTTACAAGACTTGAATGCATACCCGATCATTTTTTGTATTATTATTTTTAGCCCATCAGGACCATTAAGAGGAATATTCTCATAGCATTTTGTGATGTCAGTAGACGACATCAAAGTGATTTTGTTTGGCACATTAAGATTAAATTCAGTGGATGAATCGCACTGCCAGAATAGGTTGGTATCCACATTTATGATACTTTGGTATGAGGTTGCCTTAAGGCCTGCCCTCTCCATAAGGAGAGGAGTCAGTATACCAAGAGCTCCAGAAATGAACATGGCCACCTTAGAAAACTAGTAGTCATGTGCATTTGTAATCCATCTAAACGCATTTTTATGTGCTTTGAAAGTATAGAGTAAGAAAGGTAATTCTTCTTTCCCTATTAGAAAATCAGGTATTTTAGTAGCAAACGTATCTCGGATCTTAACCATAGCCATGTCTAGTGTATTATTATTTTCTTTTGGAAATGGGACAAAATCTGGACTAGACAGTCTAACCAAAGCCAAATTCCTTACAAAGTAGATGCATATAAAACATGGGTTATGCTAAGCCTTATCCACACCATTCACATACAGATTGATAATAATCCAATTACGCTCATCAATGGCATTTTTTAATTGTTATTAGTTATACTTTTTCCATGTAGCCACTTGGTATTTTTCAAAAAGTTTGTTACATCATCTTTGCAAATCAAGGCATGTTCCATAACAGTCTCATGATCAATATTTTGATAAGTAGGTAAGAAACTTGCCAATTCAAACCATCCACGATAAAGTTCAAAAGCTACCTCATTTATATTAGACTTATGCAACGGGATGTGGTAAAGTCCTTTGTTCAGGTCATTCTTTAAAACTTTGCCTCTAATAATTCCAGTATCCATCGAAACAACATGCCCAAAAATTTCGGAAATGAACTCTTTAAAACTTGTATTGTCAACACAAGTACAAGGTGGAATGTTGTCAACACCAAAATCACAAAAGACTTGAAAGGATTTATACCATTCATGCTTCAAATGTGGAAAAAGACCAACCAAACACAATAAGCTCAAAAGACTCATCAATATGACCAAAAATCTGATGTAAGACTTTAGCATATAGTCATTTAACATCAATCCTCTCAAAGCATCTGTTATAATAACGTAAATGCAAAAAATACTTCCCTATGTCTCTTCTAACCACTAGTCGTCGTCTACCAGTATTACTAACCTCCAACATCCTTGTTTCTTCTATGTCCTCCTGCACATGGATCAATCACGGTAAAAGTTCAGCTTTCTGATAGGAAGATCCCCCTTACCGCCACTATTTTGCCCTTCTTTGCCTTTGTTCATAAAGTTCTTTCTCTTCCTGTTATTGCTACTGCCTGATATGATTGAGCTTGGATTGTTCAGATTGAAGGAACCCATTTTTTTGCTAGTATTCTGGAAGTATTTGTCTTGCAAGGTAGAGAAGTTGGGTTTTTCAAAAGGTGTTCAATTTCTCGAATGTTTTTAGCATCGCCAAGGTGTGCAAGGAGCTTAGCAATAGGGTTTATGGAAAGTTCAATGGCAGCATCAATCATGTATTGTCGGATATACAAACAAGGTGAGACTTGACAACCTTTCTAACAGGTTTATGCAACCAAAGAAAGAAGGCATTAAGCTGATTTTTCAAAGTTGCACCAGGAAAGAAAATGGAAAGATTATTATTTATGTACCAAGTAGAGTGATCAAACCATATGACAGAAGAATTGTTTTTGCATTTATCACCGCATCTGCACTTAAAGAAAGGTCTTTTCCAGTTCCAGATTCTAGCGTGATGAAGATTCATTATGTTAAAGCCAGTGTCAAAATGGCCTCTAGTTCTAGCCCAGGTCTGCTCAAAAGGACATCTTGAAGGTTCAAATCTGCTCATCTTGATGATAGTATCAAAGGCAATAGGAGTATCAAAAGAAGAATTCTTATGCAAAGCAGCAAGCGTGCATGCTTGGACTTCTACATCAGTGAGATGAGCAAGAGCGATCCAGAGCTCAATACAGATAGGTGCTAGGAAGTTGACAGAGGGAAGACTCCAAAGTTTATAAGCAGTTTTTGCAGATTTAAACACAATGATACGACTTGGTACCAATGGTACTTGGCAACTTTTGGCCTGACAAAATTCAAAGGCAGATTGATTTCCCACATCACAGATTTCTTGTGAGAAGGACTCTAACTGAGAAGCACTGTCTTCATCAAGGTCTTCGGTAAAAATCAAAGGGTGAGGTGAAGTAGGAGTAGTAGCAAGGACAGGGGTATCAGTAGAGGAGTCACCATTTTCTTTTTTTAAGTAAGCAAATACTTTTCAAATATGCGTATTACAAAACGTTTCTTCAGTAGCAATTCGTTCAGCATAGTTTGAGAGGTCCATATAATTTTTTTAACCATGCTAAGGGTTTCCTTCTTTTTAATAAAATCCGTATAAATTTTGATCCAATCCATGATGCACATCAAATCAACAAGGCAAAGAATTTTATCATCCGGGCCAGTAGCATTACAAGTAGTCATATCATAAGCAGTATTCAATTTGTGAACTTCAACAGCTTTCTTCATGCAACATATAATATTCTGAACAAAAGGACTAGGAGGAGGAAGGGGCTCCCCATAGCCAAGTGTCACTGCATCCTGAAACCATCCTGTGGACTACACCATACAATAGACCTTGTTAGCCATAAAATACAAGTAAAGGTAAAGGTTTGGTACTACCCCAACCAAAGGGTAGTCGGGGTGGCATCAGAGATACTAGAGAGAGAGTAACAAGATTTCACATAGTCTCTCTTGACAAGTCAAGACCAAATACTTTGAACCCTTCAATTTATAGCATAACAGGAGTACATAAAGCGAAGCAAGTTTTAAGATGCACAACTGTTAACTGCCAACGTCCCACACAACAAAACTGCACAAGTTATTCGCGTGAGAAAGACAGGTGTCATAGTTGAGCATCAGTTGTTATTCATGTCCGAAACAAGATTCACTACTTTATCAACTAGATTGCATTAACAACAAGTACGTCCAATCTTCTCAATCGTTTCACTTTCTAAATAAGCAACACGTTCCGCCCTTTAACAAAGCCGTATCTAGACAGAAGCCATATTGATCAATAAAAGAGCAAAATGGAACATATTAGGTTCACAAGTACACTTACATGTAAGCAGCTATCTTTCATTACACTGATGGACAACGACTTGACATTGGTCACAGTGATAGGTACTAGAGCACCTCCATCCTATACTAGCCTCAAATCGGGGAAAATGAAGAACTGTCTTTGCCCCATGGATTCCCCGTACTACTTTTTATGGGAATCCAAGCACCGAACAACTTGGGCAATTCCATGCCATTCGTGTACCATAGTCGAATCATGTAAGAGTACGTGACTTAACTTATAACAACCAAACTTAGGATGCCGAGAAAAAATTCTTACAATAGCTTAAGCCTGGGTAATAATGAGTTTAGGCTGCCCACCGTATCGGTGATATTCCATACTGCATCACACCTGAATAAGAGTTGAAGTAATCTCTTGCGAACTATCCATCTTCAACTGCTTAAACGAATCACCTACGTGCTAAAAGCATTCAAACCGAAGGTATAGTGTTACCCATAACGTACTTTTTAAAGCCTCATAAGGTCATCATCAATAAGTACTTGCTTTTCTGAAGATTAGTGACATAGCTTTTGGATTGTGTGCATTCCCCACCATATACAGACTATCAACGATCATAACCATTTATCTCAAGTGCATACAATCATACAAAGCATACTTTGTACTGCTAGTTTCCCCATACTCACAGCTATTGTCATATTAGTTATCACAGGTGGATAACCTCATAGTTTCTATCAGATCAAGAGAGCATTAGCAGAAGCAATATTACGTGAAAGATTATAGCCAACCCAATTTTATAAGAGCATTCTAAACAACCATGTTTATGCTATAGCTTATGATATCTCCATGAAACACTTGAAAGGACATCGATCAAATCACATTCTTAATAGCATGAGACACCGCTCATACCATGAGCTGTATCAAATCGCATTCTCAAATGCATGAGACACCACTCATACCATGAGCTATAGCAAGTCGCACCAAATGCAACTATTTTTGAGTAAAATATCAATGCTGGCTAGCGGCCAAATCCGCCACAGGAAGGGCGCATCCATTCCTTATAAAGTATGATAATGATAATGAACAATAAGCTTGTTGTCCAGCGACTATCACAACCAAAAGGGTTGATAGAATACCTGAAATTTGCCCACTTTTGCTCCTTGGAACAGCGTTTGATCATGGGAGTATCCAATGACAGTATACAAGCCGAATGTTTGCTACTACACAAAGAAATTCAAAAAAAATTGCAAGCATTCATCATAAAGTTTTGCTTATATCTTACATCATCAGCGAGCTATCATTACTCAAATCTATCTCACCTTTGTTTGTAGTATTACTCCACCAATGCCTTTCCAATAGCAATGACGAGCATTCTCTTCAATCACAATCACAGCATGGTAGAGCACCAGGAGAGCAAGAAGGAGAGAGAGAGAGAGAGAGAGAGAGAGAGAGAGAGAGAGAGAGAGAGAGAGAGAGAGAGAGAGAGAGAGAGAGAGAGAGAGAGAGAGAGAGAGAGAGAGCATAAGGAGAAGTGAATAGGACCAGAGGACACTTAGGTGTACTAAGTGCAGATTGTTGTCCATCGTTAGATTAACTATGTGCACAGATTTTGGCCATTAAAATATTCACAACTTTCCCACCTTTTTTAAACTTTTTCTATTATGTGGTGTCTTCTATCATAGTAAGGCATTTTTTTGCCCCCACTAGTAAATAAGGTTAGTACACGACATTCATGTTCCACAAAGGCTTGCAAAGCGAATAAAGCATTATATGTATGCAATAGAGTCCACGAGAGAGAGAGAGAGAGAGAGAGAGAGAGAGAGAGAGAGAGAGAGAGAGAGAGAGAGAGAGAGAGAGAGAGAGAGAGAGAGAGAGAGAGAGAGAGAGAGAGAGAGAGAGAGAGAGAGAGAAATTATCATTTGGACTGGACTAGATTATGTGAACATTGTAGACTTTAAAAATTAAATAAGGGTTATGAGTAGGCTGTCAATTAAAAGTAGTTGGTTTGGCATGGATTTTTCCTAACTACTCACCATAGTCCATAGACATTCATACTTAGACATGAGGTCAGTGTGAGTAATTGCCAAAAATTGGCAAATCTAGCTTGATCAAAAATCATGTAAAATGTACATAAGTGGGTCCCACATGTGTGAGACCATGGAGCCACGTGGGAAACCTACCCTAGTGTAGGTTAGATCAAGTTTGAGTAGGTCAAGTCAATTTGGTAGTGATTCCTACTTTATAGGAAGTAAATCCTAGATTTGTGGTGGAGATTGACCAACTAGCCACCTACTTGACATGACTCTAGGAATGAGGCTAGATTGGAAAATTATGGCAAGAAAGCCAAGTTAACTTCCTTATTACATGCTGAAAATTCACCTAAATTTACAAAGGAAGAGGCTTTTGTATGTAGGAGACTCTTTATTGTAAGCACTTAGATTATTTTTGAGAGCTTGTTGGCAAGACTCGAGTTTCTACTCTATGTACTTGTTGTTTTTTGCATCCAAGCAAGATCAAAGTCATTTGTACTTTGTTTTAAGTCTACAGGCCGTACTATGTACTATTCCACAGGTGAGTGGGCTGTACTTTGTGTTTGATTAATGATTAAAGGTTGCTCTTGATTGATAGATGCTAATTTGTTGATCTAGATCTCAAAATCTAGTGTCTAGTTTGCATTGTTTTTATGATCAATCAATCAATCAATCACTCTTGTGAGGCATTAAATGCACTCATTCAAGGTCCAAAGTATTGTACTTTCACATATTATCAGAGCAAGCTACAAGAGTTAATCATTAATCTTGTGTACAATCCCAAAATAGCAAGTTTTTTATCTAAAAAGCTAGTATTAGAGGGCCAAGTAGAAATCGGATGATTGGATGGAAATTTGTGGATCAAACTTGATCAGGGCCTAATTTTGTACTGCTCACACGTGGACAAGTCTGCACCCAAAAATAAGTTCCATTTTTGCTAAGATCCATAAACATTTATAGTAATAGATCTTGATGAATTTTTTTATGCTAGATCTATGAAAAAGCATCAATGTTAGTATGCCATTGATTGGATTTGACTTTTTGTTATTAAATCTAATTAATTGAGGCTAGACTAAAGCCCTTTAAATGTGTTTTATAGGTCTTGAAGAACCATCAAGAGGAAAGTACAAGTTTTAGCCATTTTATTGTCCAAGAATAGTCAAAATTGACTTGATTTGATAAGTCTTTGATAGCTTCTCATCTAATCTTCATTTCATCTTTGTGAGGGAGTGTAAGAACCGTGGCTAGAAGTCCATTGAGAGGTCTAGAAGTCAAATTTGAGTTAATCAAGACAAGTGAAACCTTTGTGAGTTTCTAGGTTAAAATCAAACCAATTTTCTTGAGCATTGTTTTGTAGAAACCTTCCAATAAGTTCTTGTGATTCAAGATCAAGGGGACATTTCCACTTGATTCTTTGTGAACATCTGAATTTTCCAGAAAGTGTACTCTCATTTTAGAGTTCATTAATGATGAAATTAATGATGCATGCCGGTTCTTTCCAAGGATTTATGATTCTAGGCTATGTTTTGGTCAAAATTGCTTGGTTTTTCATGCTTTTTGGCACAAAATAGATAGTAAGAACCAAAATCTAGCAGGATCGGATCAATTAGATGGTTATAATTCTATAAATTGGTTTGCATGTGTTAGAGAAAGAGTTGTATGTCATGAATTTCCACTTTATTGTGAAGAAAAAACCAGAAAATAGCCAAAAATCATCATTTTTGCTTGTTTTTTCATAAAGTTGGATAGTAGTTGGATGTAAAACACCATGTAGAGCCTGGAAAGAGGTGGATCAAAGTCTTTTGAAGCTTTCCCTAAAGTTAGGGCCAAGAATTCCAGCAATTGAGCTTGTAGGAAGTCAAAAAGTTCAAAAAATGACATTTTTGGTGATTTTTGGGGGATGGATCTCTCCAAATCCATAAGGAGATCATTATGGAATTATTTATAGCATGATTACATTTCTTTTTACCTTCCCAGCAAGCTATTAGACCTATAAATTGATGGCCGGTGGCTTATGCAACATCTCCATCAAGTTTGTAGCTATTTTGACTTCTACTTCTCAGCCTATACTGCATCTTAGGATCAGTATGATCATTCTATATCTTAATGATTCTCTTAAAGATTCTAATTGAATAAATTATCATATCTTAGAATTTGGATTCTAAGGATATTTGTACTTGAAATCTTATGAATTATCTGTCAGAGTTGTGGATAATTTCAGACTGTAATTATAACTATTTTATTATTTCTTTAACTTTAATGTCTTAAGTTAGGTTATTTCACCCAGTGTTTCATGTAAGTGTTTTACATGAAGGTGATGTTACTAACTTGAGGTGAATGTAACCCAGATGGAAAATTTATCCCTTAGGATAATGATTTTCTAGGTTGATATTGAGAGTTGAAAGAACTGTTCTTGTTATTCTTTCATGTTTAGAGAGCTTCTAAGGATAGAAGCAGTAAGGAGGGAAGAATGTTATGTCCATGGCCAGTAAGTAGGATTCAGTATATTCCTAGTCTTGGATACACGGTACTCCAATAAATCAAGTTGTTAGTTATGCCACGCCATACTGGATGTGACCTGAAAGTAACTAATATCCTTGTGAGGCCCAGAACACACTAAATGGAGTTTAGACAAGGTTTGGGACAGTCAAGACATGTGTAGAGTTATCAATAATATGCAATTCTATGAATAGTTGGTCCATGCTTAGGACTCTATTCTAGGTGAATCTATGTATAGGGAACTTAGGGCTATGCATGACTATGTGCCCAGGTTGCTTTTGGCTCTATATATTGAAGCCAAACTCGTCCTACTCCTCATTGTGGTCATTGATTCATTGCCAGGGTTTCACTCTATCTTCATGCTTCCTATTCCTCATTGTGGTCATTGATTCATTGCTAGGGTTTCACTCTACCTTCATGCTTCCTATTCCTTGGCTTGGGGGTGAAGCTTCTAGAGTTGATTGGTTGCTTCTACTTGGATGGGTGGTTGATCCATAGTTTGTTTTCTATTGTGTTTGTCTTGTAAGCAGGATCTCTCTCTCTCTCTCTCTCTCTCTCTCTCTCTCTCTCTCTCTCTCTCTCTCTCTCTCTCTCTCTCTCTCTCTCTCTCTCTCTCTCTCTCTCTCTCTCTCTCTCTCTCTCTCTCTCTCTCTCTCTCTCTCTCTCTCTCTCTCTCTCTCTCTCTCTCTCTCTCTCTCTCTCTCTCTCTCTCTCTCTCTCTCAAACATTAGGAACATCCACATATACTAAAATAATAGATACTCTAGCAAACACATTTTCAAACTCACAAATTTTCTCACCTTTTAAATGATAAATTCTTAAGAGTATCTCTCTTCATTACATTTGTGGTGAAGGACAAATCTGAAACACTCACTTCTTATTGGATTTTGTTGGGTTGATCGTAGTTACGAGTTGTGCAAGTAGTTCACGATTGGAAAATCGGCAAAATCACTTTTGAGAACAGAGAGTGGGCAATAAAGATAGATCCATCCACTGAAACTTGTACCACTTAAAGCAGATGACAATACCTCCAAAATGAATCACAACATTGAATCACCTGAGAGCCTTAATGGGTGTTCATTATGATTTACAAACTGACACCATTTTGTAGACAAATGCATTGGCAGTAGTTGACTGTATGGTTGGGCATACACATCATCCATATCCAAACCCAGATTCAAAACCCAGCATATCACCACCATGAGGACTCACTCTAGACATGCGTATCTCATACGAGGTGAACATGATGAACATAGCATGGCTGTCAACAAAACCTATTCTCGAACCTATTTTTGATCTAGTTCCTTGGAAACATCCACTTTCTTACGATGAGGAAGTTGAGTTGACAGACGAGCAGATCCTACATCACATGGATCCTAAATGCTGTGGATTTCAACGAATACCAATTCAGCCACCTCAGCTTACGTTGTAAGCATAAACGATATATTCCATGGCAAAAGTCATTTTATGTTGATTCTTAGGGGCTATCTGGACTAGAAAATAGCCACTAAAGCTATCTAAGAAGCTGAAAGCTTCAGCTTCTGCCATTTCCACTAGAATTTGTGTCGTCAATGGCAACAAAAAATGGTCCTTTTTAGTAACTGCATTAAGATTTTTGAGATCAACGCAGATACGAAGCTTGCCATTTTTCTTGGGCACCACCACAATGGGTGATACCCAATCTGTATGTTGGACTTCATAAATGAAGCCAACATCAAGCAGCTTTTTAATATCCTTGTCAATCATTACAATGGTATGGCTTAGCCCAAATAGGCTTAGCGTTTTTCTCGAGTGGAATGGTATGGACTACTACTTCAGGTGGGATCCCCTTCATTTTGGTTTAATTCTGAGCAAATAGTTCTCTATACTTTTTTAATAAAGTCTCCAAACCAAAGAGTTGGTCTGGCGTCAGGGGGGCTCCGACATGAACGAAACAATCCATGTCTTCATCAGGATCCTTCAGATTGAGTTGGACTGTCTTAGCAGGTCTTTCAAAAGATGGAAATCTTTGAAATGTTGTGGAAGTTCAAAAGGTGGTTCCACAAAGTTCTCGGAAACTTTGGGAGCATGACGCTCTTTCGCTTGGATGGGCCTTTTGAGATTCAGACAACGGTTGAATTGGTTGCTTAAGTTTTGCACGCATCTATTTTGTCGCTCGGTTAGTTTTGTATCTATTATTTTTTGTTTGTTTGACTGAGGTTTTTTGGTAAGTTGTGTAGGCAGTGTGGTTGCCTCTTGGATTAACTCGTCGTCGCTGGCGTCACAAACTTTGTTTGGAAGCTCTTCCCATTGGTAGACCTTGGGTTTGGGCCTATAGGACACTGTGTTGACTACCTTGGATGTAAGTTGTGTATGAGCCATAGGTCCTACTAGGCTATCCAGACACAATCAGTTCTCTCGCATGAAATCACAAGTACATGAACCTTTCACAAACCCATTTGAGAGATGGGAACCCACTAGAACAGAAACTTCATATGATCGAGCACATTTTCATCATGTTGAATCCTCACTTGCAAGAGCTCACCTAAATGGGACTTTTGCAAACCATGGACCTCGTACTGACAAACGCACACCAAAGCTAGATCTTCCCAAGTACGATGGTAACTCAGACCCTCAGAGATTTCTACAAGTCTTTGAGAATGCATGCGACATTTATGGCGAGACATCTAACAAAGCAATGGTCCCAACTTTTCTCGATGACCATGATCGATCGAGCACGTGAATGGTTTTTCAACCTTGATTGTGAAGATAAACTTGATTGGTCTATCTTGAAAGAGTCCTTCATTAAACGTTTCAAACCATTTTTTTTTATTGAAAGTCCCTTTGTCAAATTAAGTAGCATCAAGATGACAAAGGACAAAAAAGTACAAGACTACATTGAACATCTCAAATGTATCAAAAGTCAAGTACAAGAGCAACCTACCAAGAACATGCTCATCATCTAGTTCTTAGTTGGACTTCCCAGATGGATTAGACGTGAGCTAAGATCTAAAGATGAATACATGTCCTTAAAGACAGCCATGCTTGATGCCATCCGAGAAGAAGACGAAGGATTCAATGTTGAGGATTCTAGAGAACGGAGAGCACATCGTGTTGTCCACGAGTCAAAGCCAACCGAGGACACTCGGAATCAACTTTGGAAATCCCAAATGGAGTTGCTGAATCAGCAACACCAAATGCAGATGGAAAAACTCACACTAGAGTTTCAAAATACGTTGAAGTCTATCCAAAGCTCAATGCATGGTCAACTAGCCCCTGGTGAGGTACACCATAGACGAGACAACACCTGGTGCCCTCATTGTCGAGGTGCACACACTGGTAACAAAAGCCCATCCTATCAACCAGTTTTTGACAATTTCTTGATCAAATGTGAAATCTGTGATTTCATGGGCCATTCATCCTTTTATTGCTACTACAACCCACGATACAACTATCAAGAACACACAGGAGGACACTATCAGCTGTGAAGAATTTTAGATCATTTAAGATCCAAAATCATCACTTGATCTCTGATTAGAAAGACAACACAGTCTACAACATTGCCAATGTAGAAAAATCAGCATCTACTCAATGAAAGGAATGCAAAATCAATAAGAACTTGATCAAATATCAAATATATGATAAAATGAAGTTGATATCCATACAATAAAAATACCCTACTGTACTTCCATTTGTGGATCTGAAAATAGCAAAATATGAGCATTCTTCACACAATATTGCAAGATATCATCAAGATAGTGCACTAATGGATAGATGAACCCAGAGAACTCATGTATAAGCATGAAATGAGAGAGAGAGAGAGAGAGAGAGAGAGAGAGAGAGAGAGAGAGAGAGAGAGAGAGAGAGAGAGAGAGAGAGAGAGAGAGAGAGAGAGAGAGAGAGAGAGAGAGAGAGAAGAGAGTCTGTTCTCCGATGAATTTACACTATATATAACATATCCATGCCTCATTAATGAGTTCGATTTCCCTCCAAAACCTCTCTAATTCAAACACCCTCTCATCAATATGACTAGATTCAATGCATCTAACATTCAAATTTGAATGCGTCCAAATTCAACCTAATAATTTTCCCACACTTTTCAAAAGTGATAATTCAAATGAACTTTGACTAAAATAACTTTCATAAAGTTTATCTCCAAGTCATATTGGCCTAATATTGACAATTAACCAAAATATGACTAAACTAGTTGAAATCTCTCACATTAGCCTCCTGGGTCTCAATTTGTTTCCAGACCTCCAAATAATTAATATCAACAATGCAACAATCCACCAGTTCAAATCCAAGAGCTACCGAGGCAAAATCAACCGCAATACTTGCCTCAAGTAGCGCTCCTAGGTCCGCCTCCAAGGGGACCACCTGAGAGAGGAACTCAACAAAATCAGCCTCCTAAAGCACTCGTTCAGACACATTTTGTTGATAATTCCTCTGACCACTCATACCATGTCGACAACACATCCAACTCTGGAAGCTACGCACATTATCACGAAGATCCCTCATGTTCCTGTCAAGGAGATGAGTATCCAAACAATTCAAAAACTCCAGAACTGCTAGTCATCCAAGATGGCTACGCAATTGCTCAAGGGTCTATGAGCAACGAATGTTTCATTTGTGTCAAAACAGGTCATTTCATGGTTGATTGTAAAGTCAAAACCAATACCATGAAGAATGTACCGAATGTGTACGGAAACACATTTTTAAGGATTTTTCCAAGCAACCTCATAAGATCCTACCCACAAGACATGTATGTCATGAACCAGTTAGGGTCATGACATGCGCGCAACACAAGACTCACCAACAACACAACCCAATAGACACACCTACTGAAAATAGGGGAAGTTTCAACACAACTTCCACAATACCTCGAGATTATCCAGATCCACTAGTGGAGCAAAGGTGATACCATGAAATTCGAGATGAGTTATTGCTGGAAGAAGCGAAAACTGATAGTCTGTTACCTGCTCCAATCCTCACACAAGAGCAACATCTACATGAATTAGAATTTCTCTCTGAACTCCTACAAGCTCAAATCACCATGTTGTTCCATAGTGCCCTGTTCCATAGTGCCATCAAATCCTTCACAAGACTTCAAGGCTATATCCATAGAAGGTTGCAGCTGTCCGATGTACAAGATGAACAACAAAAACAGAAGAGATTTCAGAAATACCTCGGATTCCTATGAATCTAATGAACATCGGTGTTGCTAAGGAGATTAGCATCACCCTACTATTGGGATCTTGCTCAGAGGCTCCGCTCTGATACCACTGATGGAATCACTGACCTTGAGTCTTTGAAGAGCTCGATAAGGCTGAGCAATCGGGTTGCTCTGGAACCACTATTGGTGATATAGCGGGCTCTCTGGTTGATTCATGTTGTCGCTCAGATGGAGTCGATCTATCGGATAAGGCTACTGCCTCAACCCGCAATCAATCATCCTCCGAACAACAAATAGCTATTGTTAATCTGACTATAAGTTTATGAACAGCAGATAATGTCTTAATGACAATGAAAATGTATCTACTAATGAAATTGAACAAGCATCACAACATTCACAGATTACACACTAAGCAGAAGAGATGTACACATCTGTATTATCAAAAACGAATGTATGTGAAAAAATATTCTTGAGCATTGTCTGTTTCCCAGATCAGCGCATCGGCATGAGAGAGGTGTTCTCTTCTCATGAAAGGAACTAGCTACTACTATATCTATCTTTCTAACTTGATACACACCTCATTGAGTGCTACGTTCAAGATTCTCTTTCTGCCTATCTCTCTGTATGTTTGTCTCTGATCCAAGACATATATCATGCTGGATTAGATAACACCAAATCAGCGCATCGACGTGAGAGAGGTGTTCTCTTCTCACGAAAGGAACTAGTTACTGCTAGATCTGTCTTTCTTCCTTGATACGTGCCTTCTTGAGTGCTGCGTTCAAGATTCTCTTTTTGTCTATCTCTTTGTATGTTTGTCTCTGATCCAGGACATACATCATGCTGGATTAGATTACAAGATTGATAAGCAAAGCTTAAGCTAAAACATCTGTTTAAGCACGTTTGTGTTAACGTAACATGGCGGTGGAGGAGCGTGATAGTTTAAAAAACTTCACGCCCGAGTAGTGGAGGTCCGATAGTTCATCCATGTCCAATAGTTTGTCCTCACCATTGATGCTTGGAAGTATCGGCCTGACCCGAAATGTCGGCCAACTAAAAAAAAATACAAGGAAAAATACTAAGACTTTAAAGTAGAAACACAATGTTTCTTCAGCTCCCTCTTAAAGTGTGTATTTTCCTGATTCCCAAGCTGCTCTCTATCTTTCAAACATTGTCTTATCCAATGCCTTTGTAAAGATTTTATCTACCATTTGCTTTTTCGGCATGAAGACGGTCTTCAGCTCGCGTCTTTCTTAACCAAATCCCTGATCAAGTAATACTTGATGGCGATGTGCTTTGTTGGGAATGAAACACTGGGTCTTTTGTCAGATGAATAGCGAGCCCATTTTGTCTTCCATGGCCTTGATCCACTTGTCCTTGTGTAGTGGACAATTGATGTCTTCTTTATAAGTCTGTGGTTCACATCTGAATCCACAAAATTCTTCCTAAGCAGAAGATGAGTTGTCAGGTATGTATCTGACTAGTGCTCTTCTTTGTCTTGCAGATCTCCTTGGAGATAATACAAGCTCAACAACTACTTTGCCTTTGTCCTGTCTGTTGATAGTGGGACCTCGTTGTATCGCTGGTGTAATGGGTACTCCCCATATGTCGGTCTGCTCATCATCGAACTATCATTTAGTTCAGCTGAAATTTGAGTATCTTCATCTGGATGCTCAAGGTCTGCTCCCTCTATCGATGTGGGTAGGTCATAGTACTGTCTGTTGAGAACTTTGTAGCTGATGGGATCTTCCTCAGCCATTGTTCTCGTCTCATCAAATTTGACATCTCTGACATTCTTCACTTCATTGGTTTCAAGCATGTATACTCTGTAGTATGCAGCGTGTATATCATAGCCAACCAAGAATCCTTGATCCACCTTTTTGTCCAGCTTTTTCCTCTTCTTGTCTGGTATGTGTGTGTATGCTACACATTCGAAGATCCGAACGTGAGCTAGATTGGGCTGCTTCTCCACCATACCTCATGTGGGGTAGTGTGAGCAATGCTCGACTTGCTTGAGCAGTAGCTACTGCTTCAGCCCATAATGATCTTGATGCCTTGGAGTAGGCCATCATTGATCTTGCAGCGTCCATGAGAGTCATGTTCTCCTCTCTGCTACACCGTTATGCTGTGGTTTATAGGCTGCTATCTTCCTATGAAGAATACCATGACTTTTACAAAAGTTGGTAAAACGGTTGGAGATATATTCTCCTCCCCTATCAGTCCTGATATGCTTGACTTTCCTTTCAGTCCACTTCTCATCCCAGTTCACATATTCTATAAACTCATCAAGAGCTTCAGAATTGTTTGGATGAAATAGACAATGGCAAACTTACTGTAATCATCGATAAAGGTGATGTAGTATCTTGATCCTCCAACAGACAGTACATTAAAGAGTCCACATATATCTGAGTGTATCAGCTCCAGAAGTTTTGTCGCTCTGAAGAAATCCTTCGTGAAAGGTGTACGTGACATTTTCCCTTTGTTGCATGCATCACAAGGTGTCAAGTTTGTGTCCTTGATGTTTCACTCCTATGAATGTGTTATACTGGCTTGCTTTGTATAGTGCCAATGGGTTCATATGGCATAGTCTCTTGTGCCAGAGAATGTTTGTAGACTCATGGACTTGGTGAGCCTGCTCTGTTGGTAGGCGTACCTTCAAGTGATACAAGTTTTCTCTTCGTCTGCCTTGTGTGATGAGCGTACTAGAGCTGGCATCAATAGCATTGCATTTCTAATCTGTGAATGTCACACACATGTCTGCATCGGCTATTCTAGCAACTGATAGCAGATCTTTCTATAGTGTCGGCACATACAAGACGTCGTCCAGTCTTCTGCCTCTACCATTGGTGCTGAGCCATAGTGCTCCAGTGCCGTTGACTTCATGTCGCGATCCATCTCCTAGAAAGATATATATCTAGAGGAGTCAGTTTGTTGAAAGTCGACGATGGCTCTTGAGTCAAGAACTATGTCTTGAACATCAGATGTGGATGTTGCACATATATCAGTGCATAGGTAAGCAGTGGAATTTTTGCTAGCTCGATCTTCAGCCATCTTTGAGGATTCAGGCTCCTCCACGAATGATGTGCTATTTGTGCTTTCCTTTTTGCTCTGCGTTTTTTTGTTCCTTGGATTGTCGTAGCAATTCACGGCTACATGACCTTTCTTATGACAATGTATACACTCAATCTTTGGATTTAGCCAGCATTTATTCATTGTGTGGTTGTCACGTCTGCATCTCTCGCATGTCTTCTTATCATTGCCTTGCTATCTGTTCCTTCCTTTTGATCTGCTTTCTTGGGTTCCCTACTTTTGCTGGTTCTGATCTGTTCTCCTCGTCGACTGTTTCCCAGATCAAGGTCGGGAAACAACTCCTGAGCAAGATTCCAACAGTGGTATCAGAGCCAGAAGGCTTAATCAAAACCAATAGGCTTAATCAGAACCTCGTCACTGAGACTATGACTTCCATTCACAACATCCAATCAAAGATATGCACAGTACTTGAAGCAGACGGATCGGACTTTCTTGCTTGGAAAGTGAAGACATCGCTAATCCTAAAAGGAAATGCATTATGGCCATGGGTGGATGGCACGGAAGAGATGCCAACCAACACAGGCAAAGATCTTTGGGAGTGGAAAGAGAAGAATGACAAAGCAGTAGTTGTCATCTCCTCTTCCAATGAAGACAACATTACCCTTGACCTCGCATCAATCTCTAACGCTAGAAAGATGTGGGATACACTCATCAGCAGATTTCAGACCAAGACACGAAATTAGATAATGCATCTAGAAGATCAACTTACCTGTCTAAGATGGGACGGCAAAGATCTCACTAGCTTCATTAGGAAGATGAAGAACCTCCTCCTATTGCTACACAACATTGGGGCAGAACATGCAGTCTCACAAGAGAAGTAGCTCAATTACCTGCTACGCTCCTTACCGAGATCATTTCAAACAACCCAGACATTGCTGGCTAAAGATCCTACTATGACCTTCAACAAGGCAATCATTGACATCAAAGAAGAAGTTGAAGCTAGAGAGCACTATGACTATAGGAACAAGTCTAATCAAGCTCTATATAGCAACATAGACCGGTCGAAGAAGAAGAATCAACCTAAGACACTACTTGTTTCCCAGATCAACGCGTTGGCATGAGAGAGGTGTTCTCTTCTCACGAAAGGAACTAGCTACTGCTAGATCTATCTTTCTTCCTTGATACGCGCCTCACTGAGTGCTGCATTCAGGATTCTCTTTCTGTCTATCTCTCTGTATGTTTGTCTCTGATCCAGGACATATATCATGCTGGAGTAGATTACAAGATTGATTAGCTAAGATTAAGCTAAAACATCTATTTAAGCATGTTTGTGTTAACGTAACATGGCGGTGGTGGAGCATGATAGTTTGAAAAAACTGCATGCCCGAGTAGTGGAGGTCCGATGGTTCGTCCATGCCTGATAGTTCGTCCTCACCATTGATGCTTGGAAGTGTCGGCCTAACCCGAAATGTCGGCCAACTGAAAAAAAAAAATACAAGAAAAAATACTAAGACTTTAAAGTAGAAACACAATGTTTCTTCACCTACCTATGATCTACAAAGACTATTTCATGGTATCCATTATCTTAGATAGTGGATCAGGCGTAAACATAATGGCTTTGTCACTAGCAAAGTCATGGAGTTTCACCTAGTTAGATCTACCATGGTACAATGGTAGATCAGAGAGTCACCGACCTTGCCGGATATTTATCAAATATCCCTGTACGTATTGTAGGCATCAAATTCACCATTGATTGTGTTAAACTAGATCTCCCAAAAGATGTACATACATACAAATGCCTTCTTGGTACACCTTGGCTACAAATGGCAGGCGTCATTCAAGATTGGAAGCGCAGTAAGATAACCTTTGGCAATAATGAAAAGCGAGTCGTCGTTGACTCCATAGGCCACATTCAGCCAGCCAAGGTTTATGATGACTGGTCGTCCACAACCTATGACGCATCCTATAGTGTTCCTATCATGCCAAAAGGACACTATATGCGCTCAACTAATATCATCAATTGGGGTCACGCCTTAGCCATAGTAGACTGTGATGACTCCAACAGATGCCTCATAGAGACCATTGAAGAAGACACCCATCTCATACTGTCTTCTACTAACATTGAGACACCCATCATTCCTCTGATGATGATAGATCCTATTTCCATAGCTTGGTGCCCCGAAGAAATTATTGTTTCTACAGCCCATGTTTCGAAAGATGGAATTCTTTCGATGAATGATGAGAAACTGAGTGACGAACAAGTCCTCAACTATCTCGATAATAAACGATTTGCACCTAAAATGATCCCAAAGGAGATTAAGTCCCCATCAGGGGTGGATAGTCTTCTGTGGAATAAGGATCGTAATGACGATCCATCCGGATTGGTTTTATTTTTTTTATTTTTTTATTCTAAGAATAAGCTCTAGATGTAAATATGTGGTAAATGGACAGTGCTTAGATGTTGGTGTTTGTTATGGAACCAAATTGCATAGTATTCAGATGATGGGTAGTGTAAAAAACTTGGTTGATGGCATAGCTAAAAGTCTACTCAAAGACTCAGTTGACTTTCAAGGCAGGTACTCGGCTCGATTGAGATGACAAGTCCAAATGGCTCGGTTGAGAGTTGATGTCAGGACTCGGTTGAGATTTGATGTTAGGACTCGGTCGAGATTTGAGAGTAAGAGTTGTAAGCTAGGTGCTCGGCTCAGTCCAGTGATGAAGCGTGAGGACTCGGCTAGGGATGTAAGCTCAAGACTCATGCAAAAACAGAGTCATGGACTCGATCGAAATGAGAGTGACGGACTCAGTTGCGCTGGGAGCGTGAACTTTCAAGAATGGTTTGGTGCACACAGATAATGCATGTTCGATTGGTTTGTGTCTGTGTGCAGGTGGCAACGGTGCCAAATGCTCACTGATTTCTCATTAGTGAGGAGCATTTCTTTGTGTAGGTTCAATAATGCTTGGTAGCTTAATCATTTGGCGTTATTTACTTTGTTTCTTAATGTCTGTTACCAGACTCTTGTGGATCGTTCTTGTCACTTAAAGTCTTGGTTACCTTCCATCAAAAGGTGGCTCACTCTACTTTATTTAAGAGGGGTCTACAACATTTATTACAATTGCCTAGAAGTACTAGCTCCTACATGGTCATTCCATCTCTTGGGATTCACCATGAAGCTCACAAGATTTCGAACTGTCATTCTAGCTAGCATTTCTCGGCTCTCATTCTCATCCTTCTCTTCTTCCTCAGAGACCTCCTCGGTCTAAGGTGAGAGGTGCTCTTGGAATAGCTTTAGCCCAACATCTTGGGGATTCTTCAGAATCAGCCAACAACAAAAGACACTAAGAGGATGCTATCCCGAGAATTTGAGATGACAGACCTAGGAGAAGCGCATTATTGTCTCGGGATTCATATCCATAGAGACAGAAGTAGAAGGCTTCTATACATCACCCAGCATAGGTACTTCTATAATTTGCTGACGAAATTCAATTTCATGAATTGCAAGTTTGTACATAATCCCATGGATCCAGGCCTAAAATTGTCTAAGGAGCAATGCCCTTAGACCAATGAAGAGAGCTCAAAATGAAGGGATATCCTTATTAATCAATCATTGGATCCTTGATATATGCAATGATCTCTACCAGGCTCGATCTTGCATACGCCATCAGCTCCTTGAGCCAATACATGGCCAACCCTTGTATGATCTACTGGAAAGCTCTTTTCAGAGTAATTAGATATGTACGAGCTACCATTTACCTTTGTATCTGCTATGGTGATGTCGATTCATCCGATATCCATACACTTCATGGACACAGATACAAATTGGGCAGGCGATCACACCAGAAGATCGACTTCTCAAAATATATTGCAGCCTCTCAACCTACTAAAGAGACAATTTGGTTGAGAAATTTATTGTCTGATATTGTCCTTAGACAATCTTCTCTAATGATTATTCAGTGCAACAATCAGAGTGCTATTGCATTATTGATCAATCCTAGATTTCACTCTAGGAACAAGCACATCTACAAAGGGTTAAATCAGGAAGCACACGAGAATTTTTGTGCTATCTTGAATCTCAAAATCAAGGCATTCAAGGATTCAGATTGGGGGGGGGGGGGGGGGGGGGGGAGGTTGGATTTCTATCCTCTCCATCCCTTATCTCATTACTAATCTAGATCCATTCATTAGTTGTTGTAAATACTTGTAGTCACATACTCTGCAAAAATACACTTGTTTTCTGACAGTCTACAGATATACAAAGGAATCGATGACAGTGTCCTGACGACCCAGTCGACACCGACTATTCACCCCTTTCGACAATTCGGCCTACCTCCACTATTCGTCGGACACATCAACTACTCATTGGACACCGACTATTTGGTGGACATCCGACATTGACAATTCGACTTTACCAATTAGGCGTATATCACTATCAACTCCAATAGTTGACTCAAACAATCGGTGGCTCAATAGTACCTTCATCACAACCGAACAAAATCTCTAACAGAATCAGATACTGTCCGAAGACGCCTGCCAACAACACATAGTGCCTTAATTCTAATTGTAAAGTACAAATTAAGCATTCTTTTAATTAGTTAGCCATGTGTATATATATATATCCAACAACTTATCAGTTGCTAGGTTAAGCTCAATAGACATTGTAGTTTGATATGTGGTTTTGGCACAAATAATAGCACTTTGACAGATGTTTCTAGTCGCTGGGACAGCACGCTACTAATGATTCATAAACACACGAAATATGTGTACACTTGTGGGTGTGATTGATTGCAACCATCTGTCTCTCGTAATACTTGTTGGACAGCGATGCAATGCCTATCTCAGTTTGCATTTGAATGGTTGTTTATAGCACAAACTTGTGGTTTTGTTCTTGCCTACCATCGATGTTGGACAATGATGGACTTGCTTCAAACTAGTTTTCATTTTTTGGTTGGCTTAGTGGTAAACTATCGCTGATGGACATCGACCAACTTACGGTTTGTCTTGACTACACTCATGCCAATTTCCATGACCATTCATAGAATGAATGAGGACTTCCATAGTGGATAAAATGTATGTGCTTTTACAGCTGTTGATGAGACTCATGCTTGAGTATTCATTTTGATTCAAAATGCATCCACTGATCCAGGTATGTATATGGCAAACACTTCTATGACTAAAGAAATAGTAGAATATATGCAAGGCCACCTTCTAAAACTAGCATAAAGAGCAATTTAGATCCAAAACTACTTGTTTCTGTATGATGCAATTTATGACTCTATCCTAAGACTTGTGCAAACTTATGGCAATAAATAGACCCGAAGCTGTCAATAACCATTTCCCAAAGGAGACGTCTTTGAAACAACCATGATTTTTTCATAGGATTCTTTCACAACAACTATTCAGGTTAGTGCTTTAAACATAATTCGGTTGTTGTATCACAAACATTAATGTGGTTGTAGCTACAAACATGGACTTGGTAACGTAATGAATAGGATGTTATTAAGTAAGGCACTGGACCTACCTTGCCTACATTCAAAAATAGCAAAACACTGAACTAATTCCGGTTTTTTGCTCACACCTCATAGAATAAGATAATACATGTGATTGTTTTTCACCTACGTCCCATTGAAATATAATAATAGGTAATAGCCAATGTAACATGTGTTGATAACCTAATCGCTCTTAAATGGATTTGTGCAAGAGACCATCACATTCGTAGGGATTGGAACGACATGGATTTGCCCTAGTTCTATTGTGAATGTAGGATAAAACGCTTGGCCAAGTATAAACGCACACAGGTGTGGTTTTGATTCTAAATTAAAACACGATTAGAATTTAAAACGTATAAAACAAAGAGATAGTTGTCGTGCTCTTGGGAAGCATAAATATGCTCAAGGGTTACGAAAACGGTAGATCACCTGCGCTCTATACGATAGGTACAAGTATCGGTATGGCATGGATTTGCCCCTATACTTGCGTACTAATCCATGCTATCCCTTGTTTATGAGATGCAATCTCTTTAGCACAGCTAGTTTTCAGTACATAATGAATAAACTCACACAAAGATATGGACCAATACCAAGAGACTGATTAGAATGGCGGAATGCCTTGATACGGTGAGGATAAGGTTTGGCCTATCGCTATAAGTCACATTACGTAGGAAAGACTGGACTATATAATTTCATTAATACTGCAAATTGTCAAGTTGGTAAACTTATTTTGTACATGGATAACAATTGACATATAACAACTAACATTCAGCGTTGACACCTATCTTTCTCATTGTCCTAACTTGCTCGGTTTTGTGTGGTTGGATGGTGGCAGGTACCAACTGGATGTCTTGAAATAAGTTTTGCTTTATGGTGTGAGTATTGTATACTTTTTTAGCTATGTTTTTCCTTGTTGGTTTATGAATAAAGGGTTTTAAAAGGTTTGGTCTTGACTTGTCAAGAGGAGCTATGTTCTGTTAATCTCTCTCTCTCTCTCTCTCTCTCTCTCTCTCTCTCTCTCTCTCTCTCTCTCTCTCTCTCTCTCTCTCTCTCTCTCTCTCCATCAATTGCACTTTAGAGCGAAGATCATTGCAATTTATCTGAAAAATAAATGCTTGCATTAAAATTTTGGCTTCAATAGTATCTCAAAAAAATCAAATCACTATACAAGACATTTATGAAAAATGTCTCAGGTTGACTCTAATATGAAAGAAAGTCAAGCAAAAATATCTTTCTAGATTCATAGCCAACCAACCTCATGCCAGGCTACTTTTACATTCACCTTTCTAGTTTTGAGCTCAAAGTAGGCCATCCTACCACTAGTTTAGGCGCAACTCCTATTCATTTTATTATTTATGATCTTTTCAATGTTTTAGTTATTCCTCCATCTAATTGGAACTACATGTTCACATATGAGCAAAAGGGCCTAAATTAATCACAATGTGATGAAGGTTGCACGAGGAATCAGATTGAATCCAAGCTAGCACTTAATATCAACTTATAATCTCAATTCTTACTTATACTGGCAAGGGTTGTGCCCCGTTGGTGGGGTCGCACCACCATCCCCCACGGCCATATGCCCCCACCTAGGCCCCGAGAGAGGCCCAACGGCCCTAAGTGGATGCACGCTTCCCATGAATTGCACCTTGGCGCCAACTCTCTCTTTTCTACACATTTTGTATACTTGTGCATAATATAATACTATTGAGGTTGGTTTTGTTGTGAAAAGAAAAGAGATAAACCTTCTTCCAAGATTCAAGAAACAAGCTCACACTCATATACTACAACCAAAACTACCCTTCTTCTTTGACAAAAGTACATCACAATATCAAGATTGCATGCCCTTACAATAGCTATTTTCGGCATTTGGCAAAGCCCGCCATCTTCCCCAAGAAAGCCATCTTGAATAAGCACAGAGTCATAAAATATAGTAGACTTCCACTCAGCTCTTAAAAATCTCCAAACAAATCCAATTTTCAGCTATATGGTCATCTTTGTACTGTCAACCATATCTTTTGGATGTCTACGTTTAGACTGGATCTATGCTAGTGAAACCTTTAGTCTGGCAAATCCAGTCTTAAAGCCCAAAACTTTCTATAATAATTGTTATGTCATGTCCTTTGCATGTGGCTGAGTGGAATCTAACTCCAAATCTCAAAGCAAGTACAAATGATGTTAACCAGCAGGCCACTTATGGAGGACCAAAGCCCAGAAATTAGAAAACAGATACTGAAGAATAGAGTTGAAATATCAACTGAAATGCTAACAAATTTGCAATGACATAAAAGAAAAGCATTCAACTTACTGGTAAGTTCAACAAAGCACGAGAGTAGGAAAAAATATACAGTTTCTATTGAGGCAGAGTATTAATAATGTTCAAAAAATTTCTTGAGCATAGGACTATTGACTGCCATTAGTTGATTTCACAGTTCTGAGCCATTTCTTCTGCTTCTTTATAGTGATAGATATGGATAGTACAGCTTTTTGTAGCATTTCAAGAACTCAATAAATAATATGTTACAATGCATTCTTTGACATCAGGCTTGTCAATTGTGCAATATGCGAGCCTAGGACGGCGGCCGCAGGCTTTTTGCACTGCAATAGCATTCATGGCTGCTTCACTGCAGTCTACACATCGCTCAAGCATCTGGAAATATTAATTTGGTGCACTGCTCATAGGCAGTTAGAAAGATGATTGTCCAGTTCACCTGAGGCAACTGATCGTGGGATAAAGCATCAAGAAGTGATTGATGTTAAGCAGCTTGAAGCATTTCTCGAACTTCATCAAGCACTAACCATGCCTTGTGCCCCCCAATTACTTCCCCCTTTTTCTGCCCGTCCTTCCAAAGCTGTTTGTTCCATCGTCAATGCAAGCCGAAAGATGCAGAGCACCATGAAATTCATCACACATCAGCCAGGTGCTTTCTAACATTTGAGTTTGCAAAGTATTTAATCATAAACGTTATCAATAAAAGAGAGCAATGAGGAAGGTTAACGAATGACCAAATACGCAAAAAATGAATGCATTCCTACATGGAGAAGATAATCTACTAAGAATCATCGGTGAAGATAAATAGATTTGACTATTCACCCACTAACCTGTATGGTTGGCATTTTCTGCAAAGTATCAAAAACGAAAAGGCTTATGAGAGGCTGATAATCAAAAGGATAGATGTTAAAGTTATAGACAAGAGAGTTGAACAATAAAACAAAAAGAAATTTTTGCTTTATTCCTGTAGCACTCTGCATGTTATTCTGAGAGGCAACAATCATTGACAGGCGACTAGAAATTCGCAAACCCCTTTGGAGAAACATCTCATTGTAAGACTACCATACTTGAGAGAAGATCCATAAAAGGGTAACATGTTATGAGATTGGATTTTATCCATATTAACAGATTCGATTTCAGACGTTACTATTAGCTGATTCTTAGGCCTAAGTATGCACCCAAACCAAAAAAAACAAGGACCACATATAATCAACAGCATGATAGCCAGGTCTCATCAGAAACCGTAGTCGCAGATTACTTGTATGATTCATGTAAAAGAAGAAACGACTAGGTAAAGCTACTTTTATCTGTGTACCCATCATACAGTCACAAAAAGAAGCGATTGCCTAAGTTGTATATCTTGATACATGAAAGAAGGAAGCTTCTTATGTGATTCAGTTTCCCCTATAAGAAGCACTGTGTTAGTCTACCAAAGTATATTGTAACACTATATCCGAGAGTTGGGCATTGAGACTGTGAGCTTAAGCCGAGATGTCCTCCTACAGTAGCCTGGAAAGTAGATAGAGATTCCCCTAAGAGGATCTTTCCATGTCTACCCCCTGTGCATCAGCTAACCTCATGCTTTCACCTGAGAGAATGGGTTCACCCAAGAATGGGTTCACCTGAGAGAATGGGTTCACCCGAGAATGGGTTCACCTGAGAGAATGGGTTCACCCAAGAATGGGTTCACCTGAGAGAATGGGTTCACCCGAGAATGGGTTCACCTGAGAGAATGGGTTCACCCGTTCTCTCCAAGAGCTGACCTGGCGTTTTTTGCAAACCCTCTCATCCATTCACCAACCCATGCTGTTGGTAGACGTCAGCATGCCCGGGTGAGGGGGTCACCATGGAAAGGTGCTCTAACATGGAAAGGTGCTCTAACATGCGGAACTCGTCATTTATAGCAAATTTCTTGATGGTGCATTTATTTTGTGCTTTAGGCTGGACAGGTTGGTTTGGTGCTTACCTTCGTACATATAGATATGGCCTCGTAATTCCTCTCAATTGTGCTTCTGGATGGCTTTATGTGACACTACTGTTTGAGAGGGCTTGTTCTTGTGAGTTGAGATTATCTTCCCATCCCATTTTTGCCTTGCTACGCTTGATCTCCCGTAGCACCTTTCGCAACTTGTTGCATGCTGCTACTTTGGCTTCCTATATCATTCCAAAGCTTGCTCTGCATACCTCATGCATTGAGGTTGCTGACTTTTTCAGATACTTCCTTACTAGATCAGAGCTTTCATGAACCACGTTCATTTTTATATACTACCTATCGCGCATGAAAAGCTTGGTGTCAATTAATTTGCTTCATTGGGGGATGTTCCTTTCCTTTTGTGGCATCCATACTACTCATTGACTTAGGTTGCCCACAATTACATACATCCATCCAGCTTTTACGGATACCTATCTTCCTTTAGCATTCTTGGGATATCCACGTAACTTGACAATGCTTCATGTTTCTCTTTATGTAAAAGCTTTATGGTTCAACATGGATTTCTTTTCAGCAATTGGATGTTGTTTTACACATGCCCTGTTTTTTCAGTGGGGGAGTGTTATGGACGTCCGGTCCATCTAGCACTATTATTGGTGCTTGCAATATATTCATGCCTCACAGGTTTATTCATTATGTTGGCCATAAGCCTTTTTATTCATATATAGGCCCAAGGACCTTTTTCTATTCATGTTGGCCAAAGGCCCAAGTTTCATTAGTTGATTATTTGGAGTGGGAGTCCTGCAGTTCCCCTCCAAAAGTTCTGCCTCCCTTTATTATTTGAATCCTGCTTTAAGGGTTCCTCAACGGACTAGTAATAGGCATTAGGAACACTCATTTCTTTGCTTACTGAACTGGTACTGCTCAGCGAAGATTCAAGTTTTTCCTCCGGAACGCAATCTGGAACGTGATCCGGAACACAATCTGGGAAATCCCATTAGGGTTTCCCGGAATGCAAATTTTTTTGTTTTTTTTTTTGGCGGGGTGCCGATATGGGTATCAGATTGAAGTTGTTTTCAAGAGCAATTCACTTACCTAGTCTGCTCGGAGTTCCAAGAGGAGTGCGGTCCAATTTTAAGCCATTAAGTGATTCTTTACAGAACATCTCTATTTCTGTAGTATGCGAAATGAAATCACATGGAAAGCAAACCGACAACAATTATGAAGCATAAGCACCCATCTCACATGCTCAACAAAATACAAGTACATTATACAGTGCCAACAGTATCTCTATCTACAATTAACCGGATCAATATGGCTCCAGGCATGTCCTGATTTGGTCATCAATAAACTTAAGAAAGCATCAAGCAGGTACGATCTTCACGTTTCACTCAGGAGTCAAGATGGTGCCAACAATAGACAAGTGCACTCAACACACATAATTTGTTTTCATAAATGCAAAGCAACAAATTTGTCACATAGCTTGATGATACTTCTCGCAATAACCTGAGCTTCCTGATGTTTGGGAACTGAAGAAAAATAGAGCAAACTTGAGTTTAGAAACCTTACCGTTACTTCAGCACGATTGACAAGAGTTCGTGGCACAGCATTGACGTCAACATAGTAGAATTTGATACTGTCATGATCTCAATTTCAGCTGAGCCATCTTAGGATTCAGAAATTTACAAACAACAACAACCACATTTGCAATGTCAAAAATTAGGAAAAGTTAGCTAATTATTAATCTCTCTGAACAAAGAAGAAATTTTGGAACAACAACTCACTCTGGGTGGTAATCAGCTGCAAGTTTTTCCAGTTTCGGCTTCAAGTATATACATTTTCTGCACCAAGCTGCCATCCTATCCACAAGTTTGACCTTCCATAAGATACTCCACTAATTGACCATCCAAAAACTGTCTCTAACTAGGTATTTCAATCACTCATACTGTCTTTCAAGCAGAAAAATCTCAGCAACCTAGGCATTGAAAAATACACACCTAATAAATTTTATTTATGCAGAAGAAAGCCTTCCAGTAATTATGACTATATAAACTTAAAATGTATTTGCTTTCAGCTTGGAATTTCCAAGAAGTTCTAGCTTAGAAGCCAACGACTAATTTTGCGAATTTTCAATAACAGTGAAGCAGAATGCCAAGATGATACTGACGTACAAAGCAGATTATTGTCGCCTAGCAATTTCAGGAGTCAATGGATCCATCAGCAAATACTATTATACTTGAAGAGGGGCATGCATTGTAGCATGATTTTCACACTCAAAGCAGCAACAAGAAAACTTCAAAGTACAGGCACAGGATTGAGCACGAAATCAAATAAGAGGGCATTGAATTATGTAGACAGAGAGATCAGAGTCAAAACACAAAAAAATAGACCCTTCATGACCACATAAAAGACAAGGTCAAAACTTCACATGAACACAAAATGGAGGAGAATGCAAGTGTACTATCAAAGCATTAAACAGTTATAATCACTGGAACAACAATGATCTCTCTAGTAACCTACTCATACCAAGCTCAAGAAGTCTACCTAACCGAGTTAATGGATGCTAATTTGAAGCTAAGAAGGTCAACCAACGAATTAATCTATAATCGATCAACCATCGCAATTGCAGCTTAGTAGCCTATTTATATTGACTGATGCCCCAGAGTCTGCAAGTTAGTGCTGGAGGCCAGTAACAATAATATGACTCATAAATGACAATAATAAATGGTGAACCCAAGAAGCCAAACTATATGGTCCAGATCGCAATCCAATAGATTCCAAGCTATCCAAAATGACCATGAATGATTTAAAAGTGACTTAGAAATACTGATAGAGGTACCCATATAGGAAGACCATACTTGTGCCATAAAAGCTAAACTCCCAAATATAAGTCTAAACCTGAGGCAACAATCACGGCCGTAAGCGTCAAATCATTATACAAATAGAGCACTCAATGCCGCAGGATTTAAGTAGCCCAAATATATGTCAAAGAATAGGCATGAGTGGAGCTACCATACAATATGAGAAGCTATGGCAAAACGAACAGAACAGTGTCATATATAAGTACTAGCATAGGAGCAGATAGCGAGTCATGACTTGTCTGGAAAAAGCTGTGCCCGAATCACATGCACTCATCAGAATGGCCATGTATCTCATCACATGGATCATGTACTTGTAGTCATCTAGAACAACCTGTGACTAATTGGTAATAGTATGTACCTCATCTTTAGCAACTCGTGGCTCATCTGCAACAACATGTACCTCACTTGTCTATACCCTAGACTCATCCAAATATGCATAGAAGCCAGCCCCACATTCATGCCAGTTTCCTTTCTCTAGTTTATCTCTCAACTGTGAGTATTTGTCTCATGTATGCATGCCGTTGCCGCTTAGTTGCAGGTATGCGATGCTCAACTTCAAGTCTCTATTTCTGTTGCACATGTTCCTCACTAAAACGGGCTGACCTGTGTGCTCAATATTCCTGAAGAGAAACATGATATACCAGATGAAAAGTAATAAGATGAGCTGAAAAATGGAAAATGCAGTATCGGAGTCTCTAGCTGCCCAATCAACAAGTTTTCAAAGTTAGATTTGTGGGATTGAAAATATTACACCTACCATTAAATATTTAAGGTTGGAAGATTAAACAAGATGAAAATCTATGGGTCACTCAACAATATTGAAATATCTATTAGAAGAGTACTCTTTGGGTTAAATTTTGTGATTATGAAATGAGTGAAAGTATCATCATATCCTATGTTGTTGGGTAGACCATGGTTATATCATGGTTTTTTGATCTTAGAATATAAAATAGCCAGATTATCACACATAAGGTGATTTTTTTTTCTTTTTGAGATCTATAATTATAGCTAAATCAAGCATGTAAAATTTTATATAGTTACTAATACTCTCATTGGAAGAAAAAAGAATTAAAGCTTTCAAATAATTGGAGTAATGAGAAAATTCATATGTCCTAGAAAAAAAATATATGTAAAGGAGACATACAAATTGAACATAGAAATTACACTTTGGATTATGCTTCACCTTCATAAACTAACAAACTGTCAAGTGATGAGGAGTCCAACTCTATACACATTTGATTTGCAGAATGTTTTGAAAGAAAAGTGAAAAACTTGCCCTAAGTCGAAAGTTCAAGCGTACAAAACTCTTCTTGGAAAATATCAAGATGTTTTTGCTGGGAGCATGAGCAATCAAGCATCAATAATGAGGCTCACAGGTCAATTTGTATTGCCTATCTCCCCAGAGTCTGCAAGTTACAGGTGGAGGCTTAGTAATGACCATGAAGCTCACAGATGACTCTAATAAAGGCCAAATGGATCCAAGGCCTCAAATTGCATGATCCGAAAGATAACTAACTGCAAACCCATCCAAATAGCATTCAGGTAGTTTTGATGTGGTACATATACAACAATTGAATCTACAAGCATCAACAAAAAGGGGTACAACCGACAATACTAATTCACCATAGATGGTGGCCATCTTCAAAGAAAAATATATGAACTAACCTAGTAGTCCTAGAAGACTTGGAGGAAAACAAATGGTGGCATCTTTAAGAACAATCACAATCCTAGTAGACTTTGAAGAAAACAAACATAGAGCAATGAATTGCATCCTCATTTCTACCACTCCCAATAGTAGAAAAGCAGGTAATGAACAGCCAACATGAATAGAATTGAAATGAGAGAAATAATGGCCTTAAAAACAAAACAAAAAGAAGGCTCTAAGTGAAAAAGCCATGTTCTTTCTAGGAAAATAGTTACTTAAGGAAGGATAATATGGGCCATTAACAAGCAAATTCTGGTGTGATTAGAAGGATTGAATCGAAAAAACCTAGTGAGAGAATTTTGCTGGGATTTTGTGTTCTGAGAACCAGTCCCCCTGGAGGCAATGAAGTGTATGAGTAGGACATGATACCTTTGAGGGTAGTTCCCATGCTGAGGAGCAGGTGGGAACGGCGTTCCCCCATTCCTAGGGGATAGGAACGTTTTTAAGTGCTTTCAAATTGTAGCATGTTTTGTTCGCAAATTTTTATGAATTTGATATATGACATTTGTGGTTGTTGAAGAGTAATGCCTATTTTACCCCTTTTTTGGCTAAGCATTAGTTAAGTTGTACATAACTCATGGGGCATGTTTTAATTAAATGCATGACCCCCCCTTTTTGTTAAGTTATGTAAATTAGTGCAAGTGGCCCACTTGGCCAAGTAGCTCACTCCCATGGTTGACACCTAGACTTTCCATGCATGTAAAGGAGGTGCTTGCCTCACAAGGGATTTGGAGGACCCACGCCCTCCTCTCTCTTACTAGCAATTCATTTCTTCTTGAGACTTTTAAGTTTGTGAGATGCTCATGCAATTCTCCTTGTGTGTGATATTTCCATAGCCAAGTTTTCTCAAGCTTTCATAGTTGATCTAGCATCTGAGTTAAGATACTCCATAGCTAGGTCTTGTAATTCTTCATGGTATCAGAGCAGGTTGTCTAGCCTGTGAGTCTGAGAGTGAGAGAAACTTCAGTGCTTAGATTCTTGAGAAGATTCTTATCTTCTACAAGCACCTCAATCTTGAAAGAGGGAGCATTTGATCTATAGGTGTCAGATCAGGTGGAGTCTTGCACTGTTGGTGAGCTATTGGCAAGGGGAGTGGGATGATCCAAAAACTTTCTAAATCTGGCTAAGTTTTGGAGAGTTTTTCTGGAGGAGCTTACACAAAAGTAGGGCGCACTTTCTATAGGGGCTTCTGGTTTCTGTTCCAGTGGAGCCTAGTGCTTGTGCTAGTGAGGCCACACCAAGTGGCAAAGACAAAAGCAGGAGCTGAAGGGTTGCCTTGAAGTGGCTACATACCCTAGTTTGGGGTTAAACCCTTGTTGCTGGAAGCTGTTCTTTTCTGATCTCTTTCAAGTTGAGCTTCTGTTTTAAGCACCGATTTTAGCATGGCAAGTCTTGGGGAGAGTTTGCTGGGTGAATCTAGCAAACTAGATGGCACAAACTACAGAGTGTGGAAGTTCAAGATAGCCAATATCTTGATGGATAAGAATTGCTGGGAGGTCATGACAGGTACAGAACCTGTACCAACATCTGATCCTGAATTGAAGGACTACATGAACAGGAGACATAAAGCTCATAGGATAATCAATCTTTCTGTCAAGGACAATATTATTCCTCACATTTGCAATGCAAGGGATGCAGCTGATGCTTGGACAATTCTGAAGTCTATGTTTGAAACAGTGGATTCAGCCAAGCTGGTGTATTTGCAAAACAGGTTACATACTCTCAAGATGGAAGCAGGTGCAACAATTGGTGATCATATTACAAAGGTCAAGGACCTATTGGATCAGCTTGCTTCAGTTGGAGAGAAAGTAAGTGACAGGAGTATTGTTCCCATAGTCTTGAACAGCTTGTCATTCAACTATCAAGACTGTGATGTCCCTTTCTGCTAGGGAGAAACTCCCAACCTTTGGGGAGTTATGTGGTCTTCTTTTACAGGAGGAGATGAGAAGGAAGAATCTTTCTGAAAGGGAAGATAATCCAGAGCTTGCATTTGCTTCTAAGAAGAAGCAAAACTTTCAGAAGAAAGGCAAAGGCAAAAAGAAGAACTCAAAGCAAAGCTTGGAGCAGCAGGTGTCCAAGTTACAGGTTGGAGAGGAGTCAAGCACCAATTCCTCATCTACACCCAAGAGGAAGGGCAACTGCAACTATTGTGGTAAGTATGGGCATTTTGCTTTTGAATGCAGGAAGAAGCAAAGTGATCAGAAGAAGGGAAAGAACCAGCAGAGTCACTTTGTTGACAAAGTTGCAGAGGAGGAGCAATCTGGTGTGCTTGAGCTATTCACCGCAGCCCTATCATCTGAATCCACATTTGGTGGATGGTACATTGATTCTGGAGCCTCAAAGCACATGACACCTCATAGAGATTGGTTCAGCACCTATGAGGAGACAGAAGATAGCCAGCATGTTTGCCTTGGAGATAATTCTACACGTATGGTGAGGGGCAAAGGTACAGTTGCAATACAGCTATCATCAGGTGAGGTGAAGGAAATTAAAAGTGTGTTGCATGTACCAGGGTTGGCTAAGAACTTGTTATCTGTTGGTGCCATTACCAAACAGAACATGGTGGTAGAGTTTAATGATTCTAAATGTTTGGTAAAAGACAAAGAGAAGAACTTCAAAGTGGTAGCCAAGGGAATGCAAGAAGGAGGTCTTTACAAGCTTTTCACAACCATTCCTAGCCAAGAGGCCTTGTCTGCAAGAGATACTAATCGGGACAAGCTTTGGCATGAGAGATATGGTCATTTGAGTTACAAAAGTTTGCAAGTTTTGAACAGGCACAAAATGGTAGTAGATCTTCCTAGCATTAAGTCTTCTTCAGATACATGTGAGGCTTGTGCATTAGGGAAGCAACAGAGGAAAAAGTTTCCAAAGGAGAAAGTTACCAGGGCCAAGGGCATTCTTGAACTTGTGCATTCAGATTTATGTGGTCCCATGCAGGTCAAATCAGCAGGGGGGGCATACTATCTCATGACCTTCGTAGATGATTTCTCTCGGAAAGTATGGGTCTATTTTCTGAAACTGAAATCTGAAGCGTTCAAATACTTCAAACAGTGGAAAGCTATGGTGGAAAACCACACAGGAAAGAGGTTAAAGACTCTCAAGTCAGATAAGGGTGGTGAGTATATTTCTGATGAGTTCAAAGATCTTTGCAAAGCATGTGGGATAAAGAGACAGTTTACTGCTCCACATACACCGCAGCAAAACGGCGTGGCTGAGCGGAAAAACAGGTCTATAGTTGAGTGTGCGAGGAGCATGCTCAAGGCAAAGGGGTTGCCAAATTCTTTTTGGGCAGAAGCGGTAGCAACTGCTGTTTTTCTATTGAATAGATGTCCAACCAAAGCAGTTGAAGGAATCACGCCAGAAGAGGCATATAGTGGCAAGAAGCCCAAAGTGGGCAGCCTTCGAGTATTTGGGTGTACAGCATATGCACATATACCAAAGGACTTGCGGAAGAAACTTGATGCAAAATCCGTAAAGTGTGTCTTTCTTGGGTATAGTGAAGGTGAGAAAGCTTATGTGCTATATGATCTCGAAAACAGGAGGAAGATCCTAAGTCGAGATGTCATCTTTGATGAAGAGCATGCACCCAAGATACCGGAGCAGGAGAAGGAAGGAATTACTGAGTTCATACCCTTGATTGATTCCACGGATGAGGATCCTAGTCAAGAGTCCTGTAAGCCTCAAGTGCAGGAGCAACAACAGGAAATCGAACCTACTAGTTCGAGACCTCTTTTTGGCCAAGTACCAGAAGCAGAAGTTGGGGACAAACGGAAGACTAAAACAGTACCATGGGATACATGGTCACCATCCACATCACCTACTGCTAGGAAGAAGCTACCTAGGTGGTATTGGGAAACAATCAAAGAAGGTCAAGTGATTGAAGAAGGAGAGAGCAGTGAACAGGGTGTCAGAAGATCTCTTAGGTCTCATGAGAGACAAGAGACTAACTTTGCTCTTATGTCCACTATTCTGAATGCAGATGAGCCACAATTCTTTCACGAAGCCGTGAGAGAAAAGGTATGGCAACATGCCATGCAGGAGGAGTACGACTCCATTGTCAAGAATGACACATGGGAGCTCACTACATTGCCAGAAGGGAAGCAACCAATAGGTTGCAAGTGGGTCTATAAGACCAAGTTTCATGCCAATGGAACAGTGGACAAGTACAAGGCAAGGTTGGTGGCGAAAGGCTATGCTCAGCAAGAGGGGCTAGACTATGATGAGACATTCGCACCTGTTGCTAAAATGACATCTATCAGGACCGTTTTGGCTATAGCCTCATATTTTGATTGGGATGTCCATCAAATGGATGTCAAGAGTGCCTTTCTTAGTGGGCACCTACAGGAGGAGGTTTACATGGAACAACCGCAGGGATTTGAAATAACAGGCAAGGAGAATCTGGTTTGCAGGCTTAGGAAAGCCTTGTATGGGCTCAAACAGGCGCCAAGGGCTTGGTATAGCCGAATTGATGAGTACTTTGCAAGGCAAGGGTTTGAGAAGAGTAAGTCTGATTGCAATCTTTATGTCTTCAGGGAAGGAGAAGACTTTGTGGTTGTTGTGCTCTATGTGGATGATCTACTCATCACGGGAAGCAATAAGAAGCTTATTGCTTGTGTTAAGAAGAATCTTTCTAATGAGTTTGAAATGAAAGATTTGGGTTTGCTACACTATTGCCTAGGAGTTGAAGTTTGGAAAGGAAAGCGTTGTCTTTTTATCTCACAGGCAAAGTATGCACAGAAATTATTGAAGAAGTTTAACATGCAAGAAAGCAAACCAATCAGCACACCCATGGATGCAAGCAACAAGCCATCAAAAGATGATGGTCCAGCATTTGCAGATGAGACGCTCTATCGTCAGTTAGTGGGCAGCCTGATTTACCTTACTACCACCAGGCCAGATATTGCTTATGCGGTTGGAATCGCAAGTCAATACATGTGTAAGCCTACCAAAGCACATTGGAAGGCAGCCAAGCGGATCCTACGATATGTGAGAGGGACAGTGACTTATGGGATTGGATACACGGATGACGGGAACCTTCAGCTGGAAGGCTATTCAGATTCTGATTGGGCAGGTGATAGAGACGATCGGAGATCGACGACAGGCTATTGCTTCAGCCTAGGTTCAGGGGCTATATCGTGGTGCAGTAAGAAGCAGCCTACTATTGCTCTATCGTCTACCGAAGCTGAGTACAGGGCGACTACGAGGTCCGCCTGTGAAGCCATTTGGTTACGCCGTCTACTTGAGGACATGCAGATTGCTCAAGTAAGACCTACATTGTTACATTGTGATAACCAAAGCTGCATTCAGCTTGCAAGGAATCCAGTCTATCATGCACGGACAAAACATATAGAGGTGGACCAGCATTTTATACGAGAGAAAGTGCACAGTGGGGAGATCGAGCTAGTTTATTGCGACACCAACGACCAGACAGCTGATATTTTTACTAAACCACTTAGTAAAGATAAGTTTGAAAAGTTCAGAACTTTGTTGGGTGTCAGTTTGAATAAAATTGCCATTAAGGGGGGGTGTTGAAGAGTAATGCCTATTTTACCCCTTTTTTGGCTAAGCATTAGTTAAGTTGTACATAACTCATGGGGCATGTTTTAATTAAATGCATGACCCCCCCTTTTTGTTAAGTTATGTAAATTAGTGCAAGTGGCCCACTTGGCCAAGTAGCTCACTCCCATGGTTGACACCTAGACTTTCCATGCATGTAAAGGAGGTGCTTGCCTCACAAGGGATTTGGAGGACCCACGCCCTCCTCTCTCTTACTAGCAATTCATTTCTTCTTGAGACTTTTAAGTTTGTGAGATGCTCATGCAATTCTCCTTGTGTGTGATATTTCCATAGCCAAGTTTTCTCAAGCTTTCATAGTTGATCTAGCATCTGAGTTAAGATACTCCATAGCTAGGTCTTGTAATTCTTCAGTGGTATCAGGGCAATAGATGCATTTCAGATTCAAGATTGATTTAGTTTTTGTTCAATTTCCAAGTACTTAAGAATTTCAAGTTTCTTGATTATTCCTCTTGTTTGATCCACATATCTCCAATTTGGACTCATTACTTGCAGGCTTTTTGTTGATACAAATATTGACTTGTTTTTTGGTTAGATTTCTGGTTTTTTGCAATCAACAATTAATCCTGAATTTGGACATCTTCAACAAGTAAAGAAATAGTCAATTTTAGAAAAAAAATTTTGCTCATTCCACAATTTTGATTATGTGTTTGATTTGCATCACATTTGCCACCTTTCAAGTTTCAGCAAAAATCCATTTCCACTTTGAATAGCAAGCAAGTCAATTTTGACATGCGACTTGCTACGTTATTGTTTCTGTTTATCTGCTAGCATGTACTAACTGAAACTTGATGTTTGTGTAATCAAGCGAGTCAATTTTGACGGGTGATTTTGTGTTGCCAAAAGCTACAGATCTGTCAAAATTACCTATCATGTCAACCTATCTGGTAAAAGCATGCAATGCTCTGATATTGTCATATACATCATTCATAAGATATGTTGTATTCAATATGGACATGCAATTGTACATTCCTTTTGTTAAAGTTTGTTCATTAACATACCATGCTCAAAGAACCAAAATTACGGAATAAACATTTTAACTCCAACTACTAGAGCTATTTGAATGTCCATTTATTCACTTTGTGCAAAGCCCAAGATTCATGTTTATACAACTCTTATTCTAACATCTTTCAGAAATTGATCAGATTCCAAGATCAAAATTGACTTATATTGTTAATCCTGAGAGTTGACTTGAGTGGAAACATTCTAAAAGCAAAGTGCTACAAATTTGTCTCCCCTATGTTCATTCAGCATCAGTTTGCTGATTTGCAGACCGAATTTCTTTCTTATTCCACTTCAACTATACGGATAAATACATAAGCAGTTCTAATACATTTACATTCATCTACATTGCTTATCTCAAATACATCTCACATATACATGGAAAAACAGTTACGGTGAATTCACACCGTAAGTCTATATACAAGATACAATTCCAAACAAGCAACTTCATGTAAGTATTACTATATTCACACTGTGAGTTTATCATATGCAGTAGGCATAGCAACCTCAATCCAATTGATCGACAATCATCAGATTTTGGTTCAATCACTAAGCTATCCTAAGTCTATTTCTTAATTTCAAAAATCCAAAATGTCCAGATGATCTAATATATCATCAAGCTCCTAGGTATGGTACCATAACCCTCTTACTAGGAGAAGTAAGCCTACAGATCTCACCACGTCCTGGCTCCAAATCTGATTCCTTAAAAAACTAATGCTCATCTATTTGTTGCAAGTTTCTCTAGAAATCATTCATCCGATGAAATGTTTACAAGTTGAGCATTAACAAACCAAAGCTCAAATAAACCCTTCATTGTGACCAAAATAAATCTAGAAATCCTAATAGCTTCTAAATAGCATTGACCAGATTATACCTTGCACAAAGATTTATAAAAAAATGTCATATGATGCTCAAGGTCCATCTATTAGGCAAGATATATTTGTTTTCATAGTGATATCCAAAAATTATGTAGTTAATACAAATGCCTAAACCCCATCTTCTTGTTGAGGAAAAAGTGTACACCATTTTAAATTACATGATCCAATATATCATTGTCTGCGATTATTTGAAGATCAACAATCTGATCAATCATCTCTTGGCTTACCAAAGCGATTGGTTTCAGATAAATGGACCGCGCAACTAAGGTCTGCCATAGGATTGTCAGTCCTTTTAGATGACCTATGCATGAAGGAACTACCTGTCAAAAAATCAATTCATTCCCTAAAGTTTGCATTATCCGTTACTCACAGTCAGGTAATTGATATTACAATTCCTAAAAGATTGGAGATTCACTATAATCCAAAGCACATTTCGTTATGCATATAGAACTTCAAATAAATGATATCAAAAGGGTATTCCTTATTGCCGAAGAAAATATATAGAGAATCATATGAAATACAGTTAGAACGGACTAACCACTCACTATCCACAAAATTTATTAAGAGATTCATTGGATGCCCTTCTTGATCTGAAGTCTGAATTTCCGAAGACTCCACCATATTAAATTGATAACTTAATCAAACAAACAACTTCACAGTAATCAAGGAAATCATAATTTGATTCACAGTCCAATAGTGTGTGTATTGCCAAACAGAATGACTTACATTCAGGTAAGAGACTAGTCATCTGGCGATAAATGCATACTATAACAAAAATCTTATTCACAAATAAGTTTTTCTTACATAGCAGTAACGGCAAAAGAAAATTCTATTCTTTACACTAAAATGCACTAGATACGAATTCAATTGAATGAACTAGTTTTCTATGAACAAGCCAAAGAGTTTTCCTTTATACCTTTAATTTCTGATGCATCCCAAAAAAATATGGCCAAGAAACCCATAGCTTCCAATACTGAGAGGCTATGTGTTATCAGCTTATTGAGTTTACCATGGTAGCAAAGCAAGTTTCAGCAAACCAAATTGCATCCTCAACACCAATAACACTAACCAAAATGACTATTTTCTAGGCCCATATTGATATTTCAAATATTGTACCATAGAGTAACATGAATAATTGGTCAAATAGAAAACAAATCCTGACAAAGGTGGAATTCCCAGTCATCTTGAGTCTAATGCATCATTAATGAGAGGCCAGCTTTGTTAACCAAAAAAAGACCTCTCTCAAAGTCAGCATATGCCTGCCTATTAGTGATAGCATAAGGCAACCGCAATTTACTTATCTGTCGGCATATACGAGAGCGTAAGGTAACTTTCACAAGCATGATTCTTGGCCATACTGTAAAAAGGCACCCCTAGGCTATTTATACTCACAACCCAAGAGCCCTTGACCTAAGATTTGGTAATCCCACCTCCTGATGTCTAAACTCAAGGTGCCACCTCTAGAAACCCATTATAGACATTACAATCAATAATATCGGTTATTCTGGGAATTAGGACCTAAAGAGACCCCTAACCATTTAACTGGGGTATTCCCCAATAGTTCAATGCACAATCAACTTGTATTAACCAAGGACATAACAGGTAGCAAATAAGGCATGATATGAAAGACATACCAAGTAAAGGTAGTGCTTCTATGAAAGGAGGGGGACAACAACTAAGCCAAATGGGGAACGGACTTATAGGGTGGCAAGACCTAGGAACGTCCAAATTTCATGGGGACCTTTGGGAGTAGGCAAAGTTTGTATGGATTGCAACAGTACCATTGAGTAAGAATATCAGAAAGTCAATTAATCATGAACAACACATGGCTATGGACTGTTTGGCATACAGCTTGTCATCACGTACAAATTGGAGCATGATAGCTAGGTGGCCTATATGGGTTGCTAGGGAAGTGTTGTATACAAGTCGTAGTTGTGTTGCATTCTGAAATGTAGAGTTTTGGAATGCAAACAGAATGCTTATTTCATAACGTTCCAAAATTATGGAAAGTTGCAATCATAATTGCTTGATGTTTCTAGAAACGTGTTCTTGAACCGCGTTTATGAAATGGGGGAGCGTTTCTCAGAAACGTTCCTTTTTTCTTCGTGTGGGCATTATGGGTACCAAATTAGAGCTCTAATCAAGGGCATTGCATTTATGTAGGTTGCCGAGTGTTTCGATTATAATGTGGTCCAGTTTTGGTGCATCAATCCCTGTTGGATTCTGTCACGGATAAAAATTTAGAATGGCTTGTCGTTTTAAAGCAAGATTCCAGGAATTTCATGGAATGTGTGCCTGTGTGTGTGGGAGGGAGGGAGAGAGATACTCTTTATTCATAAGAGTGCTCGATTTCAAAAGGTCAACTCAAAAAGGTTTGAGTGAAGATTCTTTGGAACTAACGCTTATTCACATATTGCATGAGCATAATCACTACTCAAAACTAAAACAATTATTTGCCCTAAAACAATGGAGGGCCAATAATACCCAGATTTGCCTCCACAAAACATGCTCAATGATGGAAGGCAATTGACTCATGTATCAATATAGTACAAAATACATCAGGGTAAGCATTACAATATTTAACATACATTGTATGTTACTATAATTCACATCATAGAATACACAAAATATATAGTAGTCTATGTATTTTTGTGATGTAGAGATAAACCACCTACAAATTTACCATAAATGATTGAAAGATCTTTGTAAAGTAGTTAGATTCCACAGTTTTGCGATTCTTTGATACTCGTGCAACACAAACCCTATCTTCAAACAAACTAACTACAACACATAATATAGTATAATATAATATAGATTCTTATTGGCCTCCCACCTTATGTGCCCTCTTCAATAGCATTGCAAGGTGTGCCCCTTGGGTATGTTCAGTTTGGATTCATAAGCATTGCCTTAGCGATACTAAGTAAATTCAAAGTTAAACTTGATTTTTTTTCCAAAGGAAAATTAGGGTTCTGGTGTTTTAGAACAGCATTGTGATGCAACTTAGATACAATTATATCATCAAACTAGACTAGGATACACATGCCAATGAGGGATCTAGGAACATTATTCATGGAATAGTGGAATGTTGGTGGTCCATGGGTGACTCCAAAAGGCATGACTCGAGATTCATAGAGGCCAAATTTGGCACACAAACAAGGTGCATACGTATTTGATAATAGCCAAAGCAAAGATCAATCTTGAAGAAGATGGTGGCATTTCCTAATTGACCAAAGAGGTCATCCATGTTGGCGATGGGGTTCTGATTTCTAATGGTGAATTTGGTCAAGGCTCTATAATCATCTTATAGTGGGCGCAGGTTTGGAGGCTTTGCAAATACAAGCTACTATAGTTGCAAAAGAACAATGTGTACGTAAAGACCATGACATAGTTACTTCTTGTCAAAAAGAGTATTGAATAAAACAATTGCCTTTACACATATAAGCTTATACACAGACGCATAGCACATTAAGCCTTTGGCTTGCTTCCAGCAAATTGTTACCAAATATCAAGTGGCCGTCCTATTATGAATCAAAGGTGTGTTGTAAGCCATCATAAGAATAGGTAATATGTTGTTGTGCCAAGCTCAAAGTAACCTTGCCTAGTGAGCTATACCAATCAACTCCAAGTATCATATTGTACAACTCAATAGGTACAATGTAAAAACCAGCCCAAGCCAATAGAATACCCAATTGGTAGTGGATGTCCTGGAATTCGGAGTGCTTTGAAATGAGTGAGAATTGGCAACCTCAAAAGGCAGTGTCTTGGGTGCATCCTCTACAGTAGCCCTGATGCATGATAAGGATAATAGTTGTTGAAAGAGCGAGTGTTGCCGATATCAATCAAAGCAATAGACTTTTTGTCAGTGATACATATCCATAATGTTAGATGGCAAGGTCCTAGCTTACTTGCCAAAGTGGCAAGAGCAAGCTGAGTGTTGCAATCTACTAACTCAATACACATTGTCTTTGCCACAGTAGCCTCCTCTAGTGTAATAGATCCTAACACCACAGTAGGGCAAACACTAACTTATCCACCCAACCTTGCCTACTCCCTGATATAGAGTAAGCCCCTCCTAGCCCAGTGTGAGGACTGGTAGCATGCTACTGCCAAGTGTCGGCCACGTGGCACTGACAGGTCATAAAGGTAGCTAGAGCATTTGTGAGCCCAAATGGCATCACCTTAAACTCATAATGACCGTGACGAGTCCTAGAAGTTGTTTTCGAAACATCTTCCGATTTTATACGGACTTGATGATATCCCGATCTGAGGTCTATTTTGCTGAAAAACTTAGCCCCGTCGAGTTGGTCAAACAACTCGTCTGCCCGAGGCTTAGGGTATTTATTCTTAATTGTGACTTTATTGAGGGCTCTGTAATCTAGGCAAAGACGCATAGACCCCTCTTTCTTTTTCACCAATAGGACATGTGAGGCCCATGGTGAACTACTGGTCTGAATTTGGCCTTTCCCAAGATAATCTGTTAACTGCCTAGTTATTTCTTCATCCTCTGTTCGGCTGACCCGATACGGAGGTTTAGAAACAGGTGCTGTACCTGGTACTAGGTTTATTACATGATCTACCTCTCTGCTAGGTGGTAAACCATGTGGTAAATCTTCAGAAAAAACATCTTTAAATTTAGACAATAAAGTTTCTAATTTACTGATTTTCTGTTGAATAGAACTGGAAATAGAAACTTCAGGAATAAACTGAAAGTCACATAAGAATACTTGATGGTCTTCTTCTCCGATTAGCTGACAGAGCTCTGAACTGCAGACCATAGGACTGTTGGGAACATCATGCTCCCCATGCAACTGGATCTCTCGGCCTTTATGCTGAAAGCTGAGAGTGTTCTCCTGATAGTTTCTGTGGAGGGAAGGTCCTAAACTGTAGAGCCAATCTCTCCCGAGAACAATGTCTGTACGATCCAGGTGCATTATCTGAAAGTTTATTTCATCTTGGTACCCCTGAATACCAAGATTTAACTTACTTACCATAGTTTCCCATATTTTTTTATCTTCACCCTTAGCTAATGAAACTATGTACCTATGCTGACTAGGTACTTCTGGTAGTTTAAGTTTTTTAACCAGGGTGTAATTGATGAAATTATGGGTTGCCCCATCATCAACCATAACTCTTACTGACTGGTTACCAACTTTCCCATGCATACGTACTAGGTCATGCGGCCCAAAACTGAAGGGTCTCGCTAGCATTGCAGAGGTCAGCTGGCAACAGTGTTCATGATCTTCATGATACACTTTGATCTCGGAAGCTGCCGAGTCACTGGGGAAACATACAGTCTGAACAAGATGAACTTGTTTTTTATCTTTCTTATCTTTTTTAGTGAAAGGCCCCTTGGACACTGTCTGACTGTGTGTCCCTTGCCCATACACACAAAGCACAAACGTTCTTGTTTGGCTTTCTCAAAATCATCTGGTTTTAAGGGCTGTATGAGTGAAGGGCGTTTTTGAGGAGCTTCACTTTTAAATTTATCTTCTTTCTTTCTTTTTAAAAATTTCTTTTTGAATTGAAAGTCTTTCTGAGGAGGCTGCTCAGAAAGTGGTTGTTGTCTCGCTCTCTTCCTACCCACTGAATCATCATAGATTTGAGCGTATCTGAGAGCTTGCTCAAGGGTAGTAGGCGAGTTTCTCTGGACCTCTACTTTATATTCATCTTTGAGGCCACGGACAAATCCCCTAATTTTCTGATAGTCATCCATATTTTTAATCTTTAAAATTGCTTCTCGATACTGTGAGATATATTGGATGAGGGATTTGTCCATTACTGTTCTTTCCCAGGCTTCCCAGGCTCTATCAAGTTCTGGTAGAAATTCTCTTAGGAAAGCTTCTCAAAAGCTTTCCATGACCGGGGAGTCTGCCCAGTCTCCTGGAGATTTAACCACCACTTATAGGCCATAGGCCCTAAGGAAAGACTGGCCTCAATAGCTTGCAAATGGTCAGGGGTCTGTTTAGGAGCGTGAATGTTCTTCCATTTGCTAAGGAAGGTTTGTAGAATATCTGCATTTCTATCCTTCTCTTCCCCATTAAAAGTAGGAGGTTTTAAATCTTTAAAAACACTGGGGTGAGACCGTAAAGTTTCACCCGAAACTGATGGAAGTGGAGAAGGGGATAACTGAGAAGTGGAGGGAAGGCTTCCTTTCGCGGAACTCAAAATCAAATTTTTGAGTTCAGCGAACGAGTCGTCCACACTGGACTTGAAATTGACTAATGCCAACTTCAGTTCATCCACTTCTGTTACCAATTGGAGAAACTGCTCCTTGGTAACCAGTTCGTCGAGTTCTTCAGCGAACTGTTCCTGTTCTTCCACTTCCATGGGTTCCTTCCCCTTTCTGTAAGCCAAGGCTTCTGTTTCAAGTTCGTCGAAGCCTCTCTCCAGGGGTTGATCAGGTCCCTGAGGAGTGGTTGAAAGAGAGCTACCTTAACCTCTGAAGGAAAAAAAGTCTGAAAGACTAATTTACAACTGTACAAGGAGGGAAAGAAAACTTAGCTCTTTCTGAGAACTGTACTTCCACAGAGAGAATCAAGAAAAGCCCTTTCAGCTCTTCTTCAACTGTTTTCAGACCTGTGATTCTGAGAAATCCGAATAGGAGGCACAAGATCTGAAATTTTTTTGCTATCCCCCCTCGCTGATCTGACAGCTCCAGTATTGGTACCAAAAAACCAGATTCAAAGCCTAAATCCACTTGCAAATCCTGGAATTGGTGATGGTACCCTGCTCGCTGATCTGTGGCAGCCCTGAAATTTCCCAAAAGTCGAGTAAAATCTGGAAAGGGTGCAAGAAAAATCCGGAACAAACTAGTTCCTACCCTCGCTGGGTGGGAAGCAACCTAACTAGCCCAATTTCTTCTGATTTGGGGCCCAAAAAGTGTTCCAAATTCTGATTTTTCCTCAGCTCTAGGAGCGCTGAACCTATGCCAACCTTTCTGCTCTGGAAACGTTGAGAACTTGCTAAAATTTCACTCAAAAATCAGGATTGAAGCCTGATCTGGCAGCGCTGGACCTGCACTTCTATTTTGCCTCAAATCCCAGGTAGAAAACAGAAGTTTTCACCACGATTTTCTGAGTATCCTCCTGATTTTCCAGCGCTAACCGTGCTTTGCAGATTTCTAAAAACCTGAAAAAGTTCTGAGCAATCTAGCTACTTTCTCCACTGCTGAAAACTAACTTCCCTAGGATGGAGATGGCTCTGATACCAGTGTAATAGATCCTAACACCACAGTAGGGCAAACACTAACTTATCCACCCAACCTTGCCTACTCCCTGATATAGAATAAGCCCCTCCTAGCCCAGTGTGAGGACTGGTAGCATGCTACTGCCAAGTGTCGGCCACGTGGCATTGACGTGGCCGACTGCACGTCGGGACCCAACTGGGGGCCCTATTCTGCTGACAGGGTCCCTAGGCTGTGTTAGGCCCGCCATGGCTATGGACCGTGCTGGGGCACACTACTCACAGTGTCTTGTGTTGAAATAAATGCCTATTTTGCCCCTTAAGGCTTGTATACTTGTAACTTGTAAGTTGTGCATAAGACATGGGGGTAAAACATTTATGTACATAGTACACCCCACTTGTGCTAAAGCTAGAATTAGCAAGACACCACCTCTATACATAACATGTTATATGTAGCCCAAACTTTGGAGGGGTTTCCACGCCCTACTACACTTTGAATATTCATTCATGTTGTGTGAGCTTTGAAGTCCTCTCTCTCTTGCTTTTGTGTTCTACTCCATAGCTGGTTTTCTGAAGCTTTCATAGTGTGCTTACTATGCTGTTATGATACTCCATAGCTAGGCCTTCGAATTTGACATGGTATCAGAGCAGGTTATGTTGCCTGTGGTGTGGTAAAAGCTTGGACCTGTTTTTGATGAAATTCCTGCCATTCCTGGAGAGCAGCTTACCTTTGAGGAGGGAGCACTTTTTGTAGGGGCATCTGATCTTTGTGCTATCTGCATGGTTGGAGTACTGTTGGCAAGGGAAGTACAGGGAGCCAAAAAGTTTCTAATTTGAGACAAAAAATTTTGAGTCTTTTTGGACAGCCAGGACTGTAAGGAGGGCGCTTTCTACAGTGGGGACTTCAATGAAAGTTCTGAGTGGATCTTGGACAAGGGCTAGGACAGCCATACAGGGGGATAGTTTCAAATCCAAAAGCTGAAAGTTATTGAGCAAGTGGCTGCATACCCTAGTTGGGTGAAAACCCCAGTTTGCCTTTTGTGTTTTATTTCTATCCAGCTATGTCTAGTCTTGCAGAAAGCATGCTAAGTGAAGCCAGCCGGCTTGATGGCACTAACTTTAGCATATGGAAATTCAAGATCAAGAACATTCTTGAAGACAAAGAATGTTGGAAGCTTGTGACAGGTGAGGAGCCTGTTCCAACATCTGAACTTGAACTTAAGGACTATATCAAGAGAGGGGAAAAGGCACACAGAATCATCAACATGTCAGTGAGGGATAATGTGATTCCTCTAATCAGGTCAGCCAAAGGGCCTGTGGATGCATGGCACATTCTTTGTGCATTGTATGAGACAGCAAGTACAACCAGGTTTCTCTATTTGAAGAACAAGTTGTATACTCTCAGAATGGAGACAGGGGAGACAGTTACTGATCATCTTACTAAGATTCAGGATATTAGATATCAGCTTTCTGTACTTGGAGAGTCTATTGCTGACAAAGACTTGGTGCCAATAGTTCTGAATAGCTTGTCATATGCTTATCAGAACTTTGTGATGATGATATCAGTGAGAGAGAAGATCCCTACCTATGAAGAAGTCTATGGTCTCTTGTTACAGGAGGAGATGAGGAGAGTTAATCTCTCCAAGAGGGAAGATTTCCAGGAGCATGCCTTTGCTTCTAAGAAGAAGCAAAATCCAGCTAAGGATAAGAAGAAAGGTAAAGGCAAGAACAAAGGAACACCACAAACACTTGAGCAAGGAATGGAGAACTTGCAGATGTCAGAAGCACAACCCTCCTCGAATACTTCTTCCACACCTCGAAGGAAGGGGAATTGCAATTACTGTGGTAATATGGACACTTTGCTTTTGAGTGCAGGAAGAAGCTTGCAGACCAAAAGAAGGGCACAAAGAAGCAAGGAGGAAATGTTGTTGAGAGTGTTGCAAGAGAGGAGCAGAGTGACATAAGGCAAGCTGAGTTATTCTCTGTTGCATTGGCTTCACAAGCTACAACAGGTGGTTGGTACATTGACTCAGGTGCTTCAAAGCACATGACCCCTCATAGGGATTGGTTTGATACCTTTGTGGGGATTAGTGATGGACAAGAGGTGTGCCTAGGTGACAACTCAACACACAAGGTCAAGGGAAAGGGCACAGTACCTGTAAAGCTTCCATCAGGAGAAGTCAAAGTCATTAAGAATGTCTTATATGTACCAGGACTTGCTAAAAATCTTCTTTCAGTAGGAGCTATCACTCAACAAAATATGAAAGTAGAATTTGATGCTACTTCTTGTCTTGTGTTGGACTTGAGTGATAATATGAAGGTTGTGGCCAAAGGATTGCAGGAAGATAATCTATACAGGTTATACACTTCTATCCCTAGTCAGCATGCTTATACAGCAAAAGGAAGGGATGTGGATAGGTTGTGGCATGAGAGGTATGGACATCTTGGCTACCAAAGCATGCAGGTGTTGAACCAGCATCATATGGTGGAGGGGCTTCCAGTTGTTAAGCCAAGCTCTTCAGTTTGCGAGGCTTACGCTATGGGAAAACAGCAAAGACATAAGTTTCCCAAGGAAAGCACCACCAGGGCAGCAGGCATACTTGACTTGATACATTCAGATTTGTGGGGGCCAACCCAAACAAAATCTGCAGGGGGGGCATATTACTTCATGACCTTTATTGATGACTTCTCACGCAAGATTTGGATTTATTTCTTGAAGTTAAAATCTGAAGCATTCAAGTACTTCTTGCATTTCAAAGCTTTGGTAGAAGAACATTCAGGAAAGAAGATAAAGATGCTCAGGTCAGACGGTGGTGGAGAGTTCATTAAGACAGAATTTGTGGAATTCTGCAAGGCCAATGGGATCAAAAGGCAGCTTACAGCTCCTCATACCCCTCAGCAAAACGGCGTAGCAGAGAGAAAGAACCGAACTATTGTGGAGTGTGCAAGGTGCATGCTCAAGGCAAAGGGGTTGCCCAACTCTTTTTGGGGCACACAGCAATGTTTCTGTTGAATAGAAGTCCAACAAAAGCTGTGGAAGGCAAGACTCCAGAAGAGGCATTTAGCGGCATTAAGCCCAAGGTAGGCGCTTTGCGAGTGTTTGGTTGTACGGCCTATGCCCATATTCCCAAGGATAACAGGAAGAAGCTGGATGCAAAATCAGCAAAGAATATTTTCTTGGGATACAGTGAAAAAAGCAAAGCTTACAGACTTTACGATCTTACTAGCAAGAAGAGGATCATAAGTCGAGATGTGATCTTTGAAGAAGATCAAACGCCTCCTATAGAGGAACTTGAGATGGAGGATGGTACAAGTGAATTTGTGCCAATACTTGATGACCCACATCCATATATTGGGGAGCCCCAGGATGATCATATGAGTGATCAAGAGGAAGAATCCGAGGAGGCTAGGAAGCGGAAGGAAAGGGGCAAATCTGTTGAGTCCTATTCACCGTCTTCATCACCAACTGCAAGGAAGAAGTTTCCCAAGTGGTATTGGCAAACTGTGCAGGATGGTTTGATATTGGATGAGGGAGAGAGCAGCAATCCAGGGGCTAGGAGGTCTCAAAGGCAAGCCCAGCAGCATGAACACCAGGAGACAAACTATGCACTTATGACTACTATTTTGGATTCACAAGATCCACATACATTCGTTGAGGCAGCAGATGAGAAGGTATGGCAACATGCTATGCAAGAGGAGTACGACTCCATTCTCAAGAATGATACATGGGATTTGGTGAAGTTACCAAAAGGGAAGCGTCCTATTGGCTGTACGTGGGTCTACAGGACCAAATACAAATCTGATGGGAGCATCGAAAAGTATAAGGCAAGGCTGGTTGCTAAAGGCTATGCACAGAAGGAGGGCTTGGACTATGATGAGACGTTTGCACCGGTAGCTAAGATGACGTCTATCAGGTTGGTTTTAGCATTGGCTGCATTTTTTGGTTGGGAGGTCCATCAAATGGACGTGAAGAGTGCTTTTCTTAATGGACAGTTGGCTGAAGAAGTCTACATGGAACAGCCACAAGGTTTTGAGGCTAAGGGCAAGGAAAGTATGGTATGCAGGCTTAAGAAGGCCTTATATGGTTTGAAGCAGGCACCCAGGGCCTGGTATAGTCGTATTGACGACTATTTTGCCAAGGAGCAATTCATAAAGAGTCAGTCGGATTGCAACCTGTTCGTGAAGGAGGAAGATGGGAACATTGTTTTGATAGTTCTCTATGTGGATGACTTGGTCATCACGGGTAACAATGGGCAGCTTATTGAAAAGGTGAAGGCTCATTTATCAAATGAGTTCGAGATGAAGGATTTGGGCTTAATCCACTATTGTCTTGGTTTGGAGGTTTGGAAAAAGGAAAACTGTGTGTTTATTTCCCAAGCCAACTATGCATGTGAAGTCTTGAACAGGTTCAACATGCAGGATTGCAAACCCGTTTCCACGCCCATTGATACCAGCAGTAAGCCATCCAGAGATGATGGCACTCCTTTTGTGGACGAGACTCTTTATAGGCAGCTTGTGGGTAGCCTGATTTATCTCACCACTACGAGACCATTCATTTCCTATGCGGTTGGTGTAGCAAGCCAGTTCATGAGTTCTCCAACTGAAGCACATTGGAAAGCAGCCAAGAGGGTTTTGAGGTATGTCAAAGGGACAACCTGCTATGGGATTGAGTACACAGATGACGGAAAGCTTCAGCTTGGAGGCTTTACTGATTCGGATTGGGCAGGTGATAGGGATGATCGAAAGTCGACCACAGGTTACACTTTTAACCTTGGTTCAGGGGCCATTTCTTGGTGTAGCAAGAAACAGCCCACAGTTACCTTATCATCGACAGAGGCTGAGTAAAGGGCAGCGGCAAAAGCTACCTGCGAGGCAATATGGCTCAGGAGACTTCTTGGGGAGGTGCAGATTCCACAGGATGGTCCTACTATTCTTCAGTGTGACAGCCAGAGTTGCATCCAGCTTGCCAAAAATCCTGTGTACCATGCTCGTACGAAGCATATTGAGGTGGATCAACACTTCTTACGAGAGAAGATACAAAGCGGAGAAATTCAGCTCGAGTACTGTGATACCAACGAACAAGCAGCAGATATCTTTACTAAGGCACTTAGTAGAGAAAAATTTGAAAAGTTTCGTAGCATGCTAGGTGTTGGTATGAACAAAATAGCCATTGAGGGGGGGTGTTGAAATAAATGCCTATTTTGCCCCTTAAGGCTTGTATACTTGTAACTTGTAAGTTGTGCATAAGACATGGGGGTAAAACATTTATGTACATAGTACACCCCACTTGTGCTAATTAGACAAGTAAATCAAGTAGGTTAAGGACCCATGTGGGTTCTAGAGCTAGAATTAGCAAGACACCACCTCTATACATAACATGCTATATGTAGCCCAAACTTTGGAGGGGTTTCCACGCCCTACTACACCTTGAATATTCATTCATGTTGTGTGAGCTTTGAAGTCCTCTCTCTCTTGCTTTTGTGTTCTACTCCATAGCTGGTTTTTTGAAGCTTTCATAGTGTGCTTACTATGCTGTTATGATACTCCATAGCTAGGCCTTCGAATTTGACATCTTGCCATGTTGGTCATGTACGCTGGACACGACCCTGACTGTGGTATCTGAGCTATCTGTGTTCTCTAGGGTTCGGCACTGGTTACGAGCTCGTAACATCTAGGCCCTAAACATTAAGATCTAACTCCACAATGAGATCAACCTCATGGAGATGCAGTTGTGACATTCAACATTTGAATGCAAACCCTAGCCCAATGGTTTGGGCTTTCATATTTAAAACATATGTTCTTTTCACAAATCTCAATCATCTCATTGTATTGTATTGGCAAAAGCAAGTAGGACGAGAAAATGGCTCCTATATAGTAGAAGAAATATATGAGCCCAAAGCAGGGAAATAGCTATAGGTGGGTGGTCATGAAGATGGCCTAGCTAAGGAGGAATCATGTTTGATTTGGATACTTATGTTGTACATACCATCAATAAGTGCAGTAATGACTAGACATTGTACCAAAGTTGTTCTCATAGCTCTTCATCAACAAGTAGATCATGGTTTCTAAAACAAAGCAATCATATGAATGGTTTCTCGATGCCATTCTTCAAGGGGACAACTAGGTAATAAAATGGATGGAGATAGTTTCATATTTAGCATCATTAATACTCCAATGTGGTCGTCTTCAAAATTGGTATTAGCAACTTTGTGCATTCAATGGAGAATCCATTGGAGCTCAAAGGTGTCAGCACAATCTCAAAAGTTATGGAAATAAGAACTCCCTATGGATGTTATTTTCATGAATTATTGTACATATTTAAAGGAGTTCCAGCACCTTATGGTGTTTAGAATGGAACTCTATCACAATCCATCCCGAGAGGGCATATGTTCCTTTCATTTGGTGTATTGAAAGGTCCACAAGGAAGTGAAGTCTTGAGCTTAAGATATAATCTAATCTAATGAATTGTATGAATCTATAAAGAAAGATCTTATCTTGGTTGTTGCGCAAGGACTTTGTCTTTATGTGATCTTTGGATTGGAAATAGGGATATCCAGGTTGTCCACACCTTGTGCCTATAAGACACACGTCATTGAAGATCAAACTCATATCAGGTAATTGACCAGCATTTTCACAACAAACTAAAGAAAATATTCATGTGTCTAATGTCCAAGGTTGGATAGAGTTTCTTCTAAAGATGTTGTACGACATTATATCTTTTTCAAAATGGCGACATGCTTTATTAGTTGAAGACTTTAACACCAAGACTGCTCTTCGACAGCCTCGAGTGAGCGAGATATGATATTGGGTTGTAATGATAAGGAATTTGTTCTAGCATGGAATCTAAGGAGATGAAGTGTTGACCTCAAAATTAGCTTGAACTTAGAATGTCCATCGAAAAATCTTGGTGAAAATGTTCTTCACATAAGGCATCTAAGGATGCACCTTTCTAGTAGACCTTTGCCAAGGATTGCCTCTTTTAGGCCTATCCAAAGCCTACTAATGTTTGAATTATTCATGGGTATTTGATGGTTCGTTCCTTGCGTGATAAAAAGAAATTTGACTTGGAAAATTATTCCTAGTACCACCTCATAGCTGATAATCCTTGAGACTCTTCCTTATGAGATTGGAGATGACCTCTAGGTTCATGTGCCCTATCCACGGGAGAGTGGCCAACTTATAATTGGCAATGATATCCATTCACTCTAATGTTGATAATTCAATGATTTTGTGACTATTTTGTGGATGTTTTGTGTCATCAACATTAATGCTTATGTAGTACTCTCTCCATTTCTAGCATGTTTCGGTTTAATTTGCGATGAATTCTCTACAGGCGCACAGCACTGATACAGAAAATATTCCAAAGCACAACCCAGGTGGTCAGTATGAAGGGCCAAAGCACAGGAAGATACAGCAGCGACATCTTTATACTTTGCTGAACCAGAGAGAGCTTCTTTGATCACACAAATGTAGGAAGAAGAAGAAAGATGAATGAAGACCAGTCAATAACGATAGATGTGTTGGCCTGCCGAGCTTCAGCAAGAACTTGATCAAATTGAGCTTCGCTTGTGATGGCCTCCAAGCTCACCGCGTCCGGTTTCTCAACGCGATGCCAAAGCGCATGCACCATCGTGGCTGTTGAAGGCTTCCTAACAATCCCTTTCTGTGCTACAATGCGCAGAATCAACCGCCCAAAAGCCCAGCAGCGATCATCCACCCCATTGATTAAACTTGCGCTACTGCAAAATCTAGTGCTGCCCAATTGCCTCCTGCGTCTGCTTGCAGAGGCGATAATAGTAGGCTTGTGGCGGGTAGGCGAGATCGCTGCTGGATGCAGAGACGGGACTAGTGAGGAACAACAGTTTGGACGAGCCATCCTAGCGACAAAGCTTCGAGAAATAGAGATAGAGAGATAAATGTGAAGGGGGAGAAAGGAAAACGCGATAAGGATTCAGGCAGATGGATGCGCATCCACATTAGGAGATATCACAATAGTCTTGCCACATGCATCTTAAAGGCTAGTTATATAAGGATGCACATCCTCTAACACCACCTTAGCACATCTCCTCATTCAAGGATAACGAAACTAGAATTCCAACCTCACTTTAGAGGTTTATGTTGACCTAAACACCGGTGACCCAACCCTCTATTGCCTATGTGAAGTGTGATCATGAGTGTGCTTGCAAAGTGTTAACGTTTAGTTTCGTCTACCATGAGGCTCGGCATTCACTTCTGATGAGCGTTTAGCCCAATTCAAAGCAAAGCATGCAATGGGTCAAACACGAGTGGCATTGCTTGAGGTTTTGTACTATCTACTCTAGATATTGTTACATCTAGGAGCAATAGCAGGGCAACTGAAGGATTCTCCTTCTAGCCATGTCCTCCATCTATATAGCGAGGAGCCCCCTTAAACCCAGTGTAAGCTAATGGCATGTGTGGTTTCAGTTGTTCTAACACCTCAATTTGTGTCACAAGACATCGAACTATTGCCTACATGTAATTACCTAAATTGGGACCTTATTTACTATTGGGCCCATATCCTCAAGTTAGGCCTATTCTTGCTACCCTTAAAGCTTGGGGTCCACACTCATCCCATTAACATTGTCTCACCATGTAGGCTCTTAACTTCATGAATGTCTTTTGCTTGTTGTTGACCCATCCATTGTTCTTCCAGAGGTTTGTTAAAAAATTGTGATTGAAATCAGGGCAATGGATGATTCCACTATTCAAGTTCGCCTACGCAATACAACTATATCAAATCAATGAACAAGTGTACATTGTTGTATTGTTTCTATCGTCCTTCCCCTAAAAGAAGCCTTAGTCCTCTAAGACAAAGTTAGGAAACAACTTTTAAATGTAAATTACTCTTTCCTAGGTTGCACTTCCAACTGACCAATCTTCCTACTTACTCAACTATTCTTAAAACAAGGTATGACGGGTTTGTCGTTCTCTTTTATCAAGAATACATGCAAAAGATTTGTAGGTCGATGGGTTCAACTTGAACAACTCTTCCACAAGGCTATCTAATCTAGACAAAACTTTTTCTTAGTCTACTATTATGAAAGACTGGAAAAACTCTACACCTACGATAGTTCTAATTCGTAAGAAATTTTTCCTACTTTTCAGATTATTGTAAATGGACCACAATACCTTGGAGATAGTTTAGCACTGGCACTAGTCTTTAGAGTGTTGGAATCCTTTGAGACCTCTTTGTTTGACCATCTATTTGAGAATAATTCATACTCATATTTAACTTACGGAGCAGTTGATGGAAAAGCGCTCTCCAAAACTACTTGTACATATCTTGATCCCTTAACCCATCCAACCTTAAAAGTCCATATTCGAATAATCTAGCTAGTTTTAGAGCTTTTACAATTTGTAGGCTAAGATTTATAGTGGCTACAACCACCTACTTTCAAGCGCTCTAGTTTATTTACTCGGTAGTTTTAGCAACTAGTAACTTATTGCTAGACGTCCATCCTCATCTTAGGGCAAAAGAACTATCATCTCGAAAGCTTGTAAGTATTCTAAATTCCCGGGTGTCTCGCACTAGGGCTATTGTAAGACTTATAAAGAATTTTACAACTACTATCATCGATTTCTAGAACCCCAATCCTACTCCTATGTCACATATAGTTATTATCTATAAAATATTATTTCCATTTGATTCCTTGTTGTACTGTACTTGAAACCTCCACAAGATCTCAACATTATGATCATTTTTCTCCCAATTAAAAGTGGGGGGCCTTATATTTTTAAATAAGGTCGGTGTTAGTTTAAGGATTACTCGTCAATTACGTCCAGCGACTCAAGGTGCGACGGAGGGTCTAGTTGTGTTCGTCGAGAGAGACATATGTTGGAATTTCACCTAATTTTGAAATCAACATTTAATGTGTTTTCTAAAATAGGCATGTAAATACTTAGGAACATTTTAGATTGTAGTGTTCCCATTGTTTTATGACAGTTTGTATAAATGCACAAAATTGTGAAAACCTAAATTTACTTGGAAAAACCAACAGGCGACTTAAGTCGATCGACAAAAATAGAATTTTTTTTGAAAATGTACTAGACTTCAAGAAGTGCTCTGAAAACAATCAATATAGCACAAAAAATATCAATCAGCATTATTAGGAGTATGCACATCATTGTGCATCTTCAAGCTGATCGCATTTCTATAGTGTCTAAAGACACCAATCGGTGTGATATTTGATGATGTAAATTTTTAGGCTATAAAATTAAAAAATCAACAATAGAACAACCTTGGTTTAAAGTTAACTCAAAATTTAATTTGATTTGGGTCCAGGTTTTTACAAGTAGAGGTGAGGAAGTCCTCCAAATCCAAGGTAGAGCCTCCAAATGTCCTCCAAGCAACCTGCAAGCTTCAAGATGCTCCCCAACTCCAAACTAGGATGCCTCCACCTGCAAGTAAGGATCTGCAAGCCTCCAAGGATCTCTCCTCCACATGTGTCCCTACTCTTTAACCACAAAGATAGATAACAAGCTGGCCTCAAGTATTCACCACCCAACCATAGCTAGATCCAAGCTCCAAGCAAGACCTATCTAGCACCCCCTTGCTAACCATAAACAAATCACAAGCATACCACAACACTCCATAGCATACTCAAGATCCAAACCCTACTTATGTCTCATACCATAAGCAAGATCCAAACCTCAAGCATACTACCACAAGAAAGCACTCTACACACTAGTAGCAACACTAGAGCATAAGCCAAGCAAACAAGAGAAATCTCTCCCTCCCAATGGGCGCCCTACTACCCTCATATAGATGGCCCATGGACCCGTCCAATGCACTATGGAGCTCCATGCTCATCGAATGAGAGAGAGAGAGAGAGATAGAGAAAAGCCTAGGGGAGTTAAAGAATCCCCAAGAGCCTCCATAGGCTTATGGAATGTCAAGAGACTCCTTCCATAACCTATGACTCTTTGAATGCCTTTCTTGTGGGAGTTGGGAACTCAATGGACACTTTAGAAGGGCGCCCTCCTACTAGGTCTCATTGCCCAATCCATTTGGTGATAGCAGCTGCTTCACCTTCTAGCTTCAGTTATGTGCCGTCAACAACGTCCCACAGTTCCTTGGCTAATAGTATGGTCTTCATTTTGAAATTCCATAGATAATACTTACTTCCTCGAGTCACTTGATGTCAGAAGGACTAGAAGGTTGATACATTCAGGTTGAGTGAGATCGTTGGTAGATACAACGATTTCAGAATAATGTTGGTTGCGAGCTTACTAGTTTGTTGTCTTGATAGAAACAAGACTAATAATCCGCAATGAGAAGTAGATTACTTGGATGTCTGTTCTGATACCATGTCGAAAATCAGTGGGTTGTGTGGAAGCTGGGAGCGATCTAGATGAATGGATCGGAAACACAACAACTAGCAACAAAATAGTTCAATTGAAGGAATCAGAAAATGTGCAATGGAACAACAACTAAGTGGAGACAAAATGTACTCTGATTAATATCCACAAGAAATACAATCGCATGAAGTAAAAACTTCAACTCTCTAATCGTTGTGTGAGATAAAACATGCAATGCAATAATCTGAATGAATTGATAGAAACAATTATCATAAGTTTTAGATATCAAATGATTATCAGAATTGCTGAAGTATATCAAAAAAAGTTTTCTGATGAAGATTCAATTAGAATTAAAGTAGAATCATTGTGCTACTGTATTGTGGGTCCTATTAGTTGATAAGGATCAGTTGGCCTCGCCACGAGGCGACGGACACGCGTCCCGCCAACGGCAACCTGGGTCATGCATGGGTTGCCTAAGTGAAACAACTATATGTACAGTGTAATTTCATTTTGAGAAATATAGTTGCTATGTGAGCTTGTCGTAGGAGAGTGTTTTATGTCTGTGTTATTGTGTAGCATGATCTGTGTTCCTGTTCGAAGCAAATTCTAAGTTGGTATCAGAGCCATACAATGAGTGTACACAGTACAGCATCGTCGTTGAAGTGAGCTTCAGGAGAACTGTCTTCTGAGAGTTCGGGTTATGGCGGGTTGAAGACAGAAGGAGAAACACTGGTGCAGAGAGTTTAGGACATAGAAGCTTGGTGAGCTTGAAACTGTGTGAGGATTCAGAGACAAGGGTTGTTGGCTGAATCAGAACCTCAACAAACGGAATTTTGAAATTCTGAAGCAGGCCATTTGGTGTTTGCAGTCAGTGTGCATTCAATCGGACACTGTTTGACAAACGGATTGAAGCATCAGCTTTCCAAGGTAGAGCGACCTCAGAACAGTTGATTTGGCCAGCCAGAGAGCTGTGAAAAGCAAGCCAAGATCAAAGTTGTGAGAAAAATCCTGGCCTAGGGTTTGGAAGTAGAAAAGCGAAGTTTTCTCTCTATATTGATCTGTTTTTGAAGCTGTAAAAGCCTGTAGGAGGGCGCCCTAGCAGTGCGAACTAGATCAGAAGAGGCCGTGGATAGCCGCGACCCAGAGAGAGAGAGATGATTGAGGATTCTTAAGGGAAGCCATAGTTGGGAAGAGAGAGAGCGGGTGGTCGCGAGCAGGGAGGTTGCGGACAGATCGCGCGACGTGAAGGTAAGTGGCAACTCCGTGTATAGAAGTGTGTCGCGGCTCCAGGGATGTGGTTCAATGCCCAAAAGAAGTCTAGATCGTTGGGCACGTTGTTGGGAGTTGACGACTAAGTGCATTTCGGAAGGCGACACCGATTTGGCTTTCAAATTGGTGGAAAAGCGGCGAGTGGCCTGGTAAGGGAAAAAGTGCAGGTCATTATTTTCCTTCTGACATCACTGTTGGCCTCGACATACTGTTTTTAGCCTATGACAGAATTTTCAAGCAGTTATGCGATGGCAAACATGGGAGAGTCCATTTTGAGTGAAAGTAGCAAATTGGACGGGATTTCCAACTATGCAGTGTGGAAATTCAAAATGAAAAACATACTGATGGAGAAAGACATGTGGAAAGTCGTCACAGGTGATGAGAGAAGGCCGCCGAATGAAGCGGATATCAAAGTGTTCGACAAAAAGATGAGGAAAGTTTTGACCTTCATTAACTTGTCAGTGAAGGATCACATCATTACCCGCATTTGTGATGTTGTTACACCCAGACAGGCATGGGATGTGCTAAAGGAGCAGTTCGAGACGCCAAATCCATCAAGAATCATGTTTCTGAAGTCAAAGCTGAATAGTGCCCGAATGGAACAAGGAGAGCACATTCAGACGTACATGACCAAAATCAAGACAATGAAGGATGAACCGCATTCTATTGGTGAGCGCATACGTGACGTGGAGCTGGTGCACAATGCATTGTGTGGCATTGCAAAACCCTATCAGATGTTTGTGAGTGGAATAGCATCAAGAGAAAGATTGACAACCTTTGATGAGCTCACGAGAATCTTGATGCAGGAAGAGCAACGACGAGAAATGGTGAAAGCTAGACTTCAAAATACTGACAATCAGGCACTTGCAACACGCCAAAAACAAGGCAAGGGCTCAGAAGAAGTTTTTTGATGAAGATTCTGGAATTAGATATACTGAGAATATATGCAACTACTTCTTCTACATTTATTACAACCGCCTCATAACTATAATTGTATGTACAATGTAGGCGGACTGTCAACGCGAAGTCGTTGGGTCAGATTTTAGACCGACAGTGTTCAAAAATTACATAGGTTTGGATTTTATACAAAGGATAAAAAATATATACTTTTTCAAAAAATATGTTGTGGGTCGAATTTCCCGGGGTCGAAACAGCCCACTTCCGGCCCTCTTCTTTTCCCCTCCCCTTTTGAGCTCTCTGTTGGATTATTCTCCTGATTATCGACTAATCATTTTTAATCTTCATCCACTACATTATCTAGCTCTGTAGTTTTATGCATGTTTCTACACAGTCTGCAGAAATACTCATGAATCACTCAATTCATCATGATCAACTGGCCATTAAGATCTACGACCTAATTAGCTGTCCTACTGGACTTGTTGTATTTTTACTAAGCACAAATAGCTGATCATACTTCTATTATTTTCAATCAAGTATCGGCTCTCTCAAGATTTCATCTTGAACACTCTTGAGCATTCTAGCTCAATTAAGTTAGAGTTTATTTAGAGTTTAGCTATTAGCGCTTAGTGCTTATCAACGGAAGTGCAAATTCAGATAGAGATCTTCAGCTACTCATAGATAACTTAGAGTATGTGGTTTCTATCCGCAATTGTCTTGTGCTGATCATCATCTATTTCATGTTGAATCAATCTATCCTTTATTGCGTTTAGTATAATATATGAATGCATGCATCTCTGTGATAGTTTTGTAGCTGATAAATCTCATATTGCTTTTGTTTGATAATTCATTGTTTGGCTACGTAATCATTGTAGTAGTACTAACAATTTCAAAGCTAGTTACTATAAGATTGAACGTGACTTCTATCATTATAATTTGTTCAATATTGATAGGCGTAGTCATGCATTAAGAAAGCAGGATCCATTCTGTTGTGCTCGATAAGTCGTTCACAAGCTTCGACTTGTCGTTATTGCATTATCACCTCTTTCCGACACTCTCCATCTTGCAGGTCTTCCATCTATTCTAAAGAAGTCTACACTAATGGGCCTTTAGCTGGACAGTGTTCTTGATTTTCTCATTTTCCTCCATTTGCCTTTTTCCAATCCCGAAGATCTCCCCAATGAGTTATTCCCTTGCATGACATTTTCTTGGAAACCTTTGCTTCCCTATCCCCCAAAGTCAAGTGGCCTATGACTGACCAGCAACTAAGTTCCAAGAGTCTCCCTTCCTGCCTCATATCCTTCTCCCTCCACAACAACATGTGACCCACCTTACTCCATCTTTGTGACATGGCTCTGAATAAGTCACTACCCTTGCCTCTAAAGTGCCAATCCAAGATCAGGAGGTCCCAAAGTCTCCAACCCTTCCAACTAGGGACATGAGTGATGGGAGCAACTTAGAAGGAAGAACGAGAATGGAGAAGAGAGCAGGAATATTGCGGAACAGCTCTCCCGTTCTAATCGGCTGCTAGGTGCAAAAACAGTCTAATAGACAGTTTATGCTAAAGATAATAATAGCTCATACTCTAAAACAAGAGTACAATCCACCGAAGAGATTAGAGATGGTTTGTGTGTGATACTACTGAAATCAAATTCAATGTGAAGTATAGTTCTAAAACAAATGGAAGAGCAGTATGATATCGTGAGTTCCTCAGGCATCAAAGACAGCCATCGTCTGATCAGAAACTGAGGAGTCGTAGACGTCCATGTTCTGATCAGAGTGAGTATACAAGCGTGATCAAACAACAATGAAAGTGCATTCAATCACAACAAGCATTCATCTACGTTGTACATAGATAAAAACGTGTTGCTGCTATATTACACTGAAGCACAATACAAATAACAATTACAACAAAAAATTGATGGCGTAATTGGGAGGCTCAAATAATATGTCTCATGGACGGAGCAACCAATAATCTGTGCTTGAATGATCTATTTATAGATTTCATTCGTGTATTGATTACATTGAATGTTTGTCACCTAATTGAGAAAGTTGTTGTACTTGGAAGTATATGGCTTCTATGAAAACTATACATAGTGTATACGGTCAACAAATTAGGATCGTTGACGCGGACGAGGACGTCGCAAATCTTTGTCACTTCGCATGGTGTTTCACAAAATGACATGGGAATGAACCTCGTTCATTTTAGACGACCTTCAGCATTCTTCTCTCTCTTCGGGTTTTTTGCGAAAAAGACGAAGGTGTCCTGAATAAGTTTAAGGCATCCTTAGAAAGTTGAAGGTGCCCTCAGAAAAGCGAAGGTCTCTGTAACAGTGTGGCTTTCTCGCGTTCTTCGAGAAATTGCGAAGAATCTGAAGGTATCTTAAAAACAACTTTAAGGTGCCCTTAGAAAGTTGAAGGTGCCTTCAGAAAAGCGAAGATGTCTTAACAGTAACTTTCTCGCACTTTTCAAAAACAAGCGAAGAAGCCGAAGGTACCTTTAAAACAACTTCAAAAGGTTGGCGAAGGTGCCTTTAACAGTTTAACGCTTAAAAATAGAGGACCTTCTAAAATTTTCTCTCTCTTACATTTTTCAGAAAAATGTGAAAAAAGGTGAAGGTGTTGGAAAAGTTAAACTGTTGAACTGTGAACAAGTTGATTTCTTCAAAAATAATTGAACAGAAGAAGTCGAAGGTAAGTGTTGCAGTTTTCGGAAAGTGCGAAAAATGCGAACTGCGACACTTAGTGTATTTCTGCAGACTGTTCAGAAATAATGTAAATCTGCAGACTTGTTCTAAATACAAGTTTTGTGGAAGTCCTTGAAGATGGCCAAGTCTCCAATGACTTTAAGTTATTAAACTTAACATCTGAACTTAAAATTATGATGGGATTGGTTACCCTTTGTTGGAGATCAGCCGGAAATCCATTGTAGACGTCCTTCAAGTAATTGGTTGTCTAAGTTATGATTCATCAAGGAGGCAACTGTGGCCTTAATTTCCAACAGTCCCCCTTAAGGTCACGGTTGGTGCCTTGGTAACTTTGTCAAGTTCAGCATGTTGAAGAACTTCTTATGCTTGATCATGGGAAGTGCTTTGATGAAGATGTCTGCGACCATTTCTGTTGTGGAGCGGTATTGAAGGATCACTTGCCCTAAGAAGACTTTCTCCCGAATGAAATGATACTACATTTCTATGTGCTCGGATTTTCCATGAAATCTGGGATTCAGTGATAGTGAAATACAGCTCATGTTGTCACACAAAATGGTGGTAGCATTAAACTGCGTGTGATGTAAGTCACGATGTAACAATTTGATCCATCTAGCTTCTTTTGAAGCTTGACATGCTGCGATGTACTCTGCCTCCATTGAAAAAAGTGCGACTGATTTCTGCTTCCTTGAATTCCACGAAATCGGTCCCCCAGCCAGATAGAAACAGAACCCAGAGGTAGATATTCTAGTAGAGATTGTTCCTGCCCAATATGAGTCGGATAGCCTCGTAGGACAAGTGGGCCGATAGCATTTTCATCGTAACATAAGATGTGATCTAAACTTCCCTGAATATATCTCATCACTCTCTTCAATGCTTTCCAATGAGAGATCATGGGATTAGACATGAATTGACTTAACGTGCTACCAGTATATGCTAAATCTGGTCTAGTACACAACACTGCATACATTAGAGATCCGATTAGTGAATCATAAGAGTACTTAGATAAGTCGAGTACTTCACTATCAGTCTCAGCGCAAGAGGGTCTAGTCAAATCTATAATTGGATCCATTGGTGTATCAATTGGTTTGCAATCATACATATGAAAATTTTCTAAAATGCCTTTTAGATATGCATGCTGACTAAGATAGATCTTCTTCTGAAGTCTGTCTCTAGTAATGTGAATTTCTAGCAAAGAATGAACAGCTCCTAAATCAGTCATGTCAAATTCCTTTGACAGATCACTCTTAGTGGTGCGCAGAAGAGAAGTGTCGTTAGACAAAATAAACGCATCATCTACGTAAAGAACTATGTGAACTGAATTGGTGCCTATATGATTTGAATAAACATTACACTCAGCTGAATTGTTTGCAAATTTCAATTGAATGAGATAAGAGTTGATTCTATCAAACCATGCTCTTGAAGTCTGTTTCAGACCGTAGATCGCTTTGTGCAGCTTGCACACTTTGTGCTCTTGGCCTTTGACTTCGAATCCTTCCGGTTGGAAGGTATACAACTCCTCTTCAATGTTGTCATTGAGAAATGTTGTCTTGACATACATTTGGTGCATTTTGAGGTCTTTGGCAGCTGCTAATGCGATCAAAGTTCTGATTGACTACATCTAATGGCTGACACCAGGCTTGTGTCCATGCCAAACTTCATAAGGAATTTTGCTGTTGTTATAATTGTATCGGTTACATGTTTTTTTGTATTAATTGCTGCATAATAGGAGATAGGGGATCTCATGCATATGGATATGTTAGATAAGTATCGATGCATCCAGCGTTGAATACACATATTTCTCAAGCATTGCTTGTGTTTTGATATGAACACAAACACGAAAAAATAGAAAACATACACATCAATAATACTTAATGTTATTTACAAAGGTTTGTACACGAGAGAGGCCATTACACACACATGCCTATGGTTTCTTTGATGTTGTAAAGATATGAGGGTGTGTCAACAATCAGAAATGCAACATCAAGCATTCACCATAAACAATCACCAAGTAGGGAGACGGAAGAAGAACACGGAATATCACTCTATCACGCTGCTACATACTGAATGTAAAATGTACATGTAAACCCTGAACCCTGATAGAGAGGGAGAACCTAGGAGTAGACTACTGGACTAGCCAACGGCTAGTTACAGCTAGTAATAAAGTACATCGTAAATAGTAACTAAGAAGTGTAACAATGAAGTTTATCATTGATTCCTAACAGGGTGAAAGAGCTCTCAGCCTATGGGTGATGGGCGTTCTGGACACAAACACATATAGGAAGAAACATAAAAAACCGAAACGTAATTTTCTCTAGCTCCAACTCCAGTTTCAGACGCATAAATTCTATCTCCAAATCCAGCATAAACTCCATCTCCATCTCAGCCTCCAGTATTATTTCGATCTAAAGCTCCAAGTCCTCATTTATGGCTCTCTTTTGATTTATCCTTGTAGATTTACATCATCCAAGATCAAGTACGTTACTGCTACAATCAAAGTGCATGATACGAAAATGCACTTGAACTTGTAAATCAGTTATAGGAGGGGGGGGAGAGAGAGAGAGAGAGAGAGAGAGAGAGAGAGAGAGAGAGAGAGAGAGAGAGAGAGAGAGAGAGAGAGAGAGAGAGAGAGAGAGAGAGAGAGAGAGAGAGAGAGAGAGAGAGAGAGAGAGAGAGAGAGAGAGAGAGAGAGAGAGAGAGAGAGAGAGAGAGAGAGAGTATATGTTTTGTATCATTGAAAAGGCCATTTTATTTTCATAGGCGAAAGTTTAGATAATACTCTTATAATAATCATTTTTTCATTAGAATCATAAATAACAAATCCATTCTATTTGAATTGAAAACCAAATTAATTTAAATATGATGATGAAGATAAATTTTAGAACAAAATTATGCCTTGTTTTTTTTTATTTTGTAGATTTTAATTCATAGATAGAGAAACAGTGGTTGGCAAAGATGGTTTTGGAAAAGTATTAGGTAATTAAAAGCTCAAAGGTATTATGAATTGTATACAAAAAGAATTCAATTTTTTGAGAAAGGAAAAACGTATTAGAGATATTTGGAAACATCACAAATTATGCTCGTACTTGAAAGAAATCAATTGAAATATAAGCTACTATTGTTATGACTTATAGAAAACTTGTCTTGAATGATGCCCTACTGCAACACAATTATAATAGATAACATCCGTTCTATTCCTCAAATCAATAGGCTTTTCTTCAATTGATATATATTTTTGTGCTGAAACGAATTTTCTTGATCCAACTTTACAAGTAAAATTTGATCTTTGCTAATTATTGTTATCAATATTTTCAACTTAGACTTTGGACACAAGTTCATTTGTTTTGACTGAGTTTTCCTATCCAAAGATAGAGAGCATCGTAAAACAAATGTGAGTTTCATTAAGAATTTAAAAAGATCATTATTGTTATTCATCAGAAAAGAAATCATTGATCATAGATTGTATTTCGTTTACTGATTTTATCTTCCATTTGTTTTATTGCACTTCGCAAAACATATTTTATTTTATTTATTTGAAAAAACATTGAGAGAGCTTTGTAGAATATTTGAAATATTCTCACAATGTTAGCATCTTTTAGAAAAAGTCAATTGTTAGAAAGTCATCTATTTGATCGAGTGTAAGATGGCAAAAAGAGAGGTGGCGATTTTTCTCTCAATTTTATAAACTAGGAGATTCGCCTTTTTCCCAAATGCCAATGCAATGTGAAAAATGAAATTCGAGATTGCGAACTACAAATTGCCATGGAATATTTCAAATAATCTACAAAGCTCGACTAATGTTCTTTCAAACAATAGTTTTTTATCTATATATATCGAATTTGAATCATGAACATACCATACATATTTTTATGTTCAATTAAAGTTTTTCATGATTTAGTACTTTTTTTTTCATATTCTTACAAATATAAAAAAATGATATGTTTTGAAAATAATTATAACTCAATTTTGTAAATTATAGCAAAAAAAAAAACTAAAAATCAAAATTGTCAGTCTATTTTTCTAATGATTGCCGTTTTGAATTTTTTTTTTAAAATTGAAAATCAAAAATCATTATGAAAATCGTGATTCAATGCTCATTTCACATTTGATAAGGCTAATCTTCAATTTTGGATGTAAGGATACAATTGTTGAACAAGAAGCTCATATCAACCTTCTAATAAAGTACTTATTGGTGAAATGTTTCTTGGTATCAATTTTGTACGATAATAATATGTATTTCAAGAGATTGAATATTACATTCACTCTAACAAATATTCATAAGCGGTGAAATTATGTTTCTAAGATAAATTACAGTTGTTCTTCGATTCGACACTATTAGGCTCAAATTATTGATTCTTAGTCTTTTTTTGTTGAACAACCACGTTGTCATCTCAATTGATGAGAAATGAGTTCCAAAATAAACTACTAATGTCATGAGCTACAAGACGATTTGAATTCTATTATTATGTGAATGAACTCTGCTACAAGGCGTCATCACTGTAGTGTGTAATTTGATTTTTGCTAATTACTGTTATTACACAGGTTCATATGTTTCGACTGAGTTATCTTATTGAAAGATAGAGAGGATCGTAAAACAAATTTGAGTTCCATTAAGAATTTAGAAACATCATTATTGTTATTCATCAAGAACCAAATTATTGATCATTGATTGTATTTTTTTTATTGATTTTATCTTCTATTGTTTTATTGTACTTTGTAAGACATATTTTTTATTTATTTTTATAAAACATTGAGCGAGCTTTGTAGAATATTTGAAATACTCTCACAATACTAGTATTTGTTAGAAAAAGTCAGTTGTTAGAAAGCCATCTATTTATACTCAAAGCTTTCAAGATTCTATATGAGATACGATTTAATTCTTAACCTAATCAACCTAAGCTTATTTATTGGATGATACAAAAATGACCCATGAGTCGAACTTAACAACGGTAATAAAAAAAATGTCAAAGAGATTGAATACTACACTAATCCTAACAAATATTCATAACTGGGAAATTATATTTGTACGATACATTACAGTTGTTCTTCAATCAGACACAGTTAAGCTCAAGTTATTGATTCTTAGTCTTTCTTTATTGAAAAAACAAATTCTCCTCTCAATTGATGGGAAATGAGTTCCAAAATTAACTACTAATGTCATGAGCTATAGGACGACTTGGATTACGTTATTGTGCGAATGAATTATGCTAAAAGGCATCACTAGTGTAGTGTGTGATTGATAGTATGACTAACACTCATGGGTTTAATCGAAAAAAAAATAAAATATTTATGGAATGTGAAACTATAGGCGTTGATTTCATGCATATCGATGCTCGACAACATGCCATGTGGCTATGCTCTTTGAGCAGATAGCACGAATTCAGGTATAGGACAAAATTGTAAACAAGGTTGGCTTCTGTTAAAAATTAAGGAACATTATTATTGCTACTGGTCAAGAGAAATATTCTTAATCATAGATTGTCTTTTGTTCACACATTTCATCTTCCAATTGCTTCGTTGCAATTTGCAATGCAGATCGTTCATTATTTGGAAGCAATATTTGTCATTGGCCATCTACAATTTGTTTGCTAGAGTTCCCTGACATGGAATTAAGTCTTTGCTACCTACTACTTCTGGAAAACAAGGTTTGTTCACCAATTTTTGCTACAAATACACGAAGATATGTGATAGAAAGAAAGAACTTGCTGAAATCATCGGCACATGGACTAGATTACTGTAGGAGATGGATTCTTATTAACACATCACATGACTGGTAGGATGAGCTATTCAATCGAGAGAAAATATCTGTGATTTTGTGAATCTCTTTGATCTACTGTGTCGTATAAAACAATTGACTCTATATCTGATATCGATCTATGGAAATAAATATCTTCTACCACTCTACGAAATCAAAAGACATAAGCTACTGTACATAGCAATTCACTGTATGAACACTCATTGAGTACATGAAGATGGTTGTACATTCTCCTAGCAACAGTTCCACAATTAGAGAGTCCCACAAAAAATTCCACTTTGGCAAAATAAGCAATTGGTCAGAACATGTAGTAGTGAAATTACTACAATTGTCTTATTTTAGAAGGCCTGAAAGAAGCCTGAAGGAAACTACCAAATCAATGCATCAATGGCGTCACAAGTTTGAAGAAACTATCCAAGTTACCATTTAGTTCCTAGTTCGAATTCTAGATTTTTGATATTTAACTCTATTTTGTAAATTATATAAAAAAAAACTATAAATTAAAATTGTCAATCTATTCTTCTAATGATTGTCGTTTTAAAGTCTTTTTGTACTCCTGTCCAGGAATTTATACTAATCCAAATACTGCAGAGTTTCACATATGTTCAAAGCTAACCCAACTAGCAATCCTTTTCCATGCAAATAAATATCTTATACCACTCTACGAAATCAATAAGCTACTTGTACATGGCAGTCTATTGTATGAACAATCATTGAGTAGATGAAGATGGTTGTAGATTCTCTTAACAAAAGATCCGCAATTTGAGAGTCTTACAAAGAATACGAGGTGGAGGGGAGGGGAGCATGGAGCAAGTTACCATTTAGTTCCTAGTTTGAATTGTCGATTCCTGACCTTTTCTAATTGAAGGGACAAACCATGCTTACATTTAATAGAAAGTCAAATTAAATATAAACTATTATCGTTACGACATATAGAATGGCTTGAATTATGTTATTCTCGAAATGAATTGTAATACTCGAAAAGAAACGAATTTGAAAACACATATTAACCTCTTGAACCAAATTCTACTGAAATACTCTCATAATCTCTACATGGAATCTCATAATTTCTCCTCCCTCACAAGCACATAAAAACTTCAGAACAATTGTAATTTTGTATTGTTTTGAAAAACATGTTTGGAAAATACCTGAAACATTTGACAAGTTCTGACTTTCCGAGTCTCTAAGATGCGTATCAAAATTCGGAATCACAGAAGTCTACTTGTAAAGAGTTGCAAGCACTGGTGTAGCACGAAAACTTGGATACAATAGAGTTTCGAATTGATTCTTTCTGAGACAAAGATGAGTTTTGCAGTAAGCTATCCGTTTGAGTAAAAAAACATGTGCATTTCAATAAGAGAGATTTTCAACAAATAAATTTCAGTGACAGTAATAGTCCATGCAAAAATAGCTGCATTTTATATTTTCAATTTAGAAACTACCATGAAATTCGAAACAAATTTCAGTCCGTAAACTGACAGTGCATACACAAACAACTCCATTTCATAGCTCTGATTTTCAATTCACACTAACATTGAAATGATGCATGGGATTTTTATTTTTTTATGGGAGAGGCACACAATTTTCAGGTAGGGAAGCGCCTCCCTTTCCTTTGTAAAACAAAAGCAAAGAATGATTTTATGCAATATGGTATCCTTGCTAGGGGAGATGGATACACCATGTGATGCGTGCATAAATGTCACGACGCTAGGGGCAATGAGTACATACATGCATACATATGGGGACTTACGTATTTGGTATCCCTTGGTGAGGGTGACTAATATGATATGTATGCAATAATGAGTATGCATCACCCAAGCACATTGGAGATCCCTCTTTGCATGTGATGGGTACACAAGTGATTATTCACATACGCCTCACCCTCATACGCACATAAATTCACATATAAGGTAACCCTCATTTAGGGTGACAAGTATGCATGTATGTGGACTTACATATATATGGCATCTCTCAAATCAAGTTATTAATACAACATGTAATTGTAGATGCATATCACCTTAGTAGAGGCAACACGTGCATATGCTACATGCCACATCCCTCCCTCCCACGATAGCTCGTATACATAGATGTGATGGGGAGCCATTTTTACAATTTTGTCTTATACCCAAGTTTCAGCTCTCTGCTCAAAGAGCGAGCCATGTGGCAGTTTCTGGAGCGTAGGTATCTATGAAAATCAAAGCCTATGATTTTATGATTCATAAATAGAAAGTTGTGTGCACAAATTTGTAAATCTATGACAATCCAGGTGCATGTCTCTGTCACAAAGCTTTTACATGTCTTTGTGCTTTCTGTGGATTGGCGGTTTGTGATGTTTGCCATGTCTTTCTAGTTGTTTGCATATTTTCTTGCTCTTCTGCATGCAATCCTTCATTCTGACATGAGGTAGACATATGAGAACCGCATGAAGGTTTTGAAAAGCAAGAGGGAAGCGTCACGATCTAAGTAGTGTGCTTCTATTTGCACAATAGTGATCACTCTACACATACGTTTGCGAGCTTGTTCAAGAACGTTCTGGATCATAGTCAATTTTCTTATGCGACCTGTTCAAACATGCGCCTGAAGCTGTTTCTCATCATCATTTCAACAACATCTGGTTAGCGATCAGTAGCCTGCACATACGTTCTAGATTTCGATCAATTTTTTGGTCGGAGTTGTTCAAACACACGCATGAATCACATGAAAATTGCCCTATTAGCAAGCCCTCGGGTCTACAGCTTCATTAACTATAAAGGTATTCGTCGATATGTTATACTTGTGTTTGGTCAGTTCAATTCCGGATTTGATACACTACTACGTTTTACATCTTTCTATTTATGTTGATTAGCACTTACAACAGACGTGCAGATTTTGTTATTCATTTCAGCTGCATCTGGTTAGCGATCAACAGGCTGTCAGAGAACGAATCAGTTTATTGCCACAACAACGATCAATTTGCAAGCTTGTTTTCTCTACCGACATGTTTGTTGGCATATCCTCTGTCTCCATCTATTGTGAAAACATAAATCGTATCTTCTGTTGTGCTTCTTATTTTCTCTTTCTCGAGTAAATTGCAATCTTTCAGAGGTTGCATCCCACTTTCTAAATCATGAATCTGAATTGAATGTTGTCTTTCTGTTTGTTTGGTGCCAATTAATCTGGCTTTTTGAAATGCGACTTGATTTGCATGCAATGTTAGTGTGAAAATTGAAAATCAGAGCTCTGAAATGGAGTTGTTTGTGCATGCACTGTCAGTTTACAGACTGAAAGTTGTTTCGAATTTCATGATAGTTTTTGAATTGAGAATATGAAATGCAGTTGTTTTTGCATGGATTGTTACTGTCAGAACTGAAATTTATTTGTTGGAAGTTTTTTTGATCTGTGATTAGTTTAGAGTTATGTTGTAATCAGATGGATAGTTTCTTGCAAAACTTTCATGGTAGTTTCTAAATTAGAAATCTGAAATGCACGTGTTTTTCTACTCAGACGGACAGTTTCATGCAAAACTCATCTTTGTCTCATTAAGAATCCATTCGAAGCTCTGTTGTATCCAAGTTTTCATGCTACACCATCGATTGCAACACTTTGCAAGTAGATTTGTGTGATTGTGAATTTTGATACGCATCTTAGAGACTCGTAAAGTCAGAACTTGTCAAATTTTTCATGTATTTTCCAGCCATGTTTTTCAAAACAATACGAAATTACAATTGTTCTAAAATTTTTATGTGCATGAGAGGGAGGAAAAATTATGAGATTCCATGTAGAGATTATGAGGCTATTTCAGTAGAGTTTGTTTCAAGAGGTTAATATGTGTTTTCAAAATCGTTTATTTTTTAATATTACGATTCATTCCGGGAATAGCAGAATTCAAGCCGTTCTATACGTCATAACAATAATAGTTTATATCTCAATTAATTTTCTATTAAATGTAAGCACGGTCTGTCCCTTCAATTAACAAAGATCAAGAATCGACAATTCAATCTAGAAACTAAATGGTAACTTGTATGGCTCCATGCACCCCCCCCCCCTTTTGAATTTTTTGTAAGACTCTCAAATTGCAGATCTTTTGTTTAGAGAATCTACAACCATCTTCATCTACTCAATGATTATTCATATAGTAGACTGCCATGTACAAGTAGCTTATGCCTTTTGATTTTGTAGAGTGGTATAAGATATTTATTTGCATGGAAAAGAATTGCTAGTTGGATGAGCTTCGAACATATATGAAACTCTACAATATTCGGATTAGTATAAATTTTTTGGACAGGAGTACAAAAAGATTTCAAAATAATAATCATTAGAAGAATAGATTGACAATTTTAATTTATAGTTTTTCACAGCCTCCATCCAGATGCAGCTTGCTACTTCGTGCAGGAACCAAATTCAGTTTCAGAGGCAATGTCTACAAGTGATACTGATCATTGGAAAGCAGCAATGGACCCGGAATTTGATTCTTTGACGCAGAATCAAACGTGGATAGTCACTGAGCTGCCAAAGGATGGAAAAACAATCCCATGCAAATGGATTTTCAAAGCGAAGTATGATGCTGAAGGAAGGCTAAATCGATACAAGGCCAGGCTGGTTGCCAAAGGTTATTCCCAGATTCTAGATATGGACTATTTTGAAACCTTTATCCCAGTTGTCAAACATGCTCCGATTAGATTACTACTCTCCTTTGTAGCTGCAGCAGATCTCGAAGTCCATCAGACCGCTTTCCTCGATGGGACCATTGAAGAGAAAATTTTCATGGCACAACCTGAAGGATACGAGCTGAAGGGCAAGCAACACCTTGTATGCAAAATACACAAGACACTTTATGGGCTGAAATAGTCACCCAGAGCCTGGTTCCAAAAGATAAATGCATTTCTCATTGAGAGTGGTTTTACTCCAAACTCAACAGACTCGAACGTCTACTTCAAGTCTATATCGAACTTCTTCATCATCATCACTCTCTATGTGGATGATACACTACTATTCAGTAACGATATGAATTTGATGAAAAAAACGAAATGCATGCTAGCCAAGGAGTACAAGATGACTAACATAGGTCATGACATGGGTCCAGCACTATTGTCTCAGAATCAAAATTTTCTGAATTCGAACCAGCCGACTGTTATTCATCAGCTAATAGAGATATCTTACCAATGTGTTGGAAAGGTATGGAATGGCAAACCAAGTCAATTTTCACTTGACCCAGGACTGAAGCTATCAAAGGAGCAATCTCCTCAAACTGAGACAAAAAAGGAGGAGATGAAGAAATATTGATTCCACTCCATCATCGGCTCATTGATATATGCAATGTCGACTAGACCTTGCATACTCAATCAGCTCACTCAACTAGTTCCTGTCAAATCCGGCCATGATGCATTGGAAAGCACTTTTGAAAGTCATGAAGTACATCCAAGCAACCAAATAGCTCAACATCTGCTATGGAGACAGCCAAGCTGCCAATATTCTTGAAAGGATACATAGATGCAGATTGGACAGAGGACATTGATACCAAAAGATCGACTTTTGGATTTGTATTTTTATACAATCAAGGTCCAATCTCTTGGAACAGTAGAAAGCAGACCTCAGTGGCATTATTCTCAACGGAATTGTAATATATTGCTGCCATGAATGCTACAAAGGAGACAATTTGGCTGAGGCATCTGCTAGCAAAAATCGACCTTGCACAGTCACATCCAACAACTATTTTCTGTGACAATAAAAGTGCCATTGCTGTCTCTCTCTCTCTCTCTCTCAATCCGAGATTTCATTCACGAAGCAAGCATATCAAAATCAGGTATCATTATTTAAAGGAGAAAGTGCTAAGCAAGGAGATTTCACTGGTCTACTGCATGACAAAAATTATGGTAGGAGATTATTTTACAGAGGCCCTCTCTAAGGAGCATCATCTCAGATTCAACGACATATTAAATATGAAGATCAAGACCTTCCAAGATCCACATTAAGGGAAGGTGTTGGATTTCAATGCTCAAATCCATTTATTAATGAGCATCTTGAAAGATGTATAGAAGGTTGGAAAAAACTGTTATGTTCGAATTTTTTCGACCCAATGTTAATCCCATCAAAAAGGGATTTTTTGAACGTGTTCGGTTCTGAATTTTCTATACGTGTTCAGTTCGAATTGGTTCTGAATTTTCTAACCCTGGTTCAATTTGTGAAAAAAATCTGAACCTTTGTATAAAATCCGACCATATGTAATTTTCAATACTGTCGATTGCAAAAATCCGACCCAACGACTTCACGTGATAGTCCATGTACATGCATTAACTGTATGAGGCGGTTGAAATAAAGGAACCAAAAAGTTAGTTGTAGATATTTTGTAGCATATCTATCCAAAAATCTTCATCAGAAAACTCCTTATGATAATTGTATTTTTGATCAATCAGATTAATTTGTACCAGCGTTATCTCGCTCAACAAGCTGAAGCAATAACTTCAAGCCATTGTACTCAATAATCAGAGTGCGATTTGTTCTGCAGATGTTATTGGCAATTGCACATTTGTTTGATCAGTCGTTTGAACTATCTTGCTGCTAACTGTTGCATTTCCGATCCATTTATCTAACTCACTCCCAACTTCCGCACAACCCACTGACTTTCGACATTTTTTAAAATACTAACATTGTGAGAATATTTCAAATATTCTACAAAGCTTGCTCAATGTTTTTTCAAATAAAAAAAAAATGTCTCACAAAGTGCAATAAAACAAATAGAAGATAAAATCAATAAACAAAATACAATCAAAGAATCAATTCGATGTTGTGATGTATCCAAGTTTTCGTGCTACACCAACGATTGCAACAGTTTGCAAGTAGACTTGTGTGATTGTGAATTTTGATACGCATCTTAGAGACTCAGAAAGTCAAAACTTGTCAAATGATTCAGGTATTTTTTAAACATGTTTTTCAAAACAATACGAAATTACAATCGTTTTGAAGTTTTATGTGCATGTGAGGGAGGAGAAATTATGAGATTCCATGCAGAGATTAGGAGAGTATTTCAGTAGATTGGTTCAAGAGGTTAATACGTGCTTTCAAAATCGTTTCTTTTCGAGTATTACGATTCATTTCAAGAATAACAGAATTCAAGCCGTTCCATACGTCGTAACAATAATAGATTATATTTCAGTTGATTTTCTATGAAATGTAACAAAGATCAAGAATCGACAATTCAAACTAGAAACTAAATGGTAACTTGTATGGCTCCATGCCCCCCCCCCCCCTTTCGAATTCTTTGTAAGACTCTCAAATTGCAGATCTTTTGTTAAGAGAATCTACACCCATCTTCATCTACAATGATTGTTCATACAATAGACTGCCATGTACAAGTAGCTTATGCCTTTTGATTTCGTAGAGTGGTATAAGATATTTAGTTGCATGGAAAAGGATTGCTAGTTGGGTGAGCTTTGAACATATGTGAAACTCTACAGTATCCGGATTAGTATAAATTCCTGGACAAGAGTACAAAAAGATTTCAAAACGACAATCATTAGAAGAATAGATTGACAATTTTAATTTATAGTTTTTTTTTTTTCGATATAATTTACAAAATAGAGTTAAAGATCAAAAATCTAGAATTCGAACTAGGAATTAAATGGTAACTTGTGATGACATTGATGCGTTGATTTGGTAGTTTCCTTTAGGCTTCTTTCAGGCCTTCTAAAATAAGACAATTGTAGTAATTAAACTATTGCATGCTTTGACCAATTGCTTATTGGCAGTTTCTGGAGCGTAGGTATATATGAAAATCAAAGACTATGATTTAATAATTCATAAATAGAAAGTTGTGTGCGCAAATTTGTAAATCTTCGACGATTGATCTGCGTGTCTCTGTTTCAAAGCTTTTACATGTCTTTGTGCATTATGTGGGTTGGCGGTTTGTGATGTTTGCCATGTCTTTCTGGTCGTTTGCATGTTTTCTTGCTCTTCTGCATGCAATCCTTCATTCTGGCATGAGGTAGACATATGAGAACCGCATGAAGGTTTTGAAAAGCAAGAGGGAAGTGTCGCGATCTGAGTACCGTGCTTCTATTTGCACAATAACAATCACTCTGCACATACATTTGCGAGTTTGTTCAAGAACGTTCTGGATCACGGTCAATTTCTTGATGCAACCTGTTCAAACACGCGCCTGAAGTTGTTTCTCATCATCGTTTCAACATCATCTGATCAGCGATCAACAGCCTGCACATACGTTCTAGATTTCGATCAATTTTCTGGTCAGAGCTATGTTCAAACACGCGCCTAAATCATGTGAAAATCGCCCTGTTAGCAAGCCCTCAGGTCTACTACTTCGTTAACTATAAAGGTATTCGTCGATACGCTCTACTTGTGTTTGGTCAGTTCAATTCCGGATTTGACACACTACTACGTTTACGTCTTTCTATTTAGGTTAATATGCACTTACAACGGACGTGCAAATTTTGTTATTCAGCTGCATCTGGTTAGCGATCAACAGGCTGTCAGAGAACGAATCAGTTTATTGCCACAGCCGCGATCAGTTTGCAGGTGCGTTTTCTCTACCGACAGCTTTGTTGGCATATCCTCTCTCTTTGTCTGTTGTGAAAATGAAAATTGTATCTTCTGTTGTGTTTCTTGTTTTCTCTTTCTTGTGCAAATTGCAATCTGTCAAAGGTTGCATGCCACTTTCTAAATCATGAATCTGAATTGGATGTTGTCTTTTTGTTTGTTTCTTGATTTAAATTTTTTTACGTCAAAAGAAAAAGCGTTTAGGCTTGAGGAAGTTTTCTCCTCTTTTATATTGTCTCATGCACCTTGGAGTGCCCAGTATTTTTTTCAAACTTAAAATATAGGTTTTGAAAACAGACAATGTGGGGTCGCGGAGAAATGGCCATAAAGAGAGAGAGAGAGAGAGAGAGAGAGAGAGAGAGAGAGTGAGTGAGTGTCCTCGTTTTCGCGGCTACTAGCATTATGAATGCTATGGCATCCTCTTCTCCGTTCAGGCTCGCAACGCCGAATCCTGCTTCAACTCCCTCCTTCTCTTTCTCCACCTTCACTACTCCCCAGCAGCAGCAGCAGCAACAACAACAGCAGCTGCTGCTGCTGCTGCAGCAGCAGCAGCAGCAGTCGCCATTAATGCAGCAAGTTCCCGGAAGCATTGCAGCCCCTTCGGCTTCCGCACAACAGCAAGTTCATCTCTTTACCAACGACAGAACGCCTCTTTCATACCAATCCAAGTGGTCTGATGTTCATCCTGACTCCCAGCAAGTGCTGCTTCAGATCGAGTGAGCCATTACTCATAAACCTTTTGTTCAATGTGGTTATTTGGCTCATCTTTTCCTTATCATGTGTTGCCTTCTTCAAGTCTCCTTTGTTCGAGTGTTGGTGCACTAATTGGAATGTTTTAGAGTTTGGGATTTAGGGTTTAGGTGTCAGGGTTTAGTGTGGAGCTTTTGCATATATAAAGGTGAAGCTGTGGTCGTGTGCCATTGGGGTTTGCCTATAGGGAAAGGATTTTGGAGTACAGGGATGAAAGTCGGCGACTGGATCAGTGTGAGCGCCTTTATGATACGTCAGCCCTGAATAAGGGATTTGAGCTTGACGCTGCCAGGATTTTTCAGGTTTCTTTCAGCACTCTGCTTGTTTATCGCAGTGTCACTCAGTTATGACAAAATGCATGAGCACTGTAGGAGTGATACAATATGGCCAAAAGCTATGAGATAATTCCTGCAACTTATGGGCTTCCTGCAATTCGACCTATTTACTTTCCTATCCGCTTATACAATTAAAGTTATTTAAAGATAGTGCTGTGTCTCATGCTGGACATTGCAAGTAGGTTCACTTTTTGGACACAGATACTGCAGCTGATTCAATGAACATATTGAACTTGCTTACAAAGATTTTCAAGGTTTGAAGTTAAGCGAACTTTTTGTAGATAGATTCACATCGACAATCTTTCTCGCCGTTCATGAGTTTTATGAATATCATGTTGCCTCCATTTAATTGGATGATGATTGTCTACATATCATTAACCGAATTGAAATCATAAGGAACCATACTGAATCGTACTGAACCATACCGAATCATGTCATTGGACCCATAATGAACCATACGGAAGAGACATGACACATGTTCCCTCTCTATCACTCTCCATCCATCTCTATCTCTCTCTCTCTCTCTCTCTCTCTCTCTCTCTCACTCTCTCTCCATCTGAGATCACAACAAACTGAATTGAAATCACAAGGAACCATACTGAACGATACTGAATCATGTCGCTAGACCCATAATGAACCATACCAAAGAGATACGACACATGTTTCCTCTTTGTCACTCTCCATCCCCCCGCCCCTTTTCTCTCTCTCCCTCTCTCTCTCTCTCTATCCATCTGAGATCACAACAAACCGAACTGAAATCACAAGGAACCATACTGAATCATGGTTGAAACCATAATGAACCGTACTAAAGAGATAAGACACGTGAATATATACAATCTCATGCCGCAAGGCAACGAACTAGTCCAGTACACAGTAATATGATAAAAAGTCATCTAGACACTGTGTCCTTTGATTGGTAGTTAGAGTCATCTGACTTTGTGCTAGAATGAAACAGGGACTCTCTATCCAATGACGAGGTTGACGTCGGTGGTGGTGATGAACGGGCTTTGCATTTGCGTGTGTCGTTGCTCCTGCCATTTCCTCTGCCTCTGCCTTCGCCCCTCACCGCAACTTGGCTTTATCTTTTCCCTCTCCCTCTCCCTATGCCACCCCCTCTGACTGCCTCCGATCCCCCCACTCCTGCCGCTACCTCTAGGCCGCCCCTAGCTCGTCGTGTCTGCGTGTCTAAGGTCCTAGGTCCCACACCCTGCGAAGGCCCTACGAACTAGGATAATGCCTGGCCTGCAGCTGCCTGTGATGCCTGCTCGTAGAATGGTGGTGTCCGTGTCGAGCATGCAGGAGTTAGGGTTCACTTGCAACCATGACAAATATTGAGTCACCATACAAGTTTCGTTGCAGAGCCTATAAATTACCAGAAACTAGCAATGACGAGAAGCATATGTAAGGCAAGCAGGGGTGGTGCTATCCTCTGTGGAGCTCCTAGTCCGCCGCTCGTCTAGCGGTGCGCCACAAGGGGTGCAACATGTGGGCTATCGTGTGGATGGGACTGTGGATATAGTCCCACCTCTGCTGCCAAATGTCTAGTAGCTCCTGCCTCCTGCAACACCCAACAATACAAGACACATTACAATCATTAGTCGTTTCTCATGCAAAATTACAAGATGAAATGGAAACATAGCATAGAAAGGGGAAAGGAATTGTACCTGGCCTCATCCAAGCGGGATCTAGTCAACGCCCCTCCAATGCGGTCCATGAACTTGTATATGAGACCGAGAGTGCACTCCTCTCGGTCTACTAGGCGCAGCACACAAAAAACAAGCCTCAGCACATCAATCGACTTTGATGCCTGTGTTTAGAACACATCTTTGTATACAGTCGCTTGGAAATGAGTTGCATCCTCACCATGGTCTTTGAACTCATTGAATACAATGCTGGCCACCATCCTTCGCAAGTGGTCTCGCACAGCCACCAGATGCTCGAGAACCATGAAGTAATAGCCAAACTGTGTGGGTGCCGACTTTCTGTGGTCCAAGGGCGAGAAGCTACGAAATAGGGCCAACAACCGCTTCTTCCTTGTGATGAAGCTGACCACGCGCATGCCCCGAGCAATAATCTGCAAGACAAATACCCATCAGAAAATTTTTATGAGTTGAGCAAAGCAAGGGAATGACAACAACATAATTAGCATAAAAGACATGAAAGAAGGTGTAGAAAGGATACTTCATGTCTCCATGGAAGTGCGCACATGTTGTGGATTAGCAGAGCAATAAAATGTGTAGCACATGGTGTCCACACAATGGAGGAGTGCTTGCGCATCAGTAGATCTCCCATTTGCCTGCAGTTTGTGGCGTTGTCTTTGACAACTTGAACCATGTGCTCGGCCCCAATTTCTTGGATGTGAGAGGCCGTGAGAGGCTGTGAGAGGCATTGCGAGAGGCATTGTGAGAGGGTGGGATGCACTGGTAGGGATGGGTGCTGCAGCATAAGTGGGATGCACTGGAGGGGCAACATCTGGCATGGGATACGAAAACTGCTGGCTAGGGAGATCATCCGGATGGGAAGGGAGGGAGGAAGGGATCTCCTCAACATCCTCGAAGGCCTTGTCACTAGCATCTTGGGCCTGCTCAGCTGGCGGAGAGACCATGAGAAAGTCGTAAACTGGGGGAGTGCGAGCAACGGGACGTGGTGGTGGAACGGCAGTGGCAACTGGCGGACGCGAGGGGACAGGTTCCACCGGAATGGGTGCAGATGGGGGTGCGTGTGGCAGAACTATTTGAGGGGGATGAGGGGCAGTGGGAGTGGATGAGGATGCACTCCCTGTCCTCGTGCGTGCCAGCCAAGTAGACAACAACTCGAGGTCAGCCACGTAAGGAGCGGTGCAAAACCGGAGAACACCCTCCAAAATGGTGTTCTCCCCCGCCACAAGACGTGGCCCGTAGGTGTCCAAAAGTCGCTGCTTGACGGGGACAGACATGCTGGCACAAGGGGCAATATCTATGGTGCCACCATTTTTGGCGCGTGCACCGAGCAGGTGGCCTTTAAGGCGAGTGAGGGTAGCAACGAACTCGACCAGGCAATATCGGCAACGCATGATCTTTGCACTGGTCTTGTTGGACTTGTCGGCAACCCGCCAAACAACTTCCATCTCTCGTCCCACAGATCGGCAAGGTTGGAATGCACCATTTTGATAGAAGGAACTGGGGAAAAAAGGCAGAGGTGATCGTGAATGCAATAGGAGGCGGAAGGTTGGAAAAACCACAGCAACGGCGGAAGGCAACAATCGTACGTAAAGACAGTGTGAAGGCAAGGAGGGCGCGGACAGCATGGAGGGGGCGCGATGGGCAGGGAGAGAGGCGAAGTGAGGGGGAGGGAAAAATATATTAAATACAGGCCCCTCCTCTCACGGTCCCACATCCCCAAAATGAAATAAAAACAATTTTCCTCCCCCTACCCCCGCCCCCCCCCCCGAAATTAATTGTTTGATTATATATATATATATCTAAGGAAGCGGACCCTGGACGCAGACGCCTTAGGGGTGCGTCCGGGGGTGGACGCGTCCGACATTCTCCAATTTTTTTTTTTTTCAAAAAAAAAAAATACAGGCCCTTGCCCTCATTGTCCCACATTCCCAAAGCAAAATAAAAACAATTTATGACCCCTACCCCCCCCCGGAATTAATTATCAGAGGGCGTCTGGCACCCACCTGTCCCCTCCAATTAAAAAATAGGAAAACGGTACCCAAAAAAATTGGCAACAAATCTAACCACTGCCCATGCCTCCCATGTCTGATATCTACAGAATCGGACATGAAAGAGCAACAATTTATTATTTTGAGTCTCTAGAACTCTGTCTCGTGCCCTCGCTATCTCTCTCTCCCTGACGAATCTATATTATACTATTATATAAATACAGGTAAACAATGTGCTCCCCGGATGAACTTCAACAACTTACTAATTACTTATGCTCCACAGTGTCATTCAACACAGGGAAGTTCAAGACCTACACAGTACCATGGCCTATGCGATGAGATAGGTTTAGGGTTTTGGGATGAACTCCAACAACAACACTGAAAGGAAACAAGAATTCTGTCACTACTGCAGCAGAACAGAATGGGATGATCGGATCGCAAGATGAGATTTTTTGAGAGCATAAGGTCCTTGTGCTTTTGACGAATTCTGAATGCTCGGGAAATTGCCGTGCCACGGCAGGAATTGTCCAAATTTACCTTCCTCAGACAACAGACTCTCTCTCTCTCTCTCTCTCTCTCTCTCTCTCTCTGTCAAGACCAAAAGATTTTTTGGGAGAAGTATCCTCGTGTTCTTTGTGTGTGGGCAATGCCCTTCATCTAGAAAACTTTTAACCATGTTCTTCTCTACAGTTTTATGGGCTTCATACAGGTTGAGTAAAGGATTTGCCTGCATACAGGCTGTCAAGAGAAATTGGCTTCATTGCCCATTATTGAAGTTTTGCTTCTCCCCGATTAACAGCCAAAGGAAGGATATCAAATATACTGTTGAGCAAGATTATGATGATGATGAAGAGTGCAAGCCTAATTTCGCTAGACCTAATTGCGTTTCGCACCCTGCGACAGGCCATTTTGACCGAACGATACCCGAATCGCGCCAGGCACGACCCCTTGGGTTCGTATCGGGACCACGAACCTGTGGATTGTATTCCTGGCATTATACACGAGTTCAAGTGGAACTTCAACAGCTTACTAATTACTTATGGCACAACTTCAACACGTTGCAACACGCCGTCGAAATTTTGCATACCAACACGGGGGCTCCGAAACATCTCCCAGTTTTCAGGTCCCGACTGGACAAAGTGTCCCTAGGGCCCTGTTTAACGTCGAACTTTGGACGGACGTTTTGGGCCGTCCGTCCGTCCGTTCCTCGTCCTGTCTGTTTCCACAGGTTCCTATCAAGGTTGTCCACTGGCCGAAACAGACGGCACCTAAAACGGATCCCGTTTGGAGAAACGGGGCCGTCGGACGGAAAGTTGCAAAACTAGTCCATTTCGCTTGACCTAATTGCGTGTCTATCCTGTCGAAGGGCCATTTTGACCGAACGATACCCGAATCGAGCCAGGCTCGGTCCCTTGAGTTCGTATCGGGATCTGTGGACTGTATTCCTGGGCCATTTTGTCGATTCCAAATGTTTTTAGTTCTCGTCCCTCACGAAGTGTCCTTGAAGCCCTGTTCAACGTCGAACTTCGGACGGACGTTTCGGGCCGACCGTCGGTCGTTTCCTTGTCCTGTCTGTTCCGACAGGTTCCTGTCGAGGTTGTCCACTGGTCGAAACAGACGGCACCTGAAACGGATCCCGTTTGAAGAAACAGGGCCATCGCTGCAAAACTAGTCCATTTCGCTTGACCTAATTGCGTTTCTCTCCCATCGAAAGGCCATTTTGACCGAACGATACCCGAATTGAGCCAGGCTCGATCCCTTGGATTCGTATCGAGATCACGAACTTGTGGACTGTATTCTTGGACCATTAATGCATTCTACATAGGTTTAAGTGTATGCTATACAAGTGCTGCTTTGATGTTGAATTTGCACATACCTAAGGTGCAATGCCTACGACACAATGAGGATGTGGGTTTGATGATGTTTATGGTTGTGGTTATGATGATTATGGCTGTGGCTTGTTTTGATGGTTATGGCTGTGGGGTTGTGGGTTTATGATGATTTGTTAGGGTTTAGGGTGTTATGTTAACTGTGCCATTTGTTAGGGTGTCGGGTTTAGCGTGTTATGTTCAATGGTTGAACATGATGCAGATGTTATGAGAGACATGAAGATGTGCTGGTCTCTCTCTCTCTCTCTCATCTTGCACAGAGCAAACCATTTATAACTAACCATTCAAATTGCACAGAGCTATCCATTTGTAACCAACCATGATAAATTAGCCATGACACCAATAAACTGTAAAAAAAATATATACATATCATCTGATGCCAATGTACATGATGCTCTGTGTGAGTATCTACAAGTTTGTGCTAAAAAAATCATCTCTCTGCATGCCAGATGCATCTGTAGGGGTGTCAAATACAAAGTTTGGCTGGGAGTCTGGAGGCATCTGGGACTCCTCCAAGTCTGGGCCAACGCCTGCCAAGAGACGACTAGAAAAATCATCGGTGGATCCCCTCTTGGCTGGCCTGCCTTTGACCAGCCATCATCTGGAAGGGGGTGTGAAGCGGGAGTACTGGGTGGGGCGTGGGCCATCCCCTGCAAGGTCGACCGTCTCGTTTGAATCATATGTGGGCTTATCATCAGAGGAGGGCAATGGAATGTCAGCAGGGAGGGGGGTGGTCTTCTCGGTGTCATCATCATCCTCGGGATCACCCTGCAGAGCACACCGAGCGGCATCGTCTGGATCAACCTCTGGCTCTGCCTCATGATCGGCCGCTGCAACCAGGCAATCATCGGGATTGACCTGCACAAGTCAATCATTCGTGAGAATAGCCGAAGCAACTGTGAGGGCATTAAACTGAATGTCTTAAACTAATACGAAAGCAAACGATAGAGCATAGACATATACCTGCAACAATAGGGAGCCTACGCCTCTTGCTCTCATGTTGTCCGTGATGCGTCGAACCACCTTGATGTTGGTGTTGCAATACACCAAGTCATTGCATCGCTCAGTCGTCAGACGGTTCCGCCTGTTCGTGTGAACAAGGCTGAACGTTGACCAGTTCCGCTCGCACACGCAAGCAGAACAATCCTGCATTAATTGGCAACCACTTGAGTGAGTACCGACCTTGTAGAGACAATGCGGAAACTGGTTGGATGAATGAGATTAGATAACATACCTCTGAAAGGACTCGGAACGCGAGCGTCCTCAGGACTGGCTATCCAGCGCCGTAGCTCTCCCACCATGATACATGTTTTCTCGGACACGTGCAAGGTCCTCGCCGAACAGCCCCAGACAGTGCCTGAAATTGAGCAGCGATGTGCGTGAGTACATGAGCCCGCGCAAGGAAATTGAGCGAACGAAAGCAAACGACAGAGCAAGAGTTTACCTGTAACTGAGCCTCTACTCCTCGAGCCTGCTGCAGATACCAGTGTCGCTGCTGAGGAAGCGGATGTATGAGAACCAGTCCGCACGCAGCTCTGCATCGTCGTACTGCCTCTCGCTCTGAAACAACAGATGCAATATGTGGGCCACACTGTGAATGGGCCGGTGAAACTTATCCCATCGTCGCCGCCACAACCGCCAAATAGGCTTTAACCTACGGACCATATGGAGGCAACAATTACACGATTGCGTGCTGCGGCAGCAAGACGAAACAGAGTGCAAATGGAAAGAAAGATGGTGAGACGGAAAAAGTTATACCGGGCCCGGTCCAGCTCAGAACGCTGGAGAGACTCGCCTATGTGGTCCATGAACTCGTATATGAGGCCCATTGTGCACCCCTCGCGATCAACGAGCCTCAGAACAGAGTAGATGGGGCGCATGACGTCCCTCAGTTGCTGCATATCAACCCAGAAAGGCTCCATGAAGAGGATCTCGTGGAAGGCCCTCTGGGGTCGTGGACAGGTCCATGGCTGTGAACTCTGCAGAAGTAGCCATGCGCCGCAAATCACCCTTGAGCTTGTGTAGCCGCTCAAGCATGATGAACTGGAAGGCGAAGCGGGTGCGAGCGGGCTTCTTTAAGTCAAGCCTGCATTGACAAACGGAATGAGAGGCACACATGAAACGAGCCAAAAAAAAGAAGCATCTTGAACGAGCCAAAAAATAAGTAGCATCTTACCTACTGAATGTGCGGAAAAGGGCAGTGGTGCGGCGCTTGCGTGTGATGAAGTCCACAACCGCAAGTGCCCTCGTGAGAATCTCATCGATCGAAGGCAGGCGCCCGATGGAATGCAGGAGGAGGTCCAGTGAGTGTGCGGCACATGGAGTCCACACAATGGAAGGGTACTCTGCCCTAAGAAGCTCCCCCATACCACGGCAGTTGGACGCATTGTTACAATCTTACTTACTACAAACCTCCAGGTGCCGGTTAACCACAAGAGACCGAACGATTCACGTTCCACCCCGCTATAGGACCTAATCCGGGTCCGCCCATCGTGCCCTGGCCTGTGACCGTATCAAGCTGGCTCCGACCTCCGATACTGCGAGATATATTGGATGAGGGACTTGTCCATTACTGTTCTTTCCCAGGCTTCCCAGGCTCTATCAAGTTCATTCTCTGGTAGAAATTCTCTTAGGAAAGCTTCTTCAAAAGCTTTCCATGACCGGGGAGTCTGCCCAGTCTCCTGGAGATTTAACCACCACTTATAGGCCATAGGCCCTAAAGAAAGACTAGCCTCAATTGCTTGCAAATGGTCAGGGGTCTGTTTAAGAGCATGAATGTTCTTCCATTTGCTGAGGAAGGTTTGTAGAATATCTGCATTTCTATCCTTCTCTTCCCCATTAAAAGTAGGAGGCTTTAAATCTTTAAAAACACTGGGGTGAGACCGTAAAGTCTCACCCGAAACTGATGGAAGTGGAGAAGGGGATAACTGAGAAGTGGAGGGAAGGCTTCCTTTCGCGGAACTCAAAATCAAGTTTTTGAGTTCAGCGAACGAGTCGTCCACACTGGACTTGAAATTGGCTAATGCCAGTTTCAGTTCATCCACCTCTGTTACCAATTGGAGGAACTGCTCCTTGGTAACCAGTTCGTCGAGTTCTTCGGCGAACTGTTCCTGTTCTTCTACTTCCATAGGTTCCTTCCCTTTTCTGTAAGCCAAGGCTTCTGTTTCAAGTTCGTTGAAGCCTCTCTCCTGGGGTTGATCAGGTCCCTGAGGAGTGGTCATCTTCGAAACTGAAAGAGAGCTACCTTAACTTCTGAAGGAAAAAAGTCTAAAAGACTAATTTACAACTGTACAAGGGAAAGGAAAGATGACTTAGCTGTTTCTGAGGACTGTATTTCCAAAGAAAGAATGAAGAGGAACCCTTTCAGCTCTTTTCCCCAAGATTTCAGACCTGCTGTTCCGAAAAATGCCAGTTTGAGGCTTCAAAACGGTACTAAATTTCCCGGTTTTTTGAGGATAGTAGCTCGCTGGTCTGATTGCAATCCAACTTGTCCACAAAAAGGCAAATCTGAAGTCCAAAAACCCTTCTGAGTTCTGAAATTTCAGAAGTCTCCTACTCGCTGATCTGGTAGGAATCCTCTTGCTCCAAATCTCTGACGTTGGGGCCCAAAAACTTGTTGAAAAACCAGATTTTCAGAAGCACTGGCAGCGCTGGCCCTGCTCCTCTTTTTTGGCTTCCAACTCGCTGAGAACCAGTGACTTTTTCCCTGGAAATCGGATGTAGGTCTCTGACTGTACAGCGATGGAGGTGCTGGCTTCTTCCTACTCTAATTTCGCTGGGAAAACTATAGAGAATCCTCTGAACTCAGTGAGAAACAGCTGTTTTTTCAGCGAGTTACCTACACTTGGAATCTGACTCCTTGCTACTGTGATTTCTCAGTGGAAATCAGAAGTTTGAAGGCTGCTCCTACAACGATCCTCCTCCTCTATTCCTCTCTGAGAATCTGAGAAACACTTCCTATCTTCTGATAGCTTTCTCTACTGCTGTCCTAAACTCCCTAGGATGGAGATGGCTCTGATACCAGTGTAATAGATCCTAACACCACAGTAGGGCAAACACTAACTGATCCACCCAACCTTGCCTACTCCCTGATATAGAGTAAGCCCCTCCTAGCCCAGTGTGAGGACTGGTAGCATGCAACTGCCAAGTGTCGGCCATGTGGCACTGACGTGGCCGACTGCACGTCGGGACCCAACTGGGGGCCCTATCCTGCTGACAGGGTCCCTAGGCTGTGTTAGGCCCGCCATAGCTATGGACCGTGCTGGGGCACACTACTCACACTGTCTTGCCCTGTTGGTCATGTACGCTAGACACGACCCTGACTGTGGTATCTGACCTATCTGTGTTCTCTAGGGTTTGGCACTGGTTACGAGCTCGTAACACAGACACCCTCTGATAATTAATTCCGGGGGAAAAACAGGGGCCATAAATTGCTTTTATTTTGCTTTTGGGATGGGGGATAGTGTGGGCAGGTGCCTGTATTTTTTTTTTTGAATTTTTTTTTTTTTCAAAAATTGGACACGTCCAGACGCGGATGCACCCCTGACGCGTCCGCACGCAGATGCGGATGCGCGTCCGCGTCCACCGTCCGCTTCCTTAGATATATATATATATATATATATATATATATATATATCATAGATCCAGCGGTACCGGGATCCGCGGATCCCGGTACCGCGGATCCATATTGGTACCGCGGCACCATGATGGTCCGCGGTACCATAATACATAATATTTTTTTTCAATAAATTTTTTTAAAAAATTTCTTTTAAAAAAAAATACTAATAATTTAGTGGGCAATATGGGTATCAGCTTGAAGCTCTTGATGAGAGCAGTGCATTTATGCAGGTTGTCGGTTCTGACGAGAGTAGTGCATTTATGCAGGTTGCTCCAACTTCTAATGAATGCCTCTCATTGTGGTAGCTATATAGTAGCAACTACCATCTGAGAGAGCGAACAGCCAAAGGACCAAGTGGATGCAAAATGCCAAAAAGTGTGTTTTCGCTCAGGGAGTCGGAAGGCCAAATCATGAAGAGGTCGTACTGTCGGGGGGCTCTGCCTCCCAAACCCCCCACCGGGGTCTACCGACCCCCGGACCCCCTGTTTCTCGGGGGGCTACCGCCCCCCGAACCCCCTAGAACTTCCTGCTATATAGAAACTGTAATCTAGCCATCTCATAACCATCATGGTCTCACAGTAGACCCTATACTAACAACCGTGGCCAATAATGGGTTCTCCATAATGGGGGCCTAATAGATTTGAGCTCACGGTTAACTAGTGACTACCAAACTGAGAGGTGCATTATTTAGTTATGTCTAACACATTTTGTAGCTGAAACTACCAGCAACTTGCATGAATGCACTACTCTCGTCAAGAGCTTCAAGCTGATACCGATATTGCCCACTAATTTTTTTAAATTTAAAAAAAAATATTAAATATGGTATCGCCCTGGTACCGCGGGTCTGAGGGCGGTACCATAATGGCGGTACCACCATTATGGTATCGGCGGTACCACAGGGAACTTTGATATAAATATATATATATATACATACATACATATATACATACATACACATATATATATATATATATATATATATATATATATATATATATATATATATATATACATCAAAGATGCGACCAGTAAGTGCCGACTCTTTGACACTATGGTTGTGCCCTCAGCTATGTATGCTTCCGAGATATGGAGTACTGGCCTGACAGCTACTGATTGGACATATAACTCCCGCCTCCAGATTCGTTTGCTCTCTGGTATGATGTGGGCTAAGCCCTCATTACCTCACTAGATTATACTGGCGGAGTTCGCGGTCCCCCCCCCATTCAGATTCAGGCCGTATTCCATATTGTGACTTTTATACAGAGGCTGGATGATCTTTAGGTCGAGGGTACACACTATGCTGTTGCGGCCCTATCCTCATCCCGACGCCTACACTCAGAGGGACACCTTTTCTCATGGTATTCTCAAGCTTGTCGTCTCCTCTCCACATTGGGTATCCAGATCACTGACCTATCTGTGGGCACTCATCAGTACATCAGAGGCCTCCTCTACAGATCATATTTTCATATCACCTGGCAGGGTCCATTGAGGACCAAGAGTGATTTTTATCGTACACGCTTTCTATCTCTTGATCCAGCTGGCTACCCCATACTATCTGGTTACTTTCTGAGGAGTATATCACACAGATTACAGATAGAGATGGGTCAGTTTCGGGTTTCTTCACATCAGCTGGCCATTGAGACCATCAGATACAGTGGCACCCCACGAGAGGACTGGCTTTGTAACATCATGTGTTCTATGCATGAGATTGAGGACGAATCACATTTCCTCTTCAGATGTCCAGCCTACTATGAGATTCGGGGGAGGTACTACTGCTTATTCAGAGAGCACCCAGTGACACTTTCTACCTTGCTATCCTATGAGGAGCCCAGATGTGTAGCACTAATGCCGGGAGATGTCAGAGTTGAGGAGGAGGAGACTAGATACTGATACACACTCCTTGGTACATACAGTTGAGCATCAGTGAGTGCATATCCCGTCGGAGACAGAGATCTGACGATTCAGATGGAGAGGCCAAGATTCCAGATTCTTCTATGCATCGGTAGCAGCGACCATGTCGACGACCAGAGAGACAGTCAGCCATTAGGCCCCAGCCCAGATGGACACGGCAGCAGCGACGACACCGACAGCTTACCCGACGGCAGCGGTCCATGGAACACCCAGTGACACCTTCACAACATACCATTTACTACTTCTTCTAGGCTGATAGGCATCATGCTATTCAATTCTAGGCTGCCGGACCCTGACTGGGCCAGCCATCTTTAGGCTTCAGGCATTATATTAGCAGTTGTTTTATAGATGATGGAGCTTTAAGCTCCTATGTGCACACTTGACATGTACCTTTTCTGAGTCCTATGTACCTTAGGGTATTCAAGGACATTAATAAAATCTTTCTTTCTTTCTCTCTCTCTCTCTCCCTAAACCAAACCTGTCTCTCTGTTTCCCTCTCTCTCCCTCTCTCTCCCTCCCTAAACCCGATAGCATCTCTCTCTCTCTCTCTCTCTCTCTCTCTCTCTCTCTCTCTCTATCTATCTCTCTCTCTCTGTTGCGCGCGGTCAGACACGTATTTTCTTTTTTTTAGAAAAAAAGAATACGTATCTGGGTCCTGGATGCGTTCTGGGACCCGGACGCTTCCGCATCCGGACGCTGGACGCGTCCAGTGTCCAAAAAAAAAAAAAAAATGGACGCGTCCGGGGGTCGCATGCATCCGGGTCCGGACGCCGGATGCGGACGCCAAAAGGCCGCGTTCAGCCCGGACCCTCATGTCTGATATATATATATATATAATCATACATACATACATATAGTCGCAGCGAATCGCGGTTCGCTGGGTTTTGCGATACGAGAACGTAAATTTTTTTGTTTTGCGATTTTAATGAAGGAAAAAGAAACAGCGATTCCCAGTGAATCGCTGTTTTTTTGGACCACGATTCTAGAATTGCGATTCTAGAATCGCCAGTGCAACTATGACCTATACATATAGATTGTCCACTAAGTACTATCTTTAACTTGGTACTGCTGCTTTTTTCTGTTACAAAAACCTAGGAATTGAAATAGTTAGAGTTATTAAAATTTGCTTAATCTTGAGTCTTACTGATTCAACACTCGTCATAAACACATATAGACTTGTAAACTTAGTTGCTAGACTTCCTCGCTGGGGTTCTTGTGTCTCATATCTGGTATTACAAACAAATTACCATCTACAATTTACAGATTCTTTCCTAATTTCACACAATGATCGGCAAGTTCTGTGGATGCAACAGTACCTCTCTGTACACTGCTAGAACAGAGCTAAAAGGTTCAATTTTCTAGAGCTTGGAGCTGACTTTAACTTTAGGAACTAGATTCAACTTCTAAAAAAGTAATAGAATTGTTCTTTACCGGAAGGATAATTAGGCTTTTTCTAATTTTAGCTGTACATAATTTTGTTTGTTCTTATTTCTAAGCTCGTCTATAGGCATGTTCTCATTCAGAGTGTTTTTACTGATTGTAGAGCTCTCCAGTTTGGTCATTTGTGTTGTAGTTTCATTTTAAGAATCTTCAGCGTTATAATCTTTGGTCCTGTAGAACCAGCCTTCTGATCTAGATTTATATTTGTGGCAGGAGCTTGGGGGTGTTGGTATTGCTGTTGATCGGGAAAGAGCATCACTGGAAGAGCTCATGAAAGTTGCAAAAGACATGCTCAGAAACACAGAGGTTGCAGTTCGCTCATTTATGATCCTACGCCATAGATTTCCACGTAAAACTTCATCCACACTAGGATCAGGTGGCACATCTGAGGCTACCTCTACAGGAGGAAGCACATCAACTTCTACTGTTGGAATACCTGCGCCAGCATATGCTCCACCATATGTCGATTTTTATACTGGGATACCTCTGAAACCTTCTCCGTTTTTGCATAACACAACCAGTAGATTTGAACATTTAATGTCAGAGTATTGGCAGTGGGTTGGAGAGTTAGAAAGGCTGCTTCTAACAGCAAATGAGGAAAATGGTAGAGCTGGTTCTGACCAATCAGTGTTGCAGTCCTTACTGACAGTCATGGCAAATGTCCACGACTTTTTTATTTATGTGGCTGCAGAGGCAAGAGAAGATCCTTCCTTTTCTGGAAGTGTTATTTTCATTTTGTTTGTTTCTGAATGCAGGCAAATGCTTATCTTCAAAATGTGTCACTTGTTTTTCAGTTAGTACTTATGCATAGCCCTGTTTTAGATAGCTTTGATGAGAAAATGACATTTGAGTTATTGATGGTTCTTATTTGTGACTGATGTATCCAAGGTTGAATCGCTACATCAACAACTGGAATCTATGAGAAGTGTGTTCCTTGCTTATCAGCGCCGGAGAGGAGATGACAATGATCCATTCCTTGAAGCTGATAGGCGAGAAGTTGCAAAGAGAGAAGCTGCTGCAAAAAGAGTGCACCCAACTCTTCATGTCCTTAGACTGCCACAGCCACCTAATTCAGCCAGTCCACTTTCAGGAAGTATTCTGGGCTCTTCTTTCATTTCTGGAGCTGCATCATCTGTTGGTCTATCAAATACACCAGCTACTTCTGCTCTTACCTCCATCTCTAGCCAAAGTCACTTGGGGACTTCATTTTCTCCATTCAGCTCGGTTAGTGCCCCTACACAATCTCTTTTTGGGGCTCCATCAACTTCAGCTCCAACAACATCATTGTTTGGCAATCCAGCGTCTACACCGGCACCGTCCTTATTTGGAACAGGACAAACTTCATCGTCTATTTTTGGATCAACTCCACTTTTGGGCTCCACACCAGCTGCTGGGAGCACTCCTTCCCTGTTTGGAGGTTTGGATTCTTGATGACGTTGCTTATTTGTTTGTTAAAATTGAAGATCCCTACATAAACTAAGGAGGAAACAATGGGAGCTTCACTCAGATGGAGTTAAATGTGAGACACTGAGATGAAACTTTTGAAACTAATTTTTACTCTCCTAACAGGTTCCAGCACTGCAACAAGTGCATCAGGTGCCCTTTTTGGATTAGGCTCTGCAACTGGAGTAAGTTTATTTTTTCATTTTATGATCCTTTGTCGAAACCTGTTTAACCTGCGGACAGCTCTTTATTTTAAATGGATAGATCTATTCATTGTTTGAAGTTTTACAAACATGAGAGAAAGTTTTTAGAGTTGCTGTCACAAATCATCTTCACGTATTTTTTCTACATAGTCTACCTTCATGTCTATTTAGCCCTTGAAATATTTTCTTTGTGTATACATCTTAAAGCCCATCTCGGGATTTGAGCCTTTACTCTTCAATCCATATTTTAAGAAAGTTAATTTTTTGGAGTAGGCTTTGACAATGATATGCTCAACCCCTGGAGATTTAACATTGAAAGTGAAATATCTGTGCATGCACACAAATATTTAGCTCATTAAATAACAAGCAGGGACAGTAACAACTGAAATTCAGTGAACCCGAAAACCAAAAATTTTGGTGGAGAGAAATGTTCTACCAGAATTCAAGTAAGTTTCAACGTGTTTCTAAACATCACAGGTTTGCCTCTTTAAATGTTACAGGTGTCAATATGCTTAAGTTGAGGTCCATCATTATTTTTTCTCAATCTACTACAATTCCAGCCGATCTTGGCAGGATATGCAAAGAGGATAGATAGGCTTTTTTTGTGATCCGGGTTCTAGCAGGCACATGAAAGCCCATGCGGGGGTCAAGGAGGCATGCAGATTCATGCAATCCAAACCAGTAATTCATAATAAGTGACACCATAAATATGCCTCCAGACTTTTTGAGAGAAAACTTGTGACAAATCTAGTGCTCCAATCTGCTGGCTGTGCTGGAAGTTTCAGGGGTGTGTGCTCGACTTTAAGATCTGCAAACTCAGTCACAGAAAATGTGGAGCCACTATGAATGATCGTTATTCTCCAGCTAAGATCATTGATATCCGTTCCTAACATCCTGGGATAGGAATGGGTACAGTTCTGTTCCTTAGGAATGGTTTTTTTTTTTGGTATAGTTCTGTTCCTATCTAGAAATGAAACAGTTCCTAACGGGTGCATTTGCCAAAATAGGTGCATGGGATGGTTGTTTTGCAGGAATGAAGGTACCATGTTCACAGAAGACCGAAAAAAAAGACTTTTATACCTTAATTTATGACCTCTTTTTTTATCTTGATACAATTTGTTAGAACTTAGAAGCTGGTTGTTTTTGAAGCATTTTGGTTGAAAATGGTGTTCTGTTTTGTAAGCTTTGTTTATGTTTTGTATCCTTAATCATTATCTTGGGAATATCAAAGCATGGCCTACATGATGTTATGTTCCGATCTATACTCAGCAAACTGGGGTTGTTCTAATATACCTATGTACTATGACTTATTAAGTTTCAAGATCCCATTTCTAAGTTTCTAGTCCTGTTCCCATTCCTAACTGTTCCCAAGTTCATCCGTAAAAGAAGGGTTTCGGGTTCCTATTCCTATTCCTATTGAAACCTAAGTTCTTGAATCCATGCGTAATGAATTAAAGGGTTTCCATTCATGTTCTTGTTCTTTTTAAACCCAAGTTCCTAGGATTTCCTGTTCCTAAATTTTTGTTCCTATTCCTATTCCTATTCCTAAGTTTCTGTTTTTGTTTATGTTCATGTTCCTGTTCCTAAGTTCCTAGGACTACCCATTCCGTTCCTAAGTTTCTCTTCCTGTTCTTGTTCCTAACTTCCTAGGGCTCCCTGTTTTCATGCCTAAGCAACTTCCTGTGACTGTTCCTATTCCTATTCATAAGTTCTGTTCCTAAGAGCATCTTTAACTTAGGTTTCAACTTCAGTAACCTTAGAACACAACAGGAACAAGAACTTAAACCCTTTTTTATGCGCAAAAACCTTTTCAAGGAACCCCGAATACAATGATCTAATCATTTCTGTAAATGGATTTACCCACAGTAGAGTTTTTTTTTTCTTCAAATAGTAGTTTTTTCTCCAGAAATGGTTCCTAGGAACCGTTCCGTACTGATCCTGGGAACTATGACTAAGATATTGAGGAATGTATGATATATTCTTACAAGTCCTTCTACAAAGCATATCTACTTCTTTGAACTCCCCTCCCAAGATGTCACAATTTCTATCAATTTTTAGCTACCAAATTAGGGGATTAAGGCCCCTGTGTGGTGAGTGCTTGGGTTGGGCTTGCCCACCCAGATTCGATTTACTGCCCATGCGTGGGTGGGCAGTGGATACCCTGGCCAAGGGCCTGTCTAAGATATAAAAAAACGCTACTAAATGAGGATCCATTCATGGGTGTTCATAATTTCTAGGTAGGCTTCCTAGTCTCGATAAGGGTGGGTGCTCTACGCGAGGTCTAATTCCCAGAAATACAGCTGCTTCATTGAATTAAGTAAATGGCCAAATTGGGATCAAATGTAACCGAAAAGTTTTCATGATAGGGCTAAGAGACATCATTCATCATCTGCAAGAAAGTTGCTGATAATCTTTCAGTTAAACATTAGAACAAGAACTTAAAAGAGTATTAACAATCCTCTTCTCTCTCATTCTCTCATTGTCCTTCAGTTCCTTACGAAACCAAATTATTGTAAAAAATATTAGTATAAGAGATTATAATTCTGATTGCTTGAATTTGCCCTTGAGCATCCATTAGGATTAGCGATTCTGCCTTGACTTCCTGAAGAGATGCTCATAGCAATGATTTTGTCCTTACTTACATCTAGACCAGCAATTTCCCTAGCGATCTTTGAGTTCTTGCACATCATTTTCTAAACTTCTCAAGTGCATCTAAACCATTTTTGCATAAAAGAGGCCATCTCCTTCAAGGCTCCCAGCCATTGGGAAATCCTTGTCTGAGATCGCAATGTCAGCTAGGACAAAATTTTCAAAGCAGCAGGTTAGCTTAGCTTAAAACTAGTGTAGTACCAAAATTGTGCTAAAACTCATATAAGTATTATGCCGACAAAGACACATGCATCATCACTTTGTTCAAACTGGTTGTTTCCCTAAGGATGTCTTGGAATACACTCAAAATGGCACAGCATGACAAAAGTGCATGTTTTAGGCCGAATAGATAGACCAAAAGCTCAAAAAAAAGTGGCAATTTCTATGCAGGCAAATACATGGATTTGCTTTGCTAGAAATTTCCATAAGACCTAGGTAGAAATCATTTGCCAGTTGAGAACAGTAATTAGGTTTGCAAATTCCTGGATAAAGCTCCTCAATAAGGGCCATAATATCTTGCTTCCTTTTTAGAGAAAGCTGAAGCTATGGTTCTTTGAAAGGTTGCAGTAAAAATCTGTCCAGAACTAGTGTTCAGTTAATGTGGAACCTAGATACCTCTCACTTGTAAGTTCTTATGGGAGGAAAGACTGTGTTATGTCATTGCGACAAGCGTGAGTGGATTTAACATCATTCTTCATGCAATTTGGATGAAGATTGTGAGTATGCCTATTGAAGTTTTGCATGCAGTATACCTGATTGAGGAGCTTTTTGAAGATATTATATGGGCAGAATATAGTTGTATTGTGCTCTCTAATATGTTGCTTCCTTTATGTAGGCTGCTACAGCGAAGGCCAAACCTCGAGGCTCCAGACGAAAATAGGCTGTGGACTTCAAGATTTGCATCGACTGCTGATTTTGAATGCTCCACACACACACACGCCTTTATTTCAATCTAATGTGCTTTCTGTATCTTTAGTGACTTGTTCTAGCTCTTTTATGAATTATTAGGAGATCAAGACAGATATGCCTGCCATTGGATGGGTTGTTACAACATCTAACAATTTTGCGATTGGGTTTGACGGCAGGACTAGCATATCAGGACGGCCCTGTGATAGAAAGGTGAAATATGTTTCAGAGGAATAGTTAAGCATGATCATTAACTTGTACATTTTAGTGATTTGGTGATTAGAAAGGTTAACAACGATTTGTCTCAAGGGGATCCTTGCAATCACACATTTTGCAGTAGAATATAAGAATCGATGGTAAAGAAAAGTGAAATACCATCATTGTAATTTGTAGGATAGCTGAATGCCGAGTGGTTTTTTCCTCCAAAACCAATAGCAGATTTTTGTTCCAGAGTTTCTGTTAGGTAACACAAATGATATCAATATGTATGCTTGCTATAAACCAATCATTAATAATTCATGATTTCATCATGAACAGTCTTTGTAGTTTTATCATACGAGAAAAAAGATTGAAATTTGATTGTTGCAGTCTTGGGCCATGGAGTCAATATGGAGCTATTCTACAGTGCGTTCTTCGAAATTGGATTCTCAGGTCTTCGAAATTTGATGAGCTTTTGGTAGTAACTTGACGGTACAAATTACGCCAACCCATTATCAAGAAATCCACAAGAGCGATTTACAACGTTGCAGTTTTAGTTATGTATCTCAAGAAACTCCCACACTTTCTAAACATATACAAAGACCCTACATCAATTTGCATATTCCAAGGATATGTATTATGTGAGCCAGAGCTTAGCACAGGACACTTTTAAGAAGAATCCAAACGTGAGTAGGCATGATTCCTGACAATGGTTGATTGCATTTCATGATTGGCTGGAATTCAATTTCACTAAGTAGTCCGACAACTGCTAAAGGCTATACTGTCCAGGGGAATGTCCAGATTATAGGCAGGGGAATCAAACCTCAGGCATCATCAGGATGAAGACGGTTTCACCAAGGCTAAGGCTAAGTCCGAGGGTGCATTTTCCAGATAAGTCTAGTCCAGGTAAACATGGAGGATGTTTGAGTTCTTCAATCTCTGCTATTCTGTCTGTTATAGAATGCCAAACAAGTGTTAATGCTGTTACACCTCACTCTAACACAAGGGTCGTTCATAATTCATATGTAGAAAAATCTCATTTGAATATAATCTCCAAAAAACTCCACTAATATGGAGGCCCTCCAACGAAGGAACTCTGGCATTTGGCCAAAAAAAAAGGTGTTCAAATCTCTAAAATTAACTACTAAAGAGAGATGAGACCATGCCTCTTTGTACTAGCCGAAGGCCACTTCCAGTATCTAGAATGTTTCTCGGGTTGGGGCATTAATGTTCTTGGTGCAAATCTCTATGTTATTGAGCCGCTAGGTTCATAACCCTAAATGGTGACCAAGTGTCTTAAATGGACCAGAGTGACCTAAAGTCATGAGGACTAATACTAATGTCATCAGCTGGCACTTGGAGTCTGAATGAATTGATGATGCCCCAAGTACACTAGAGAATCAATACGTGCCATAATTAGGCATCCATAACTCTTCTCTTTTCCTCAATGCTTGACAAAACTATAGACTTGAAAGGTCACACAGGTATGTTGAAGAAGATGCTACAACATATGTTTATGTCAAGAACTGCCATGTCAGTTAATGACTCCTTTCCTAACCTTTGAGGTTTGGAGTTTGATTATGTTCAAGTGCACACATGGACATACAATAGGAAAGATGAAGAGACAGTTACAACAAAAATTGTAAGATCTTGAAGAATCAGGCAAATGAAAATGAATTTTGAAATGGAAAAGTTTACCAAGAATGTCTCTCGAATACATGAGTGGATCTGCCATGGCTACTCGATACCATAATTGAACCATTGAATTGCTTGATGGTGTGAGTATCATATGAAACTAGAGCTGGACACCTTGGTCTTAAAGAATGCCATGTTAGAGATTTAGATTGATCCACAAAACCACCTACCACAAAAGCTATGGTGAATATTTGACAAATAGTGGGATGCCAACATTGAAGAAATAACTAAACAAAAATGTTATTTGAACGCAAGTCGATGGTTTCTAAGAAAGTTCCTTTGAGAAGCTAATGTGAAATCGACAAAATGGATGATGAAGGGACAATAAGGGTTATTAAAGGAGAGTCATTTGTTGAAGCAACGGAGTAGTAGTAGTAGTGAAAAGGAGTTATGTAACAAAATTAGTGCAAGCAATTGTTGAAAAATAGTGAGTGACCCAGAATTTGAAGCAATCAAGTTGTGATGATGGATGGGGTATTAACTAAGGTGAGGCAATGGTTGGTGTAACAATGAAAGGTGTAAAATTAGGCCCTTTTGTAGTTTTTGACACACAAAAAAACCCCAATAGAAGGATAAGTGATCTTGATGCCCATAGCTAAATTATAACATTAGAAAAAATCGGTGTTGGAGAGTTGGATGTGACAATTGAGGACATAGATTGATGCTATTGCAAGCAAACCTCCATCGGCTCCTTATATTTGTCCTCCTTTGATGCATATGGGATCCGTCTTGTTAAATTGTTCTTACATTTTTGTTGGAGTTGCTATAATATGTAGTCTTGTAAGCATCCCGTGATGTGCAAGATTGCTCCAACAAGTGAGAAATGAAAATATATGCCTCAAAAGGCTAGCAGAAAGGGTTGAATACTTTACCAAGGTGATAGTAGAATAGAGAGCCTAGCTTAGATAAAAAAGTAAGTTTCAAATGTCGTGCTATTGTAAAGAAAAGCTTACAAGTTTTCGTCGGAGTCAACCACTAGAATGCACAAATAGTTGATCAAATGTGATCAAAAGCAACTCCAAGAATGGTGTACACAATTTTTTGAAATGGGAATAATATTCTGCAAATTTTCAATGCAACATGTTATTATCAAATATTTTGCAAATCGTAGCAATATTACAAATTTTTTTAAACTTGAAATAAATTATTGAAAAATATGTCAGAGTTGGAATACATTAGTTAGGAAAAAATTTGCTATTTAAAACGTACCCAAGCCACGGATTAGAGTCAAAGCCAAGGGGAGCGCCAAGCCTCCACATCTCAAGGCTCTTGATCCATCTCTGCTCTCGAATGAAATAACAAGAAGATTCATCAATGTATCTATTAGGTGGTCTGTAATCTCTTATTGATCTTTTGGGAGATGAATGAGGTTGATAATGGTAAATTTGCCCTTGAGACATTAGTCGCACACTCATTTTCATCAAACAGAAGAGCTATCTTTTTCATTTGAGTCAAATTGTAAAACCTCATCAATTTTTTTTGCCAAACAACTTTTATGTCATCCTTTCTACTTTGCATTAGGAAGAGGACCTTTATTATTTAATAGATACGCAATGGTTGAATTCCTCAGCTTATTTGTCACTATGAGAGTAAGATTAATAACATCTCGGGAGCATATAAATTGTTCATGTGCATTCAATGAGCATGCATTGTTTTGGAGTCATTTTTATTCAAATTGACTTCTAGTACCTTGGCAATGCAAAGTGAATGATACTCTTGACTAATGGTAGCCAGAGGAGCAATCAAACTAGTAACAACAATCCCATTGAAATTGTCACAACAAAGTGAAATTGACGGGACAAAAGTTGGGATGTGTCAAAAACATATGTAAAGATGTGTATATGTTCTAGAGATCTAGACATTCATGATAATTAATATGGACTATATACCTTGAGTTTAGGGATGAATTCATGCTTAAATCTACGATAACATGTTATGCACTTAGTGAAAAACAACCAACATAAATATTGACATAAAAAATCATATCAACAATTTTGTCTTGTGGATGTAACATAAAAGGTCCAAGGTAAAAATTGAAGAAGATAAGCTTCAAACATAATACTTACAAATAAGGTATTGGTTGTTGCTCCTACCATGCCCACAAATACTTCCAACTCACAACATGAGTTCAAAACAAAATACTTGTGTGCATTGTAGTTGTTGCATCAATTGGTGCTGATGTCGCGGCTTTTCAAGCTCATCCCATACAACTGTGCTAACGGATTTGACAACGACAGCAGCCACCCACGATCTCCTACAGACAACACATCCACTTGTACTTTCTTCATCTGCACGCTTGTAACATTGTGTATATATATTGAATACCATTTGCGTATTCAAATAATCAAGAGAGGAGGAAAAAAATGATGAAGTGTGTGTAATATAATAGCATCAGAAGCTTATCAGAGGTAGATGATCACTCTCACACATCCTCTTTCTCCAACATGGTATCAGAGCTATTTTCATAGCTTGATAAACTTTCACCGTACAAGACTCTACTAGCCGATAGAGTAATTGTCTTCTTGTTCTGTAATTCTGTACCAGATTTTCATACTTAAGTCATTGATAGTTTTTCTTATCACTTAGACTGATCTTCCACATGGATGATGGAGCCAATCACTATCTGTGGAAATTTAAGATGAGAACTGTAATAATGGCTAAAGAATTGTATGGCGTTGTTACAGGTGCAGAAGGGAAACCCGAAGCAGATGACGCAGCAATCGCCAGATGGAAGCTGAAGGATGAAAAGGCTTTCACGCTGATCATCCTCAACATAATGGATACCCAGATCGACCATGTATTCGAGGCCCAGATATGGAAAGAAGTCTGGGACATCTTGAGCACACTATACAAAGTGCGAGATATAGCTTCCAAACTACATCTCAGGAAGAAATTTTACTCCCTCAAGATGGCGAATGGTGATTCCCTGCAGAATCACATCAATCAATTCAAGAACCTACTTATGCAAATGGCTGTTGTCAGATCTGTCATAGACGATCAAGACACAATAATACAACTACTTACAAGCTTGCCAAGCTCATACGAATTCTGGGTGATGATCATCACGACACATCCAAAATTGACTCTTTCGAGAGTCATTACTATGTTGTTGCAGGAAGACACGCGCGGAGGAACAAAGCCTCAAGTTTCTCAGCTGATTCTCACGCTTTATACACCAACAAGAGCACGACTAAGCAGAAGAAGAAGAAAGGCCCGAAGCAATCAAAGCCAGACCAGAAACTAGCACATCACAAAGAACAGTCGAATCCGCAGACGAAGAAAAAGCTGTTTTGTAGATACTGCAAGCGAAACAACCACAAAATTCAAGACTGCCAGATACTGCAAGCAAAGAACAACAGCAAGGGGCAGTCGAATCAAGTGGCAAATGCAGCTGTAGAAGCTCCACAGCCTATTCAAGAAGCGGACCATGATGCCTTCATGACCAGCCATCAAGATTAAGCTTTGCGAATGATCAATCTAAGCTACTTTCTAAAGTCTTGTATGTACCAAATTTATCTACGAATATGCTTTCTGTAATCAGAATCACAGATCTAGGATATAGAATAGAATTCGAATGTGATCAATGCAAAGTAGTTGATAGGACATGGAAGATCCTAGCACTCGGAAAGAGGCATGGATACTTGTATATATTCATTGCTTTTCTGCCTCTAGTTAGGCGCTTAGTACTTCTATTCATGCAAATAAAAGTTTACTTTGGCATTATAGACTTGGTCATTCACTTGAATCATGCTGCTGTACAACAAATGTCTTGACAATCTATTGTTCTTGATCTCAACTATCCTCGTGATAAAGTCGAGTTATCTGTCTGTCAAGACTGTCTAGTTGGTAAACAGACTAGAAAACCATTTAAATCAAGACATCAGCATATTGATAGAGGATTTTTAGACATTGTACATTCAGACATTTGTGGCCTGATGAAAAATCCTTCGCTGAAGGATGCAAAGTATTTTATAACCTTTATTGATGAATTTTCCAGAAGGACTATGGTGTACTTTATAAAGAAAAAATCAGAAGCCTTCAATTGCTTCAAAATCTTCAAGGAGCATGCAGAAAAGGAGACTAGACGGACGATCAAGGCTCTAAGGTCAGACAATGTAGAGAATATATCTCTATCAAATTTAAGGAGTACTGCCAAAGCCAAGGCATTGAGCATCAATCATCACTCCTTACAATCCTCAGTTTAATGGCTTAGCCGAGAGGAAGAACCGTGTCCTGGTTGAATCAGCCAAATGTATGCTAGCACCCTATCGCTGCCCAAGAGATTCTGGGCCGAAGCTGTATCCACTGCAGCTTACATCCAGAATAGATATTCTACCAAGGCCCTCTCAAGCAAGACACCCCACGAGGTGTGGACAGGCTCTAAGCCTTCTGTGAAAAACCTAAGAGTGTTTCGTTGCCTATGCGCGGATCCCAAAAGACACGAGGAAGAAATTGGACTTCCAAGGTCTCAAGACCATCCTGATTGGATATACTTCATCTGATAATACATACAAGCTGTATGATCCTGATACCTAGCAAATCTTGTATAGCCGAGATACAGTCTTTATCGAGGATCAGTTCGTCGACATCAAAGACAAGCATATTGCTCCAGGAGAACCTTCATCACCTGCCATTGACACGATTGTCCGAGCTTCTGGCTCAGGCGTGTCTATTGTTGACTGACTTTTTGACAGCGAGTCAGACGAAGACGTTGCTGCTACCTAGCAACAAGTCCCAGGAGTGGTTCATCAGTCGAATCCTCCCAGAAGATCAAGCCGAGTGCGCACACATCCCACAAGGTATACTCCCGAGTCTGCATGTCTCTTGATACAGGAGCTGACGATAGTCGAAGAGGCACTCAGCCAACCAGACTCTGATATCTGGAGAGAAGCTATGGACAGAGAGTATTCCTCTCTGATCAAGAACCAGGCGTGGTCACTAGTCGAGGCTCCTATTGCCTGCAATATCATTAATTGCAAATGGATCTTCAAGATCAAATACAATGCCAATGGAACAATTGATCAAAGGAAGGCAAGACCGGTAGCACGAGGATTCACTCAGATCCCCAACGTCGACTACAGCGAGACTTTCAGTCCAGTAGTGAAACATTCGTCAATCCGAATGCTCCTGTCTTATGTTGCAGCTGCCGACCTCTAAGTACATCAACTTGATGTACAAATAGCCTATCTGAATGGAGTTATACAAGAAGACATCTACATGATCCAGCCCGAAGGATACGTTTTGGAAGGTATGAAGAATCATGTCTGTAAACTCCACAAAGCACTTTACGACTTGAAACAGTCTGCCAGAGTTTGGTTTCAGAGGATCAACACATTCCTCATCGAACAAGGATTCCAACCAAGCATTGTTGATTGCAACGTCTATTCCAAGTTAGTGCAACAATCCTTCATTATCATCACCTTGATTCGTTGCTCTTCAACAACAATACCAATTTGGTCAAGGATTCTAAGCAGATGCTGTTTTCAGAGTTTGACATGACTGATCTGGACGAAGCTCACTTCTGTCTAGGCATTCAGATCCACAGAGACAGAGCGAGACGACTGATTTACATCACTCAACAAAGGTATCTTCACAATGTTCTTAACAGATACAATCTAATGAATTGTAAATTAGCTCACTCACCAATGGATCTAGGCCTGTATTTGTCAAAGGACCAATGTCCCTAGACCAAGCAGGAAGAGGAGCATATGAGAGAGTATCCTTATCGATCGATACTTGGATCTCTCATGTACGCAATGGTCTGTACAAGACTAGATATCTCTTTTGTAGTAAGCTCACTCAGCCAATATATGGCTAATCCTGCATTACCCATTGGAAGGCTCTCATAAGAGTCATGAGGTATATTTGAGCTACCATAGACCAGTGCATCTACTATGGAGATGTCAGCAACGACAATCTTCATCAGCTCAGTGGATATTCTGATGTAAGCTGGGGAGAAGATGTAGACAATCGTCAGTCCACATCTGGATTTACATTCTTCTTCAACAACGGTCCTATCTCATGGAATAGTCGTAAGCAAACCTCTATCGCACTTCTTCTACAGAAGCATGATACATTGCTGCTTCTCAATCTATTAAGGAAGTGTTTTGATTAAGAAATTTACTGTCAGATGTTAATCTGTATCAGTATAGGCCTACAATTTTATTTTGTGATAATCAGAGTGCTATTGCCTTATCGGCCAGCCCTAGATTTCACTCTAGGAGTAAGCACAAATATCACTACATCAGGGGCAAGGTTCTCAACAAGGAGGTGAGCTTAACGTACTGTAGAGCACATGACATGGTTGTAGATATATTCACGAAAGCATTAAGTGTCTATGCACACAACAAATTTTGTGCACTGCTTAGTCTGAAGATCAAGGCATTCACGGATCCAGATTAAAGGGGGGTGTTGGATTTATCTCCTCTACTCTTCTAAATCCCATTTTTAACTGCCTCCATTCATGCTGCATCTTTACTCACGTTGTCGCACAGTCTGCATATTTACATGTAAATTCTCACAGGTGAAGAAAAGGCGAAAAAAATGCGACATTGTATTTTTACACGTGTTTTGTGACAGGCGAAAAAGGCGACACTGCCTTACAAAAATGCCAAAGGTGCCCTAGGAAAAGCCGCGACAGATATGGAAACAACCAGTTCTTGGACCAAATGGTCCCGACAGCATACCGCTGGCGCAAAGGCATCCTGTAAATCAAATCCTAAGGCATTCCGTTAGAGTGACGCATTGAGAACGTCATTAAGCACTAGGGATAATAAAGACAGATGTTGTTGAAGAAGATACACCTAAAGGAATCCCATGAAGATAGATTCCTAGGTCAAAGGTGCCTTTATTCTCTTTTGGATACTCCACATGTAAAAAAAGGTGACAAATATTCCGACAATAAATTGTTCCTAACAAGCTTCGGACATATGCGAGGAAAGTTTCCTGACAAATGAAGAAAAAGCTTATCAGAGATAGACGAAGTAGATGCCTTGCGCATTGATTTTTTATTGTCAGTAATAGATTCATTCCTTTTACAGATTGAATCAGCTTTGTAGAGCACGTGGTTTCGCCCACTATTGTCTTGTGCTCTACCGTATTATTGACATGTATATTTTGCTATACTTAATCTGATAACAGCTCTTTTGTTCTACGTTCAGATCTGTGTCAATATTGCTATGCTTATTTCTCATTCTGTCTGACTCTCTTGTTGCTCAATCTGGTAATATGTTCTTAGCGAGTTATTATTAGTCTAGCTGTTGATGACTAATATTTAGTCTTGCCTTTCGCAAATCATTCACGACTGATTATTAGTCGAGCTCAGTCTAGCTCTTCGCGAATCATTCGCGACAAATAATTTTTCTAGCTGTTTGCGACGAATTATTCTTCTGGTGTTTTATTAATGTTTGGCTACGTAATCAGAACGACCGTGATTTCTATCACTAACGTTCTGTTCGTTTCTGATAGGCGTAGTCATGCTTAGGAAAAGAGCCATATAGCTCATTCCAGTGCGCATGAACACTTTCTGTTCGAGTTTCGAGTTCGTTTTCTTTTTGATCTATTTTTGTTCCTCACACTCACACACTCTCTTTCTCCAACAGAGTGATCATCATGATCCGAGTTACAACCTTTGGACCATTTCTCTTTGCCTTTATCTTTGCTTTTGGATTTGCCTTTTGTGAAGAAAGCCTCTTCACCTCCACCTTGCAAGGATGCACCATCAAGCTTTGATTGCAACCTATGTTCTTCAGCCAATAAGATTTGTTGCAAGTCAACCACACTTGGCAAGACTCTTTGAATGGAAAAACTTGCACAAAGTTAGCATGTTCATCTAGCAAACCATTCAACATAACCTGGACTATTTCACCATCTTTTATGCTTTCATCAATGCATGCTAGATCATCACTTAAGGACTTAACCCTCAAGACAAATGCATGAGCACTTTCTCCTCTCTTTGTCTACTAGAAAATATTTGCCTCCTTATAGTCAATACCCTAGATGTGGACTTTGATTCAAAGAGCTTCTTCAAGGCATTCCATGCCTCACTTGCACTTTGACACTTACCAACTTCCTTGAGAAGTTCATTGGTAACATTCATTTTAATGATATGAAAAGCCCTTTTAGACTTCTTATCAAGCCTTTGTTGCTCTTGAACTGTGAGTGGTCTCTCTTCATTTCCTGCAACTATATCCATGAGTCCATTCCACTCAATTAAGGACTCCATCCTCACTTTCTAGGTAGAGTAGTTTGATGAACTCAACCTATCATTAGTTTCTAACATGATTCCACCATTGGAAGCCATGAATATAATGATTCTTCAACTTTTAGGTTTTTTCCTAATGCACCTAGCATTCACTTTTCTCTTGACAAATGATGGATAAGGAGATCTCAGAAGATCTAGGACCCTAAAACACTTTTATCTTGAACCTGGCTGGTTTCCAAACATAGAAAGGAAGATTGAGACAAATGCAACACTTTGCACACACTAAGATTGGATAACAAACTCAAACCAACCTGAACAAACTCTTGCTTAAGCTCTCAAACTTTTCAGCAAGTGACCAAATCAAGTTATGGTGTGAAGAGCTACTTGCATTCCTAGAAAATACACAGGACTAGGCTGCCAAGAATACCTAGAATTGAACAAACTTGATCAACATATGATCAACACACTAGGATATTGATTCAACCTGTAAAACCACATGTAAACCACACTTCTAAAAGTTTATAAACTCCAACAAGTGATAAATACAAGCTTTAGAGGTGAATGAAAGAGCACACTTAGTGAATCACAAGACTAGCTTCACTAGCTTGTCAAATCTTGATGTTTAGATGTAGATCTAAGATCACTTCACATGAGAATGTTCCTCAAACTGTTAAGAACCTGAAAAACACACTTGCATAATGGTTAAAAATTTTCTAGCAAATTCTCCAATCAAATCACATAAGGAGATTTACTTACATTCTCAACAAAGTACACCAAAATTTATCAGTGCAAAAGATTGTTGACAATCTGTTCACCCAAAAGGGGATCTTTCATCCAAGTGGGAGCTTTGCTCAGTCTTTTGGAGAATTACAAAATCACTCAAAGAGTATTTTTAATTCACTTAAGGAGAATGTTCATCCATTTGAGGAGAGTATTCATCCACTTAAGGAGAGTGTTCATCCACAAAAGTGGAGATTGTCAACAATAGATTGAACAGAACATTGTTAGTATTGAATATGCACAAGCCTCACAATCAACAAATGATTAGGTGTGATGATTTGATCCAAAATAGCTTCTTCTTAGCCTCTGATCTTCAATAGACCTAAAATATGCTTTTGATCCACAAGTTCAACTCAACATACAAAGGTTAGTAAGATTTGATCAACAATGCAATGCATAATCATGCTAGAACTTGGTCAAACATCCAAATATCACAATAAATGAAAACCTTACTAGAAATAATGGCCAGGCAGCTCTAATACCATGTGAAAAACGTGGATCTTGAATGGATCTAAGATCCCAAATGATTTGGCTAAGATCTTTGCACAACAAGCTACAAAAGCTAGAAATGGCAAAGCATCCTAATGCTACCTTTGATGCACAAGAAATTGAACAAGCATTCTAAGAACTCAAGAAACTATTCAAAGGTACTAAGGGCAGCCAAAAAAAGTAGCATACTAGTCCTACAACAACAGGCTACCACTTATGGAAAGCACCTAAGATCATACACAAGAGCTTGAAGACAATACACACAACAATGCTCACAATGGAGGAAGAAACATTGACAATGATCTATTCATCTCAATGGAATGATACATAAGTTTCTTCAACCTGTTTCTCCATGAAATTCAGCCTAATATAGGTGAGAGAGATGATCTCTCTCCTCTCTCTAGAACTTAGGACCCAATTTAGGGCACCACTAGCCTAAAATAGCCAATTTTGGCCTATATGTCCAAATGACATGATTTTGGTGTCATTTTGAAGGTCTTGAAGTTTGACACTTCTTCAATATGAAATATATACTAAAATAAAAGTATCTAGACTTTTTCCACATGTGTGAAAGGTTAGATCCAAAACTATATGCCAAAAATACCAAATTTGGCCTAAAACTAGCTAGGAAATGTTGACAATTTTCACAACTATATGAGATCCTAGCCTGCATCATCATATGGAGCAGCATGAGATATTCGAAGGTAATGAAAATACTGCAAAATTGCTTCCATGAAAAAATGCAACAAAGATTTTTCAAAGTTAGCTCAAAATTTTTACACATTAGCACTTGCTATCATGTTGTCAACTCAGGATTGTTAAAGCATATGAGCTCAATTAACTAACAACAATGTATCAACAATACCTGCAAAATAAATTATCAATCTTTTTTTGGTACTTTTTGAAACTATGTCAGTACTAACCCAAGACTGTTTGAGACTTTCTACTAGCTATTTCGTGCTACATTATTACCAATTGCCTAAAGTTTGGTACTGTTTGGTACTCTTTTAGCACCAAGTTGAAACTGTTTTGAACTATTTTGGATATCAATTCTTAATGTTTGGTACCTATTGCCTCTGTTTTGGTACTATGTACCAATATTTGGTAGTATGTACTATGAAAAATTGTCAAAAATCTATCTTGGTTATTTTATGATTTTATGTTTGTGAGTACATTTCACATGTGTGGAGCATGTTTCCACATGTGTAAAATAGTTAGAAATAGTTTATAATGTTGAGTTTTTGAGTCAAACCTGAGTATTGTGAGTTTTGCTTGTTTTACATTCTCTCTCTACTCGAATTCAAATTAGCTCTATTCTCTCTCTACCCTAGGAGAGGAGCTTAATTTTACTTAGTTTTTTCAAGGATCACTTTCTTACTACCTAAGTGTTTGATGCTTGTTTCATCCAAAGTTCCAGAAATAACCCCATCACATCTTGATAGTCTTCAATAGATATGATTTGAGATGCATCTTGAAATGTCTTGATCTCGACCCCTACCAAGGTTGAATGTAGATCTTTATAAAATATGACTTGTTTACTCTCAATCACTTTTGAAATAGAGAGTTTAATGGCTTTATAGGCCTCCTTGGTGGATAAGCATCCAACCATGATCTATGAGCTTGGATCATCCTTCCTCCTTGTTTCCAAGGGAATATGTGCAAAGCAAGAACCTCCAAAGACACTAAGGTAATAGACCTTAGGCTTCTTGAATAATACTTCATATGGTGTATTTCCTGCAAGAGCTCCATCACTCCTCAAAGCTTTGTTCTTCAATGAGAATTCCATCTCAACGTATGCTCTGAATAATAGGAAATAATCGTGCACCATAAATCTTGAAGAAAGAAGATATGTGCATCTTGTGTGATCATCCTCCTTTGAAGGCTTGGATACATAAGCAACATCAAGAGATTTTGCACACTCTCTTGGATCCAATTTGTAGATGCCTTCATATCTTGATCCATGAGCAAGGATCTCACCGTCCTTCTTGATCACACAATTGTCATATGGAAATTGACATCAAGGCCACCATCAAGTAATTGGCCAACACTTATAAGATTATGTATAATCTTGGGGACATAAAGAACCTTTTGAAGAGATATAATTTTTGATGATGCAAGCTTCAAGGAAATAGTCCCTACTCCTTCAATTTTGCACTCTTGTTCACTTGCAAGATATGTGGACTTCTTGATTCCTTCATAAGGCATAATAGATGAAAAGGATATCAACAATCAGATATGCAACATCAAGCTTAGACCATAAGCAATCACCAAAGAAGCCGGAAGAAGAACACGCACTATCAATCTATCACACTACTACATACTGAATGTAAAATGTACATATAAACCCTGAACCCTAACAGAGAGGGAGAACCTAGGAGTAGACTACTAGACTAGCCAACGACTAGTTACGACTAGTAATAAAGTACATCGTATACAGTAACTAAGAAGTGTAACAATGAAGTTTATCATTGATTTCTAACACTCTTCCTCAATGATAAAATTACATTCTTCTATTCCTAGTAGAGTATGAAACTTTTCAAATTTACATCTACCTAATGACTTAGTAAAAATATCTGCCACTTGATCTTCAGATTTACAGAAAACAAGATCAATGGCTCCATCAAGAATTTTCTATCAAAAAAATGATAATGTATTTCGATGTGCTTGGTTCGAGCATGTAAAATTGGATTTTTGGCAAGGTGAATGCAGCTTTGATTGTCACAAGATATAGTAGTTGCATCCACCTGTGGTTGACCTAAATCCACAAGCAATCTTCGTAACCATACCGCTTCTTGTGCAGCATTGCTGAGTGCTTGATATTCAGCTTCCGTCGAGAATAAGGCTACTGTAGGTTGCTTTTTGCTGCTCCATGAAACTGCAACTGTACCATAACTGAATGTATGACCACTGGTAGACCTTCTGTCATCAATATTACCAGCCCAATCAGCATCTGTTTGGCACTTCAGACTGATCATACTTCAAACCAAAATTCAATGTCCCTCGAATGTATCTGAGAATACGTTTAGCAGACTTCCAGTGTGTTTGACTAGGATCTTGCATAAATTGCCTAACAACACCGACAACATAAGAAATATCAGGTCGTGTGTGTGTCAAATAAATCAAACTACCCACCAACTGTCTATACAAATAAGCATCCACTTTCTCAGATTCATCATATGCAGTAAGCTTCGTGTTGACATCCATAGGTGTACTCAAAGACTTACAATCCTGCTTATAAAGCAGATCTCGTGCATATTTGTTGTGTAAGAAAAACCACATTTTTCTTTTGCCATACTTCAATGCCAAGACAATAGTGCATCAATCCTAGATCGCTCATGTCAAAAGCATTGGAAAGATCTGATTTGATTTCATCAACTAAGCTCTCATTACTTCCTGTAATAATTAAATCATCCACGTACAACACAATGAACACTATATCTGAATCTTGCCTTAGAATGTAAAGATTAGGATCAGCATCACTCTTTACCATTCCCCTTCGCTTAAAGTGTTCATCAATGCAAGAGTACCATGCCCATGGTGCTTGCTTCAATCCATAAATAGCTTTGTTGAGCTTACAAACAAGGTGCTCTCTCCCTGGTTCAATAAATCCTTGAGGTTGTACTAAGTACACCTCTTCATCTAGCACTCCATTAAGAAAAGCAGATTTAACATCCATTTGCTGGATCTTCCAACCATAGAAAGTAGAAATAGCAATGACAGAATGTATAGTTACCATCTTAGCTACGACTGCGAAGGTTACCTCAAAATCAATACCTTCCTGCTGCTCAAATTGTCTCGCAACCAATCACGCTTTGTATTTGTTGAGTTGCCCATCAGCTCCAAATTTGATCTTGTATATCCATTTGCAAGTGATAGGCGTCTTAGCATCAGGTAGCTCAACCAAGTTCCAAGTCCTATTTGTTGATATAGCTTCCATTTTTGTTTCCATAGCTTCACGCCGCACCTCGTGCTCCTTTGTTTTATCAAAAGTTTTATTTCTTGAGCCTTGAGCACAGAACCCATTAGGGCTAGATTCATCTCTAATCTTACAGGAGGTTTTCGATTTCTACTTGATCTTCTAAGCTCTCCCTGCTCACTAGATTCGGGAGTATCTCCCTTCTTTGCACCATCTGTGACTGATAAGTACCATTTAGGTACTCTCTTGGGAATTTCAGCATTAGTCTTGTCTTTGTCCAATGGATTTTCTATTTCAAAATCCACTTCCTTCTTGACCTGTACTTTCGCTCCCTCATCAAAAGGTTCAGTGATTCCTTCAGATTGTTCACCTCGACCCATCTCGTCAAATGTAGCATCCCTAGAAATTACAAGCTTCTGTGCATTTGTGTCATACATCCTGTATGCCTTGGCCTTCTCATCATATCCAAGGAAAATACACTTGATAGCTTTTGCATCCAATTTCCTTCGTTTCTCATCAGGAATATGAGCATAAGCATCACAACCAAATACTCTCAAATGAGAAATATTAGGTTTCTTTCCAGTAACAGCTTCATGAGGTGTCTTACCTTCCACGGATTTTGTAGGACACCAATTCAGGATGTGCATAGCTGTGCTACAAGCTTCTGCCCAAAAGGTGTTTGTCAGACCCTTGCTTTTGAGCATCACCTTGGCCATCTCAACAATAGATCTGTTCTTTCGTTCTACAATTGTAGTCCGCCTCTTGATCCCTTGATCTTTGCAAAAATCAATAAATTCTATCGAAAAATACTCACCACCTCCATCAGATCTTAAAGTTTTGATGCAACATCATATTTGCTTTTCAACTAATGCCTTGAATTTCCTGAACTTAGAAAAAGCATCTGATTTCTTGCTTATGAAATAAATATAAATGCATCTGCTATAATCATCAATGATGGTGATAAAGTAATAGTAGCCACTAAGAGATCTAGTCTGCATAGGTCCACATAGATCAGTGTGGACAAGATCTAGGATGCCACTGGCTCTCCTTGCTCCACTTTTGGGAAAACTCTCTCTGTGTTGTTTTTCCAAAATGCAACCTTCACAAATTTTTCCTTCAAAAGAAATATCAAGCAATCTGTGAAGAATTGCCAAAAATTGGCAAATCTAGCTTGATCAAAAACCATGTAGAATAGTGTAAATTGTGTACACAAGTGGGTCCCAAACATGTGAGGCCATGATGCTACATGGGAAACCCATCCTAATGTAGGTTAGGTCAAGTCAAGAGAGTTGGTCATGTCTATTTGGTGGTCATCCCTACTTTATAGGACCTACACCTAAGTTTAAGGTGAAAATTTGACCAACTAGCTACCTACCAAGCATAACTCTAGGAAATAGACTAGGGTTTCATTTTAGGTCAAGGAGAGTGAGTTAACTTCCTTATTACATGCTGGAAATCCACCTAACTTCAAGAAGGAAGCCGAATTTGCTATGTATTCCCTCTCTCCATAGTGAGAAGATAGAAAAGTTTTGGAGCTCATTGGCAATCTCAAGCTAGTTCACCATGTACATTGAGTTTTTGTGATCCAAATGAAACCAAATCAATTTCTACTTGTTTCTCAGGTTGAAGGCCGTAGTACAGCCTGTAGTACACACGTGTGGGCTCGGATTTCAATGTTTATCAATGCTTTTGATTGTTAATGCTTGTTGTTTGTCAAATTGCCAATCTAGATCAACTTTTTTGTGTCTAGTTTTTTGATAGATTGTTAAGCAAGCATCCAATCACTCTTGTGGATCTTTTGTAGATCCATTTATGGTCCTAAAGTACAGTACTTTCACATGGTATCAGAGCCAAGTACAAGAGCATAAGCCATTGATCTAATGCAAATCCATTTTTAGCAAGTTTTGGTGCTAAAAGCTAGTATTGAGAGGGCAAGCTAGAATCTTGATTTTGGTGAGGAGATTTGATCCCAAACTTGGTAGGGTTCCAAATCCGTACTTTCCACATGTGTGGGCACCTCTGGACCTGAATTTAATGCATGGTATTCATTTGATCCAAAAAAAATTCAATTTGTGAGCTATTGGTGTAATTTTTGGTGGAGATCCTAGGATAATCTACCAAGATCATTTGCCATTGATTAGATTTGAATTTGTTTCATGGAATCTAATTAATCTAGGCTGAGTTCAAGCCCTATTAAGGTTTAAAACAGGTCTTGAAAGTACACCAAAAAGGAAGAAAGAGATTAAGTCATTTTTTTGTCCAAAAATAGCCAAATTTGGCAAGATTTGATTGTAAGTAGATTTCACATCATCTTATCTTCATTCCAACTTTGTGAGGGAGTGCTAGAACTGAGATTATAAGTCCATTTGTTGGATTAGAAATCTAATTTGAGTGAAAAACTACAAGAGAGAGACCTTAGTGAGTTTCTAGAGACAATCAAATCCATTTCTTGGCAAGATTTGTTTGAAAGTAGTTTTCACTTCATCTTATCTTCATTCCAGCTTTGTGAGGGAGTGATAGAACTGTGATTATAAGTCCATTTGTTGGATTAGAAATCAAATTTGAGTGAAACACTGCAAGTGTGAGACCTTTGTGAGTTTCAAGTCAATCAAATCTATTTCTTGTTTGTAGAAGTCACTAGTAAGATGGGATCTACTGGAGCATACCTTCTAGAAGCTAGTGAGAGGTTGAATTCTACAAATTATGCTATCTGGAAGGTTAGAATGGAGTCACTCTTAGTGCTCCAAGACCTTTATGAGTTCTTGATTGAAGATGAAGATGAACCTCTAGGTGCACAGGAGTTAGCTAGATACAAGAAGAGATCTAGGCTTGCACTTCATTGTGTGAAGATGAATGTGAGCAATGATTTGTTGAGAGAAGTATCAGCTTGTACTAATGCTAAAGAGGCTTGGGAGTCTTTAAAATCAATCTATGAGTCTAGCAACACTTCTAGAGTTCTTATGCTTAGAAATCAAATTTTGCAAAGCATGAGGAGAAGTGAGGAGAGTGCACATGGTTATGTACTCAGAATCAAGTCTCTAAATAGGGAGTTGGCTTCCATTGGAGAGAAGATTCATGATGGAGAGCTTGTACAAATTGTCCTTAATGGTCTAGGAGATGACTTTGCAAATTTGGTCCAAAGTTTTGCCATCCAAGACACTTTGCCAACTATAGAAAAACTTCACAGTGTATTAGTGGCTGAAGAGTGTAGGATGCTCCATGCAAAATCTAGAATGAGTTCCTTGTCTTTGCAGAATGGTGATGAGAAAGCCAATTTCTCATTCAAGGGCAAAAAGAAGACCAATGGAAAGAAGAAGCATCCAAAGGAGGCCAAAGAAGAGGATGATGCATCAAGCTCAAAGGACAAGTCAAAGCAAAAATGCTTCTTTTGTGGAAAGAAGGGGCATTATGCATCTAAATGCTACAAGAGGCTAAGAGCACAAGTGGAGGAGGACAAACAAGGAAACCTTGCAAAGGAGGAGGAGGAGGATGAAGTAGATGTATTCTTGATGGCATCTACATCCTCACCAACAAGCAATAGCAATTCAAGAGACAATTGGTGGATTGACAATGGGGCTAGCTCCCACATGTCTTGTGAAAGGACTTTTTCTCAACCTTACACTCATTCAATGATGCTAAAAAGTTTGTCTTTACTGCAAATGATGAAGAGTGTAGGATAGATGGTGTTGGCACCATCTCTTTGTGTCTAGAATCCTCAAAATGCATGGATCTAGAAAATGTCCTTTATGTACCATCAATCACCAAGAATATGCTTAGTGTTGGTCTACTCTTAGAAAGTGGTTTGGATGTCCACTTTAAGCATGGTGTTTGCTTCATCTTGAAGAATGATGTTTGCATTGCAAAGGGATTTAAACATGGAAGATTGTTTAAGTTGGAAGCTAGTGTTGCTTTTAAAAGAATGAGCTTGGCAAAGGAGGAGATCACTCAAGAGGAGATCTTGGCAAAGTGTGATCTTGCTTGCATTGAGGAGGAGCATCAAAAGGAGGAAGATCTTGAGGATCAGCCTCAAAGCATGAGAGTTCCAAGGGAGTCCTCAATGACAATGTTCGAGTCATCAAATTGCATGCAAATTGTCCATTCAAGTGTGCATCTTGCAAGGGTGGTGAGCATTGGAGAGTCTACTATCTTTGAATACTTTTTGGAAAGTATTAGTAGACATGAGGTGACTTGTTTCTTACCTTTAAGATTCATGGTGTTTATTACTTTGTATGACAAGACAATGAAATGGGATGCTTTGAAATCTACATTTGTTGTTGATAAAGCAATTTCATTGGATAACTATTTTTGTAATAGTTTGAATAGAGTCATAAAAGATGAAACATCATTTGCTTTGAAAATCTTTGTGTCCACATGCTTTGTGCATGATCATTCCAATGTAAGGACCAAAGATTATCCTATTTCAATGATAGGAATAATGGTAGTGTTTTGCTCTTCAAGTAGAGATTGTAGAATCTACTTGTTTTCAACCAAAGAATTTGTCAATGGTGGAAATGTGATCTTTCAAGAGTGGAAGATTTGTAAACTTGAAGAAGCACCTTTGGATCAACACATTATTCAATTCATTGATGTTTTGGAGTCAAGTCAAGTGGAGGATCAAGCTCAAGACCCGAGGACTCCAAGAAGAATCTTGAGTATCAAGATGGAGCCATCTAGGCTCAATCATATGGATCAAGCAAGACAACTTGTCTTTGGCAACATTATTTATGAACTTAATATTTTCATTGATGTATCTTCAAGTGCACAAAATGCCTTGGAATCCATGGCTTGGCATGATGTTTAGTTTTGAAGTGTGCTACATGTATATAGACACATTTATGGAACATCTTGTAAGGGATCCTCTAAGAGGTGGTGAAAGATCCTTCATGGACATCATTCTCTATTGGAGTCTCAAAAGTTCCTTCTTTGTAGCTGGATTTTTTAGACACTTCTAAAAGCTTTCATTGATCTATCAAGAGAGTTGTAAATAGATCAAGCTAAATTTGAGGAGGAGTGTGAAGAATTGCCAAAAATTGGCAAATCTAGCTTGATCAAAAACCATGTAGAATAGTGTAAATTGTGTACACAAGTGGGTCCCACACATGTGAGGCCATGATGCTACATGGGAAACCCATCCTAATGTAGGTTAGGTCAAGTCAAGAGAGTTGGTCATGTCTATTTGGTGGTCATCCCTACTTTATAGGACCTACACCTAAGTTTAAGGTGAAAATTTGACCAACTAGCTACCTACCAAGCATAACTCTAGGAAATAGACTAGGGTTTCATTTTAGGTCAAGGAGAGTGAGTTAACTTCCTTATTACATGCTGGAAATCCACCTAACTTCAAGAAGGAAGCCGAATTTGCTATGTATTCCCTCTCTCCATAGTGAGAAGATAGAAAAGTTTTGGAGCTCATTGGCAATCTCAAGCTAGTTCACCATGTACATTGAGTTTTTGTGATCCAAATGAAACCAAATCAATTTCTACTTGTTTCTCAGGTTGAAGGCCGTACTACAGCCTGTAGTACACACTTGTGGGCTCGGATTTCAATGTTTATCAATGCTTTTGATTGTTAATGCTTGTTGTTTGTCAAATTGCCAATCTAGATCAACTTTTTTGTGTCTAGTTTTTTGATAGATTGTTAAGCAAGCATCCAATCACTCTTGTGGATCTTTTGTAGATCCATTTATGGTCCTAAAGTACAGTACTTTCACAAATCCTATAACTAGATTACCTCTTTTGAGAATCTCTAAACTTTGAGCACTAATACGACCGAATCATTGATGCCAAAGATCACTTTGACTATCAACCGTGCTTACCATAGCTTGAGCAAAAGATCTCGCATTCAATTTGTAGAGTCGATTTCCGTTGACTCTAGCTCCTATAGCAATCACTTTGTAGTGATTCTTGATGTCTTTGACAAGACATTTGTCACTGTCAAACTCAGCCTTCAGTTGTTGATCAGCCACATCCCAACAGATAGTAGATTGTTAGCTAAGCCAGGTACATATTGCACATTGCTTATTCGCTTTATCTTTCCATTGGCTAACTTCCTTGTACCACTCCAATTCCTTTAACAGATAGCAATTTGCCATCGACTTGTCCAACTTCATCACCATTGTGAGTTTCCTTGAGTTTTGAAAACCACTCTTTCCTTGAAGTCATGTGCTTGGATGCAGCACCACTATCAATGTACCAGGTATTCTTGCCTTCATCACTTGTCATTAATGCTGTAATGAACAAGTTTGAACTCTTACCTATATCATCTTCATATTGATCATCATCGTATTGATGTTGATCAACATAATTGTCTTCATAATAATCATCATCAAATTGATGTTGATCAGCATAATTGCCCGCTTGCCATTTGCCTTTTCTTTGTTCTCTCTCCTTCTGTTTCTTGAAGCATTCACGCTCCCAATGGCCAGGTTTGTTGCAATACCTACAATTTCCAGGTTTATTTTGCTTGGAATAGCCGTGTCCTTGACCTCAGCCTTGATTCCAATTGTCTCGATTTGGGCCATCATTGGATTGTTCTTAAAATTGTTGGAGTGATCCATGATATGAGTTTCCACCTCTTGATTGGTGTCTTCCACGACCAAATCTGCCAATACGTCCTCTCACTACAAGAGCTTGATCAAATCCCATGTTACAATGACTCAAGTTCTCTTGACATTGTTCTTCCTGCAAAAGCAATCCACCTAACTCTTCATAGGTTGGGATATTTTCTCGTGTGGCTATACTTGTCACAAACATTTGATGTGACTCACTCAAACTATTCAATGTCAACTGCATGATCTCACGATCCTGTACTCATTCTCCAACTGTTGCTAATTGGTCACGAATCTCTTTGATCTTCAGTAGGTGATCAACAACAGTTGCACCATCATCCATCCGCAATGTGTGCAGCTTCGTCTTCAAAAATTGCACTCGAGATGTGTTTGTGGTCTCAAACAATGCCTTCAATGTATCCCATGCTTCTTTTGGTCCTTTGGAATCCGAAATGTAGGGAATATTTGCATCTCTAACTGATAAGTTGATGACATTTTGTGCTTTCCGTTTTCTCCTGTCAAATGTCCCCTGTTCTTCTTCAATCACTGGCCTTGTCTCTTCACCTGTCACAATCTCCCATAGCTCCTTTTCCATCAAAATTTTCAGTTTGAATTTCCAAACTGCATAGTTGTTGGCTCCTTCCAATTTGCTTGACTCATTGAGGACACTCTTGCTTAGAGTTGCCATTACTGAACAGATGAGTCCAGACCAAGTAATTTATCACACCACAAAACTATATATTTTTCTGGGTATACACCTGATATCGGAATGGAGTGCGAAAGTACGGCTGCTCAGGATCCTCCTTAACCTGTGCGCGTGGATCCAATATTGGAGCATGCGATACCGGACTGGAGCGCGGATGTACAACTACTCAAAATTTTCTTTAGCTCATGCGCTTGGATCCGAATTCGGTACGGACAATATCGGACTGGAGCGTGGATGTACGACTGCTCGGGTTTCTCTTCAGCTAGCGCACTTGGATCCGATATTGGTACGGATATAAAAAAGAGAGAATATAGGAACTTTCAGAGGGAATATTCTAGATTTTCAAATTCAACGTGGTGGCTACGCCGCCTCCTCTTTGCTTAGATTTTGAAACGAGTGATCGTTCAAACAGACAGATATCAGTAATGTGAAAAGTATGAAGCTTCCTAACTCTGAATGACAGTACTAGATACTATCTAGTGTGATTTGTGGTACTCCAAATAGACAAATGAGAGATTTCTTGGGAAACCTCTCACACAAATAGCACTTTCCACAACAACTAGGAAGTATTGTAAGAATCTCCCCCAATCAACAAATTTTCAATCTGTCTGTTGCTGCCCTGGCCTTTTGGATGCCTCCGAGACTGTGCTTTTCACAACAACTAGGAAGTATTGTAAAAATCTCCCCACTCAACATATTTTCAACTTGTTTGATGCTGCCCTGGCGTTTCTGATGCCTCCGGGATTGTGTCTTTGTTCCCCACTGATGATTCAGAGCTCCAAACCTACAAAATATACCAAAGAAGGATTTCTTCCAACCGTTTTTATCTCTCCAAGCTTTCACCTCCCGTGCAGGACTTTCTCACTTCGTTGCGGAGCCTGTGACAAGCTGTATCCACGGATCAGGCACGCGGGACTATTGCTGCTCTGATACCATGTCAACAATCATATATGCAACATCAAGCATTCACCATAAGCAATCACCAAAGAAGCCGGAAGAAGAACATGCACTATCAATCTATCACACTACTACATACTGAATGTAAAATGTACATATAAATCCTGAACCCTGATAGAGAGGGAGAACCTAGGAGTAGACTACTAGACTAGCCAACGACTAGTTACAACTAGTAATAAAGTACATCGTAATCAGTAACTAAAAAGTGTAACAATGAAGTTTATCATTGATTTCTAACAAAGGAACCCTTGGAGCTACACATATGAGATGATGCTCCACTATCAATATACCAAGAATCATCTTTCTTGAAGGTGGAAGAGAAGAATCTTGATGCCATAAGTGAGCATTCTCCATCACTTGCAATAAAGTCTTCTTTATCATGAGAGATGTTGGCTTGCTTGAATTGGTCCTTCTTCTTGAAACAATTAGTGGCATAGTGGCCTTTCTTGCCACAAAAGAAGCACTTAACATCTTTTTTCTCTTCTTTGAAGTAGAATATTGAGAGAAATCATCATCCTCTTCATCTTGGTCTTTTGCTTTGTCCTTAGAGAAGTGTTGGTGTTGCTTTTTGCTCCTCTATTTGTGCTTGGCAAATAAAACTTTGTCATCACCATTATGATTGAGTGACAATTTGTCCATCCTTAATAGCTTGTTCTCTTGCCTTGATTCTTCAGCCATTAGCACTCCTTGCAAAGCCTCCAAAGTAGGTAGATCCTCCTTGATGGCATAGGATTGGACAAGGTCCTCATACTCATCTCTCAAGCCATTAAGTATGACTTGGAATAGCTCACTTTGATCTATGGATCCTCCAATGCAAGCAAGCTCCCTACAAGTATCTTTCACTCTCAACACATAATTAGTGGCACTCTCATCTCTCTTTTGAAAACTTTGAAAGATTTGGTTTCTAAGAGTGAGGAGTCTTGAGGTATTCTTGGCTTCATAGATTGCTTTGAGAGTGTCCCAAGCATCCTTGGTCGATGTGCAAGCACCAATCTCCCTCAAAATCTCATTGGAGACATTCATTTTGATATAATGAAGAGCCATCCGAGCTTTCTTCTTATACTTTTGTACTTCTTGAAGGACTTGAGGCTCCTCCTCAATCCCAAGTACAATGTCCATCACATCTTGGAGTGTTAGGATTGACTTTATCCTCAACTTCCAAATAACATAATTGGGAGTAGATAGTCTCTCACTAGATTCCAATAGATAGGAACCCATAGATGCCATGTAATAGTGAAGACTCCTTGTGAATTGGACAAGAAAGTGTTGCTCTCTCTATCACTATATTGTTCAATAAGGGTGTGCTACCAACTCCTATGCAAGATCTTGCAACAAAGTGAGATATGGGCCTCACTAGCTTTTCCAGTCTATCTTGATCTAGATCACTCTCACATTATGAAGTATAAGTTTGGGTCAAGCAATCTTTGGCACGTGTAAAACACTCCAAGAAACCACAAATCACTCAAATGCAAGCCAAATGTATGAAAGAATGTGGCTATGACCTCAAATTGATAACTAGATCTCAAGAAAATATCATAAATGATTCAATCCTTATGATTATGAACCCTTTTGATCCAACTTTGCTTGAGATAGCATGGGAGATGCAACCTAGTCTCTCTAGATCCAGATTTTCAAGGTTTGAGGAGGAGCCTTCTCAACATATGATTTCAAGGGGATCTTCAAGATGGATGGCCAAGTCTTTATGACTCATCTTTTATGGTAAAGAAAGGCAAGTTTCAGGTGGTATCCAGTCTAACATTCTCACTTATGCTTCTCTTTCATTACTTGATGTACCATCTTGCTTTATTGAGATTTCTACATCTCAAAATTCATGTAAGGCAATTCTAGCTTTGGATGATGCCTATTGTATGGACATATTTCTTGTCATTGGTGGCTCATATATGTTTCCAAATTACTTGAAAATTAAGTGGTTGAGTCATCAAGTGTATGCTCTTGGATCTAGTAAGAGCAAGAATGAGCTTGTTGCTCATAGTTTGAAAAATCATGTTTTCACATGGTTTGAGGTAGTTTGTAAACTTCTCATGAGATTAAGTGAATCATCCTTGAAGGACACTTACATCATTGAGCAAGTTTTTAGCTTCAAAAAGATCAAGATTGTATTTGATTTCAAGATTAGATCCATTATGGATATAGTTCATAGTATGTGGAGTAGTCAAGCTAGAATGCTTAATCTAGATGATCAAAACTTTTTCTCATCTTATGATCTTGATCTCTATGATCTTTGCCATCTTTATGAGGCATGGAAGCCTCTTATTTTCATCATGGTGCAGCCATCTTCATGAAAGTGGTACTTTCAAATCAAAGATCATCATCAAGCATGGAGGAAGCACTTGGATATAGTGTGGCAAATTGGTGGAATACTCTTCAAAGATGTTGGCAATTATTTCTACCAAATAAATCTTATCATGGATATGGTGAGAGTGCTGCTATGATGGATCCTTTTGCTGGTTTTTACTTCATATGCATACCAAAGGATCCACTCAAAAAGTTTCACAAACTCGATCTTACCAAGCTAGTTTTTGATGAGGAGTGTGAAAAATTGTCAAAAATCTATCTTGGTTATTTTATGATTTTATATTTGTGAGTACATTTCACATGTGTGGAGCATGTTACCACATGTGTAAAATAGTTAGAAATAGTTTATAATGTTGAGTTTTTGAGTCAAACTTGAGTATTGTGAGATTTGCTTGTTTTACATTCTCTCTCTACCCAAATTCAAATTAGCTCTATTCTCTCTCTACCCAAGGAGAGGAGCTTAATTTTACTTAGTTTCTTCAAGGATCACTTTCTTACAAGTGTATGTACTTTGGTTATCAACATATGCATCTATCTTTGCCTCTATGCCTTAGATTTTTGATCTAGATATTGGAATTCAATCTAGCATCCATCAACAAGTGCATAAGCTTGCTTAGGAGAACATTCACACACTTTAGGACATTTCCACACATGTGAAATTTTACATGTACCAGTATTTGGTACTGTTTATATGCTCCTTCAAAACTGTGAGGGTAGTTTTTGGTAATGTCTGATATTTACCTTTTGTTTCTGCAGATATTTTTGCCCAAAATAAGTGTGAGGTTTGGCACAAAGACTTCAATCAAGAAAATTCCTTACGTCAGCGAGGATAAACTGGGGGTGCCAGTATTTTCGAAGAACCTGTGGGAGGTATGGAAATTATGGCCAGAGTTTGACGCATCAAACACCATACTTGTAGATGATAAACGCTACAAGTCATTTAAAAACAACTATGATAACTGCTTGGCTATAAAATCTTTCGACCCTTCCGTAGAGTGTAGTGCTGAAATGGCCCCCTAGTATATGAAGGAAATTCTATACCCGTGGCTCATGGGCTGGGTCCAAGCGCGAATCCCTATCGTCTTTACTAGAAGAAACCCTTTGTTCGACTGTGAGGACGATATGTCCCCTTTAGTTGTGAACTACTTTGTTGAGGTCAAAGGGTACTCGTACCGCTTCGACCCCCTACAGATTAGATTTGAACAGCCCAGCTTGGGCTGCAACTAGTTTTTGTACATGTTACATATAAAAAAAATCAATATACGATAACTACATAGATTTGAATGGTTATTTAATTCTTGAGCAGCTTTGAGTTTCATTTGCAGCTTCCTGATTTATTGCGATGAAGGTTGAAAGGCCGAGGCATTCTTCAACCTGTAAATCCTATGTTGGTGCTTGTAAATACGCACAATCATATTCCAACCTAATTTTTTAGTCACAGATAGGGTAGGAGATTAGTTGCTATTAGGGTTTGTGCTCCATTGCTAGTATGTGTTCACATGCATATTCCAACATGATCTATGAATGATGGTATGGGTGGAGTTTATTAAAGTTATAGTTTGTGCTCTTTGGATGGTTTTAAGTTTTTTCTTAAGATTAAAGGTGTTAAAGATGGATACAGTGTTAACCTATATTTGAGACTTAAGTGCAATTTTAGATAGTTACAAATGTACCAAAATCGGTACTTCGATAGTACCAAATTTGGTAGTCTCAAGTATCGAATGGAAAATCTGTAATCTATGAAGTTGGATAAACAAATAGATCCACTTTTCCACGTGCTGTCTGTTCTTGCATCTTCTCCATTGCCATGCAATACATGAATTGCAGAAACATGACAATGTGCGACATCGTAGTGAGCATGGACTATCCTGGGAACATCCGTCAACACAATGGAATGAGCATGAGCCTGTGATGCACTGACAATCCCATTTCACATCACGTTGAACCTTATCCTTGCAGACCAACCCAAAAACCCTTCTTGTATCGCAGTTGTGACCTTCTCCTTTTGGCCTAAATGTTTCTTTCAGATATATGACCACATCTGCTGCACACTTCAAGGGCCACCCGTCTGGTTTTAACTCCTCGTGAGTGAGAGGGGTCGTGTGCAGACTGCAAATACGATTAGAAAAAAGAGGCCATATGTTGTAGATTCTAAAATAAAAATGGTACACACTATAAATCTCAGTAGGCCAATTTGGATGATTTTAGAATGGAAATGAGACACGAGGTATTAAAGAACCTATTTTGGTAGTTTGTTGTATCAAAATTGGTACACGATAAGTTCCAGTAGTACCAATACAAACATTCAATACAGATATTCAACATAGATATTCAAACATTCAATACAAATATTGCTTCATTACAAACATTCAATACAAATATTCAACACGAATATTCAAACATTCACAACAAATATTGCTTCATTACAAACATTCAATACAAGTATTGCGTCATTAGTACGAATCAGTGGCAAACAACTTTGAGGCTTTAATCTTAAAACCAAAAAACAAACCAACATGTACCAACAAGAATCAATATTATCAAACTTTGGTAGTCTTAGGTTTCAAAAAATATCAAAATGCAGTCAGACATAATTTTCTTGCTTGCACATTGCACGTTGAATAGTTGTTTATAAGCTTTTTAGAATACCAAAGTACCACAGATAAAATAATCAGTCGTAAAAAACTACCGCAAGTCTCAAAGTACAAAACAATAGTTTTGAAAACACTTGAAATATCACAAGTACCAAAAGTTCCAAAATATTAAAAAACACCAACCAACTAAATGCTAGTAGATCGAAAACTACCAAAATGTTGCAAATAATAGATTGAAGAAACATTTAAAAACTATCAAAACTATCAAAAGCACCAAAGAGCAACAAACAATAGTACTTTTTGTACACTAGAAGTACAAAATGTTCCATGAGGTCCAAACAACAAAAAGTAAAGTTATTTGAAAAGAATATAGAGTACCAAAAGTACCAAAAATATATCTTACACAAGTTTTCATAAGTATTAAATAGAAAATAAATAGTTGTTTATAAGCTTCTACAAGTACCAATAGTCCCCAAAGTCCAAAAGAGCAAAATATCAGTTGAGTAAAAACTATAAAATAGTTTTGAACAACAAGAGGTGGAGTGTGTATCTACAGACCCAAAGAACAGGAGTATCAAAGATCAGTTTCAATAGTGCAAAAGAACAACAGTACCAAGAAAATGAAAATCCAAAAAAGAAGGACCTGAGTGTCATCAAGAAGATGTACTCGATGTCTGACAACACTCTTTCTTCCAATCCTCTGTTGGCATATGTCTCTTTTGTTGGGGGACACTCAAGTTTTTGAGCTCCAAAAGCAAACACAAGTTCTTTGACCTGAGCCATGATTATGCTACCTCTAGGCAATTGTCTCTGACAGGCACTCAAGGGCAGAGAACCTCCTCGTCGTCCTTCATGTTAAGGCGAGAACTGGCTGCAACAATATTTCATGTTCTCGCCTTCATGTTAAGGCAAGAACTGGCTGCAACAATATTTCTGCGATGAACACCCAAAGCACTTGCAATCCTCGAATGAGGGGGATTCATTGTGCCATCAACTTTATTTAGTACCATCACAAGTGAAGATCTCTTCATGAAGAGTTCATTCGCCGAGTGGGGCACCTTAATTTGACTGAGGGTGTTACAGATGCTAGAAACAAGATTGTTTTCAACAGTATTAGATGATATTTGTAGCTCCTGAAAAGTTGGTTGTAGAAGTAGTTCCTGGAATATCTCCCTCTGAATACCTATTGAAAATTGTCATGTTATCTTCGCCAATATTTTGCCATAGCTAAACATATTCGTTTTCTTGTTTTGATGTCATCTACTGAAGGTTGATCTCCAAGCCTCCTAATTTTTTTCTTTTATTCTTTGTTCCCCATTTCTTACCAGCCCAATAGTCTCTCATTGCAACTTTGTGGGCGCAATGATGAGGTTCCATGCTGGTATCACTTGCGTACATCTCATGCATTGTAGGAAAAATTGCTGGGATATCTGAAATTGACTCTGTGAAATATATATTATTGCCCTGAAGACTATCCTTTTTGGAATCGTCTGTTATTGTGTGCACAGACTAATCAATCAGACAAAGAGCTCGATCAAACAGATCACGATCAACAAGAAAGACCTGGATCAGCCACAACGCAATTAAAAAGAGCACGATTAGCAAGAAAGAGGTATATCAGACCAATATTGAGAGATCTTGCGAACACGATCAGAGAGAGAGCTAGACTAGGAGATCTTTCGAATGCGAGGGGGGGGGAGAGAGAGAGAGAGAGAGAGAGAGAGAGAGAGAGAGAGAGAGAGAGAGAGAGAGAGAGAGAGAGAGAGAGAGAGAGAGAGAGAGAGAGAGAGAGAGAGAGAGAGAGAGAGAGAGAGAGAGAGAGAGAGAGAGAGAGAGAGAGAGAGAGAGAGAGAGAGAGAGAAGCTGACGACTAGCTACCCCGCAACAAAAGTAATTATTATTAGAATTACACACCTACAAATTTGTTATAAACAGTCATAGTTTCTTTATCTCTAGTGGACCCAGTTTAGAATATTAAACAATAAACATTTTTTTGAGCGCATTTCTACCCAAAAAAGGTAGTGTCCTTGACAGTCCATGTTGTACCACCAAACCATGCTTTTAGCCCTTGGAATAGTTTCACACCTTGGACGAATGATCCAAATTATGATTGATCATAAGACTGCAATGGAAAAGAGAATTTTAGATTTAGGATTAAAAAACACTCTTATCATTCAGAAACCCATCCAACTGAACCGAGAGTTAAAGATCACCAAACAACATGAAGACGAATCAGAAGCGGAGTTGGAGAAGACACAACAACACACAAATGCCTTGGAAAATACGTAGCAAATCTCTATAATGCACTAACAAATGCACATGATCAGGTGAATAAAGTCGTTCAGGATGCAAGCAGCAAATTTTGTTATTGCAAGGACAATTGGAAATGGCCAACCTTGACAAAAAAAAAAAGGATCCTAGGCAAATTAGGTGCCACAACCACAAAGTGCGATAATTATCTGTTCACAAAAGCTCTAGATCATCTAGTCCCTCAAGAGGAGATCAGATATCTATTTAAAAATATCGAGACATATCATAATACATTGGCCAAATTCTAGGACAGATTTGATCGATTCAAGGGCAAGGCATCGATTGAGTTGGAAACAACAAAATCTATCATAAAAGAATATAAAAAAGCTGCTGCCCAAGTATTGCAAACCACCCCCCAGATTCAAGTACCACTAATGCCACGCTTCTTGCCACCTCAACAAGATCAGGGTCAAAAATGATACAGACATGGATCAAGGGGCAGAAGATGAGGCAACCACGACTTCTCAAGCTACGGAAGTAGGGCCATCTACATCAAGGGCTGTACCATTGTTTTCGAAACCAGTCACCATCAAGGAGGAGACACAACAATTCTTACAACAACATCCATATGAATCCTCGAGGGTTGGCTGGGTTATTAAATTCAAGACTTCAGAGATTGAAGCCGGAAAGAAACTGGATAAGCTACCCGCATTGGGTGAGCAATCGCCATGGCGTAAATTTATTTTTGAAAAGACTCCTGACTCAATTAGGAGTTATGTAACGAGCCCTTGCCAGCTCCGGGTGGATCCGTACTATGTTCCGATGCCACACAGAAATAAGTGAAAAGATTTGGGTGTACCAATGGATAAAATCACCATCCATATCCCAAATTGGCCCATAATATATCAACGGTTATCATTCAGTTGGTTGATAACAGTGGATTTCAACTGGTCCATTCAAGCATATGCAAGAATATAGGTCTTCACCAGATCCGATCGTTATTTTTGCAAAAGCCTTGACCAAGTTGGCGTCAATTTCAACCAAATGGGATGATTGCTTACTAGCATTATCTTTCCATCCAAACGTTCCCATGGTATCCGCCAAATTCCTGGATCAATTGCCTATAGCAAGATTGTACTATCAAGCCGCGATGCTGGGTGTATCCTGGGAGTCAAAATTTATAGCATGGACAATGCCGAATTGGATTTTTGGCACAAATAAGTGTTTTTCCGCACAAAATTGATCTCAATACGGAGCACCTGGAGTTCATGGAAAAAGTATAGTACCATCTAATAAAGGTTAGGCAAGAGGCCCACCAGACTCCAAAGTAATAAATCTCGTGAGGTGTCATGGTACCGCCACCAATTTTGGTGGGGGATACTGCTGGAGGGTTTGTGAATGTTACCAATGAAGTTCTTATTGATCTAAAAGTGCATAAACTTTCTTAGGAGATCCTTCACACACATTAGGGCATTTCCACACGTGTGAAATTTCACATGGTATCAGAGCCTACCTAGGTTGATGCTTGTTTCATCCAAAGTTTTACAAATTTCATGAAAATTAAGATCTAGAGAGACTAGTTTGCATCTCCCATGGTATCTCAAGTAAATTTGGATCAAAAGGGTTCATCATCATTAGGATTGAATCATTTTTTAGATTGTACAATTTTTTTTGCTTAGACACGTGTGAAGGATAGCTAAATTCAATCTGGTGGTTCTCTTCCGCGTTTGATTTAAATCTAAAGCTTGATATCTAGTTTCAAAGCTATTTGAGTCTAGTTTGTGTAGCAATTGATTTCATAGAGATTGGATCTCCCAATTAAAAGTTATAATAAATTTACTTTAAAGGCTCTCCCTAGGCAACTCTCTTGAATCTCATAAAGCTCAAGAAGCAAGATCTATAAGGATATTAGATTTGAAAGAACTTGGGAAACAATTCTATTCTCACTATTCAAATGAAAAGATTGGATTTGACTCTTGGAAGTGCCTACGCCTTTCTATGGTATTTAGAATGGTTTTAGTCTCTCTCTAGAACTAAAAACACATCAACCTCAAAACTCACTTTGAATGATTTAGAGGTTTATTAATGATCTAACACCATTTCACATCAAATCTCTAATGAGTTGATTTAATTTTACAAAGCAAATCACTAGTTTCACTCTCTCAATATTGTATGAATCACAGACATGAAAAATCACATAGATATGGTAAAAGTATGAGTACAACAGCCTCTCACACGTGTGAGAAGTACACTTGAACTTTACACACTAATTTGTACTCCAAATCTTCAAGTAAACATATGGTTAGACTCGCCCTCCTTCAAAGTGAATTTAGCACCAATGCTTTGTACAAAATGAAGAGATTTAGATCATTATCAAAGCTCTTAGACTTGGCTCTGACACCATGCTAAAAATCGAAGAATAGGACTCAAATAGATCTACAAAAGATCAATAAGAGTGATTGGCAACTTGGAATGCTGATCTATCTCCAAACTAGCATCCAAAACTAGCTTCTACTTGACAATTTCTACACATTCAAGCAAGAACAATCATGAATAATGATCAAAATGGTTCACATGTGTGAAGTACAGCTACTATACAGCCTGATAATAGAAAATATGTTTACTTATCAGATCCTAAGCACTCATTCATACAGAACATGCATAGAGAAGTGAAATCACCAAGACATTAGCCTCAAAATGAATCTCACATGGATGATATTCAAAATCTTCATAATCTCTCACTAAGCCATATCCAGCACGTGTGAGATAGCTCATAGTGCTTATCCATGTCCACTTTGGCTAAGATTCCACTAATTTGCCACATCATCATTGGTGGCTAATGTTGACCTTCTAGATTCCTACAATTTAGGAGATAGCTCCTACAATTTAGGAGATTTGACATTTGACTCAAATAAAATCTAGATACAATGGATCTGAACTTTATGTTTGACATTTCACACGTGTGGACAGGTCCTCACACATGTGGATCCACATAGATATCAAACTGGTTACATTTACAAGGTAAAAATTGTAAAATCTTACTATTGAGTCATTTTTTTGTCCAAAAATAACCAAGATTGGCTTGATTTGATTGTAAGAAGATTTCAACTCATCTAATCTTCATTCCATCTTTGTGAGGGAATGCTAGAACCAAGATTATAAGTCCATTGAGATCTATTGGAGCTTACCTTCTAGAAGCTAGTGAGAGATTGAACTCTACAAATTATGCCATATGGAAGGTTGGGATGGAGTCACTAATGGTGCTCCAAGACCTTTATGAATTCTTGATTGAGAAAGATGATGAACCTCTAGGTGCACAAGAGTTAGTTAGATACAAGAAAAGATCTAGACTAGCACTTCATTGCATAAAGATGAATGTAAGTAATGATCTTTTGAGAGAAATATTATTTTCTACTAGTGCTAAAGAGGCTTGGGATCTTTGAAATCAATCTATGAATCAAGCAACTCTTCTAGAGTCCTCATGCTTAGAAACCAAATCTTGCAAAGCATGAGAAGAAGTAAGGAGAGTGCACAAGACTACGTGTTTAGAATCAAGTCTCTTAATAGAGAGTTAGCCTCCATTGGAGAGAAGATTCATGATGGAGAGCTTGTTCAAATAATCCTTAATGGTCTAGGGGATGATTTCACTAATTTGATCTGAAGTTTTGCAATCCAAGACACCTTGCCAACTATAGAAAAGCTTCATGGTGTATTAGTGGCTGAAGAGTGTAGGATGCTCCACACCAAAGCAAGATTGAACTCATTGTCTTTGCAGGATGGTGATGAGAAAGCCAATTTCTCATTCAAGGGCAAAAAGAAGGCCAATGGAAAGAAGAAACATCCAAAGGAGGCCAAATAAGAGGATGAATCATCAAGCTCAAAGGGCAAGAGAGACAAATCAAAGTTCAAATGCTTTTTTTTGTGGCAAGAAAGGGCAATTTGCATCAGAATGTCTCAAGAAGAAGAATTCACAAGAGAACAAGCAAAGCAACATTGCACATCAAGAGGAGGAGGATGAAGAAGAATCATCCTTGGTGGTTTCCAACTCATCACCATCATCCAAGTGCAACACCAATGATTCTTGGTGGATGGATAGTGGGGCTAGCTCCCACATGACTTCCCAAAAGGACTATTTCTCCACTTTACTCTCTTATAATGATGTAAAAAGATCTATCTCTATAGCTAGTGATCAAGAGTGTAGAATAAGTGGTATTGGAACCATTCCATTGTATGTTGGATCATCCAAAATGATGAATTTTGAAAATGTCCTTTTTGTTCCTAAGTTAACCAAGAATTTGTTAAGTGTTGGCCAACTAATGGATAATGGCCTAGATGTACAATTTAAGCATGGAGTTTGTTCCATCCTTAAAAATGATGAATGCATAGCAAAGAGTTTTTTAACAAGGTAGATTGTTTAAACTAGATGCTAATGTTGCAACAGAGAGTGTGAATTTGGCAAAGGTGGAAATCTCTAATGTGGAGCTATGGCGAAAAAGGTTGGGCCACCCCAACTTCAAAGCTATGGAAACAATGTGTGCAAATGAGCTTGCACTCGGCCTCCCCAAGCAATTGTCAAAGTGTGGAAAGCATTGTGAGGCTTATAGCCTCTCAAAGGCCCATAAGCTACCTTTCTCTAGATCTAAATCAAGATCTAACACTCTTCTTGAGATCATCCATTCGAATGTTCATAGTTTCTCACAAGAATCTAATGGTGGTGCCAAATACTATGTAATCTTCATTGATGATCATTCTAGATATTGTTGGATTTACCTCTTGTCTAGTAAATCTATGGTGTATGATTCATTTTTAATGTTCAAAAGTCTTGTAGAAAATCAACTTAGTACCAAGATCAAGATATTAGTAAGTGATAATGGAGGTTAATATATCTCCAATAAGTTGATTGAGCAGGTGAAAAAGTGGATCAAAGTCAATAAGTGCATTTTTCACCTTATTATGTGATGGAGTAGTATTATGGCTTTCCAAAAAGCAAGATACAATATGCTTATCTTCCACAGAATCCGAGTATAAGGCCTTGATATGAACATGCAAGGAGGTCTTATGGCTCAAGAGGCTAATAGTGGAGCTTCATGTCATTGAGGAGGAGATCCCTATCATCTATTGTGACAACCAATCAGCCCAATCACTTGCTACTAATCCTACATTCCATGTAAGCTTAGCTGATCTATTCACTAAATCCTTATCTAAGGATTTATTTGTCAAGCTAAGATCTTCAATTGGAGTAATTGATAAGTGTATCATAATTTCCAAGGCTAGATTTGAGGAGTGTGAAAAATTGCCTATATTGGCAAATCTAGCCATGTTGTATAATGTAAATTATGTGCATAAGTGTGTCCCACACATGTGAGGCCAAGATGCCACGTAAGAAACCACTCCTAATGTAGGTTAGGTCAAGTCAATACAGTTGGTCATGTCTATTTGGTAGTGATCCCTACATTATAAGACCTACACCTAGATTTGTGATGAGATTTTGACCAACTAGCCACCTACTTGGCATGACTCTAGGAAACAGACTAGGGTTTCATTTTAGGACAAGAAAACTAAGTCAACTTCCTTATTACATGCTGTAAATTCACCTAACTTTACAAAGAAAGTCACTTTTGCTATGTATTCCATCTCTCCATCATGAGAAGATAGATTATTTTTGGATCTCATTGGCAATCTCGAGCTAGTTCACTATGTACATTGAGTTTTTGTGATCCAAATGAAACCAAGTTGATTTCTACTTTAGTCTCAATCTACAAGCCGTATAGCAGGTTGTGGTTCACATGTGTGCACTCGGATTTTAGTTTATGATCAGTGATTTGATTGCCATTGCTTGTTGTTTGTCAAATTGCCAGTCTAGATCAACATTTTTGTGACTAGTTTTTTGATAGATTGTTAAGAAAGCAACTAGTCACTCTTGTGGATCTTTCTAAGGTCCATTTATGGTCCTAAAGTAAAGTACTTTCACAAGCCACAGAGATCAAACTCCAACATGTGTCTTCATTGAGTTGCTTAGTTAATTTGTTTTCTAAACCGCTGCCTAAGGATTCATTTGTTAAGCTAAGATCTCTACTTGGAGTAATTGATAAAGTATCATAGTTTCCAAATCTAGATTTGAGGAGGAGTGTGAAAAAATGCCTAAATTGGCAAATCTAGCTATGTTAAACAATGTAAATATGTATATTAGTGGGTCCCACATGTGTGAGGCAAAAGTGCCATGTGGGAATCTACTCTAGAGTAGGTTAGATCAAGTCTAAAAGGTTGGTCAAGTTTGTTTGGTAGAGGTTCCTACATTATAGGGCCAAATTCCAATCAAAAGTAAGGGATGTTGCATCACACATCCAATAGGATTAGAGAGGCCATGTATGAGGGTTCCAATAGGATTGAGACATGGATCTCCATGATTTTTTTATATGTACTTTCATTACCAATCATAGTCCAAGTGAGTTTTTGAGTCAATTTGAGAGCAATCAAGTTTCGCTTGTATTTCCTTCTCTCTCTACCAGAGGGCAATTACTCTATTCTCTCTCTACCCAAGGAGAGGAGCTTAATTTGCCTTAGTTTATTCATGATGTACTTCTCCCACATGTGAAACTACTTTGGTTATCAATCTATGCATCTATCTTTGCCTCTTTGCCTTAGATTTTGACATAGATCTTGGATTTCAATCTAGTGTTGATCTAGAGTACAAAAGCTTTGCTTAGGAGATCATTCTCACACATTAGAACATTCCCACATGTGGAATTTTCACATGGTATCAGAGCCTACCTAGGCTTTTGATGCATCTTTCATCCATAGTTTCAAAAATTTCATGAAAATCAAGATCTAGAGAGTGTCGATTGCATCTCCCATGCTATCTCAAACAAATTTGGATCTAAAGGGTTCATCATCATAAGGATTGAATCATTTCTAACATTGTACAGAACTCCTTGCTCATACATGTATGAAGAAAATCCCAATTCACTTTGGTGGTTCTCTTAGGTGTGTGATCCACTCTTGGTCCCCAATGGACCCTGCCAAGTGATATGAAGATATGATCTGTAAAGGAGGCCTCTGATGTACTGGTGGGTGCCCGTAGGTAGATCACTGATCTGGATACCCAATGTGGAGAGGAGACGGCAAGCCTGGGAGTACCATGAGAAAAGGTGTCCCTCTGAGTGTAGGCGCCGAGATGAGGATAAAGCTGCAACTACATAATGTGTACCCCCATCCTAAAGATCCTCTAACCTCTATATGAATGTCACAATATGGAATAAGGCCTCAATCTGAATGGGGGGACCGCGAACTCCGCGCCAAGATAATTTGGTGTGGTACTAAGGGCTTAGCCCGTATCATCCGGGAGAGCAAACGAATTTGGAGCCGGGAGATATATGTCCAATCAGTAGCTGTCAGACCAGTACTCCATGTCTCGGAAGCATACATAGCTGAGGGCACAACCATAGTGTCAAAGAGCTGACACTTACTAGTCGCATCTCTGATGTGTGAGCTGAAACATAGTCTCTCCAAATCTACCAGTGAGGCATAGCCCTTTCGTACCCGGGAAATAGCTGCGTGTCTCATGCTGAACGTAGGCCCCGAGAATAGTACTCCTAGATATGTATAGGAATCAACAACCTCTAGGGGATGACCATCCCATAGAAGCTCCTACCGCATCATGAAAGACCTAGAGGTGTTGAACACCATAACCTTAGTCTTGGCCACATTCACCGAAAAACCCCACCGTGTGAAAAAAGAAAGAAGAGCATCTAATTGTCGCTGCAAGCCCTCTCTCGTCCGTGAAAGCAAAACCACATCATCAGCATAAAGGAGAATAGCAATAATGAGGTCGCCCAATGTACAACCCTCCCCTCCATCACTTCGTATAACATGCTCTAGCTCGTCAATGTAAAGACCAAAAAGTGTAGGAGAGAGTGGACATCCCTGTTTGACACCAATAGTACTAACCACCTCCGGTGAAATAACTCCTGATAGTCGAACCCTGCCAATAACTCGCCTGTACAATGCTACTACTGTCTATATAGTATCCTCCTGAAAGCCTCGATCATGAAGTCTCTGTATCAATAGATGCCTAGGCACAGAATCAAATGCCTTGCGGAAATTCACAAAGTAGCAGTATACACGCTCCCTCTTGGCCTTAGCCTCCTCAATGATGGACCTCAAAGTAAAGATATGATCCGATGTAGTATATCCCGGTTTGAAACCTGCCTGTCCAATGGCATGGAGTGATCTAGCATCCATCTCTGTACTGATCTCTGACTGTAGGATAGAACCATATACTTTGGCGAAGAGGTGATTGATCATAATGGTGCGGTAGTTATCAGCTTTCATGGGGTCCTCGCCTTTGTGGATAGGGTGAATGAGGTTTGTGGACCATGGAGAGGGAAAATCAGAGGTGACAGCTTGGTTGAATAGGATGGAGAGAAAGGGTGAGAGGATGTCGGGAGCATACTTTAGAAGTTCAGCCTCTAGCTCATCAATGTCTTTGGCTTTATGGGAATGGAGTCGTGTGATGGTCTTTTCTATAAGTTCGTTAGTGAATATGGCAATAGTATCCATGAGACAGGAGGTGGGAAGAGGAGGGGTATCTGGGATGGTGTATAATGATGTGGCATATGCGACCCAAGTGCTGAGGTCTGTGATCCGTGGTGGGGGTGACTGTGGAAGGAACCTCTTCCAGAATGAACCTGAGAAAGAACTAAAGAGGAGATCCATCAGTTTCTTACCCTGACCAATCTTCTATGGAATTTTTTTTTTTTTTTTTGTGGTTCTGCGGTAGACACGAGATATGGTTTTGGTCATATGAGGAAGATGGGAGCGAGCATATATGAGGCTCTGATGTAGCTGGATGCATTCCTGATCATACCAGGGGTTATAGGGTCTATGACGTTGCTGGTCTTTGGGCCGTGGGGATGGAAAGGCAATGGAAGCTGCAGTATGGATGGTCTGGACAAGAAAGAGGGACTGTTCCTCTAAAGTATGCTCATGTGGGAAATAGGTAAGGAGATCGGAGAGGGATTCTCTGTATAGTGGTGTGTGATGTGAAGTGTAGCGGTAGGTGGGTTTAGTTGTAGGGGTCGAAGAGAAAATAGGTGTGATGTGGAGATGACCGACAGAGAGTGAGAGATATGAATGATCAGAAAGAGCGGTGTGGTGTACAGAGAAGGATGAAATAAAGTGAAGGAAAAATGGTGAACCCATGAAATAGTCGACGACGCTATGTCCTCCACTATGTGGGAAGCAAGTGTAGTCACCAGAGCCTGGCAGCTGAAGAAGGCCATTATAAATGGCCAGTCCATGAGCCTCACCCAAGTGAAGCATCTGCTCCCCATATGATGTGACTGAACCCGCTGCATCCGCCGATCGCCGTATAAGACCAAGATCATCCCAATCAAGTGCATGTATCCGCTGTGGGTCATCTGCTGCTCTGTAAAATTCTATTTGCCTAGACCCAGTCCTAGCATTGAAGTCCCCCACTAGAAGAATATATCCTCGATCCTCATATCTGATAATGTCCGATGAAATATCCATGAAAGGTGACTCCTCCTCTGAGGTGAAAGCTGATGTCTCTGGAGGGAAATAACAAATAGCCAAGAATATGTCACGATCTAACTCCATCAAACTGTGGGCCAACCTGATCCGGATATAGCGAGCCTGCTCGTCAGTGTATATTAGCTCGACCCATGGCTGGAGAGAGTCTCGAAATAAGCAAGCAACACCACCTGAACCGTGACTAGTCAGTGCCCTCGTCTTCCCTCTACAAGTAGAAAGCCAGCAAAATCCCTCCATGCAAGGAAGTCCTCTCTCAGGACTCTCATGTGTCTCAGTAAGTATAAGGATATCCCCTGTAGTACAAAAATCTCTAAAGTCTCCTACTGTAGCTGAAGAATGGATACCATTGCAGTTCCATAAACTTATTTGCAATGCCTTTGTGAGGGCCCCTGAACCACTCCTAAGTCCGGGGGGCCCAAATCCCTATGCCTCATATTTTTGGAGGTCAATGTATCAGGCCTTACCATCCCGATAGATCACCCTTTTTCCCAGTGCTTTGGCTTTGCTGAAAACCTTCCTCCTTTTGGCAACTTGCATAGGTGTGAGATCATCGTCCATGAAGACAAGGGTACCTCTCAGCCTAGCTCGTAGCCTAAGGACAACTTGCCGCTCCTTTATTCCCGTGAACCGTATGATGAGTGTAGTGGATCTCTTTTAGTTCTCCACGCTTTTTCCATTCCGTTGTGATGGTGGGAAAGTGTATCTGTGAGGAAACTGGATGCTTTGGTAATTGGAGCCTTAGTATCTTCAATTCCTCGCACCCGCACATTCAGAGATTTATACTTCCGCATTTCTTCTTCGGATATGGTGGCTGAGATGACGCTATTGAAAGTGTGTGTACCTTCTTTACCGTCTTCTCTGAACAGAGAGGCCCATGTTTTGGTTTTCACCTTATGTTGCTCAATCCGTTCCTCCAATTCTTGGATCTTTGTGGTGTTGGCTGGTTCTTCTTTTCTGCTCAAGGTCTCTTCCAAAGATATGATCCGAGCCATCATAGTTTGCTTCTCGATTGCCATAGCTTGTATTGTGGTTTTCAACTAACCCATTTCCATCAAAGATAACATCCGTACTTATAATGACTTTTTTTCCTTCAATGTCATAAACACTGTATTCTTTTTCTTGATCATCATATCCAAGCATTAAACACTGTATCCTTTTTCTTGATCATCATATCTTCTGGCCTAAGATGAAAGGTCATGTGGAGGTATACGTTCAAAGTTGTGAACAATGCCAACAAAACAAAGCAGAAAGACTCAAAGTTGTGGGTCTTTTACGTCCCTTGGAAATTCCCAATAATAAATGAGAAAGTATTTCAATGGATTTTGTGGTTGGACTCCCTAGAACCTAGAGTGATCACGATGCCATTTGGGTGGTAGTTGACAGGCTAACCAAGATGGACCAACTAAATTAACTATCAAGGCATCTAAACTAGCCCAGCTTTTCGTTGAAAATTTGTTCAGATTGTATGGTTTGCCGAATGATATTGTTAGTGATGGCGACTCCTAGTTCACTGGCAAGCAGTTTTGGAAAAACTTGAAACGACTCTTAGTCTTAGTTCTTCGGATCACCCAAAATCTGATGGGCAGACAGAACGAGTCAACTAGACGTTGGAGGATATGCTTAGAGCATACGTTTCTCACCAACAGTCTGATTGGAAAAGTATCTCCCTTTGGTTGAGTTCGCGCACAATAGTGCTAAGCATTCTGCCATCGAATTCAGTCCTTTTATGCTGATGTATGGCTTTCAGCCGCGTTCTCCAGTTTTTGTCGGTCTCAAAGGTCTCAAGGTGCAAGCTGCAGTAGATTTCCTGCAAGATATGCAAGAAATGCTGCTAGTGGCCAAAGAAAGCATAAAAACCGCTCAAGATAGAGCTCAGTTTTATGCTAACCGCGGTCGATCACCTCGGGATATTGAGGTCGGAACCTGGGTGTATCTTGAAATCCCGAAGGATTCAAAGGTACTCCGGATGGGAAAATGCCATAAGCTATCTCCTCGATATAGTGGACCTTATAAGATTGTAAATAAAATCAACCTGGTCACGTATCAGCTAGATCTTTCGATTGGGGTTGGGGTTCATCCTGTTTTCCATGTAAGTTGTTTAAAAGAACGACTTAGTAGGAAGGATTCCCTAATTCCGGAAGGTGAACTAGTTGACCTCGAGGATCAGTCTACCTTTGTGCCTAATGTACCTGAAAATGTTGTGGACGTTCGTCATCACCAATTGAGAAACCGTTTGGTTTTTGAATTTCTCGTACGTTGGAAAGGTAAGACAGATGACGAGGACACTTGGGAGAGAGAGGACTATTTAAGACTGAACTTCCTTGGCTTGCTCCCATTAGGAGGAGACTCTTAAAGGGGGAGGGAATGTTACGTACCCATAAGGGTACACAATAGGAAACTTGAGGTGACGGTTTCAGTTATGGGACGGAACGCTGATCTGGAGCTATAGGCCTTTTGGGTTCCACGTGTCAATGTCTCATTGGCATGCGGTGACTCGTTGTTATGGACCCGCGTCAGTGTGCACAACTACCACTTGTCGTTAGTCATGCGTGACTCTTATGGAGGGAGATGACCCACCTGGACTATGTATGTAGAGGTGGATCTCCATGAGCTGAGTATTCATTCTCTCTTGGAGAATGAAGAGCTCTTCCACTAGTGGTCAGGTCAGGACGAGTATCTAGGCCTCAGGATGTAGGTAGGTGAGGGTCAAGGGTAAGCTATGGTGGTATGGGACACCATGGCTTACTTGAGACCCGAGCTTGCTTGATGGTGGTCTGTAGCTCCAGTGCACAAGAGGTGAGGTGGCAGTACCTCTATGGTTGGGTGGTAACGTAGCGTTCGTCACTTGTTTGTACTTTAGCAATGACCGGCATGACGATGAGGATTCTAACAGATTGCCACTAATTATGTTTTGAGAGTGAAAGACACTCATAGAGACCTTGCTTGTATTGGAGATTCTATAAAGCAAAGTGAGCTAGTCCAAGTCATATTTAATGGCTTGAGAGATGAGTATGAGAACCTTGTCCAATCCTATGCTATCAAGGAGGATCTACCTACTTTGGAGGATTTGCAAGGAGTGCTAATAGCTGAAGAATCCGAGCATGAGAACAAGCTATTAAGGATGGAGAAATTATCACTCAATCATAATTGCCAAGCACAAAGGGAGGAGCAAGAAGCAACACCAACACTTCTCCAAGGACAAAGCAAAAGATAAAGACCAAGATGGAGAGGAGGACACCTCTCATGCTTCTACCTCAAAGAAGAAGAATAATATCAAATGTTTCTTTTGTGGCAAGAAGGGTCACTATGCTACAAATTGCTTCAAGAAAAAGAATCAATTCAAGCAAGCCAACATATCAAATGAGAAAGAAGACTCTATTGCAAGTGATATAGAGGGATTTCTTATGGTCTCTTAGTTTTCATCTACACCTTTCAAGAAGGATGGATCTTCGTACATTGATAGTGGAGCATCTTCACATATGTGTAGCTCCAAGGAGTCCTTCACATCTATTATGCCTTATGGAGGAGCTAAGAAGACTATCTATACAACAAATGACCAAGAATGCAATATTGAAGGCATAGGGAGTATTACCTTGAAGACTTCATCTTCCAAAGTTCTTTTTCTCAACAAGGTTCTTTTTGTGCCTAATCTTACAAAGAACCTCATAAGTGTTGGCCAACTTGTTGATGGTGGCCTTGATGTGAAATTCAATATTGATACTTGTATTATCAAGAGAAATGATGAGATCCTTGCACATGGATCAAGATTTGGAGGCATATACAAGCTTGATCCAAGAGAGAGTTGTGATATTGCTTTTGTGACAAAGCTTTCCAAGGAGGAGTCATGGCATAGGAGGTTGGGACATCCCAACTACAAATCCATGTTTTCTATGAGCAAAGAAGCCAAGGCTATTGGCTTAGCAAAGAATCTTTCCAAGGAGATCAAGTCAACACTTGCCTTTAGGCTTGTTTCAAGATTTACTTATGGGACAAATACAAAGCCCACTTCTCATTAGTAACCAGCCCAACCGGCACTTGTTAATCACCAAACTATAGGGTTTCCAGGCAAACACTAAATGACGAAGTGGGCCAATCAAGATGGTAAAAGTACGTCTTATCTACTCGTGGACATATTTCCTCATTGGCGGCCTTATCCCCATTCCCTTCCCACTATAGGTTGTCTATCCATTTTCCCATTCCTTTTTTTTTGGCTCCAATATCCTTAATTGTAGGGCTTGTTAGCACTTATATCGATAGCCAATAGATGCAACAGCAAGACGGAAGTTTGGAGGTACAAGAAGGAACTAGTCACTACTCTAGTCAAAATGCAGCTCAGATGATGGCTGGCATGACTGCTGCTGCAATAGCAACAGCCAATGCTGGCATATCTGCTGCTGCCATAGCAACATCCAATGACCACCGAAAAAGGGTTTATAGAAAGAATGCAGAAGAAGATAGAACAGGACAAACACTTGTTGCTACAAACCTTGCCCTTGATTATACACAGCAAAAGATTTTCTGGTGCAATTGATTATTGTGTAAGAACCACAACGTCCTCAGAGTTGGGTGGCACATCACTTCAACACCTACTCATGTCCCACACACACATACAAATACAGTGAGTGGGTGTATGGTGATCATGCTTGCGTTCTCTGCAGGCCCGCCAATGGGAGGACAATGTCCCTACAGCGCTATGAATAGATACATCTTTTCCTTGTGCTTGTTATTATCTCACGAGAAAAACTGCAGTAGCCACCACTACGTGTAACTTGTACTTCAGTCACAGGAGGTTGAGCATCCATCACCTTCTATCAGCACATGTAGAGAGATGTGTGTCCTCTTCACCACCCACATCGCTGCTGCTGCCAGTGCCCACTGCCCAGACTTGTGCGACCAAAACATCCATCACATTCACCCGCTTTTGTTTTTCTGCAACTCTATCAGCTCACATTATTGCTATCACTTTTGCACTGCATTATTGTGTAGCTATCATATGTACAAGTATCAATATAACACAATGTGCATGCACATTGGCTGATTTTGAGCACATGGGCTTCTATACGTCCCTATTCCACCAACATAACCATATTCAGGCACTCGTCTTGATTAGGAAACACAACACTCCTATCCACCACATGGTACAATGGTCCAAGCACAATCTTTTATTGCTAGAGGTTGAACTCTCATCCAATTTGGCTTCGAAGTCCAATTATTGCTATATGTTAAACTCCTATCCAACTCGACTAGAGTGTCCCAAGCACTGTTAATAAACTCTTATCCAACCTAGCCATAGTGTCCCAAGCATAATGTTCATTACCAAAGGGTATAAGCATTTATGTACCCAAATTGCGTTAAGTATCGAAGAAAATTTTCACTTACCCATTATATAGTTCTATAGGATCTTCACAAGATTATGCATCATGAAAACTACAAAGATGTTCCACTAGTTGAGATTTTCATGTCATTTATGAAAAAACTCTAACTTCAATCAAATCAGGTCTTTTGGCCCCTCGAAGAATTGCCCCATTTTTTTTGTTTTGCCAAACTTCAGGCCACAATAGTACATTGCATACATTGTAGCTATCATTATCACAACCTAATGATCTTGAGCACTACATAATTTTCATGTCCACAAAACCACTATCATTTTGAACTGGTTCCATGTCTCCCATCACATGCACTAGACAAAATGATAGTCTCTTTAATAAATTTTCCACATTAGACTTTAGATTTATGTCTTAAAATGATCAATCTTTATGTGATGTTTTTCCATTCATAGAGAATCACACATATAGTAATCCACATCTTTGATTGCTTGAGGACAACCAGTGCTCATGAAAAATCATTTTTTTAACCTACTAGAAAACAAGTTACTTATCTTAAAATTTGTAGGTTTGTTTCAAAGTTGGGCTAAAAAAACCTATTGGTCCTAGTTTTAACACTTAAATAACAATGTTTCAGCGACCATGGAGAGAGAGAGAGAGAGAGAGAGAGAGAGAGAGAGAGAGAGAGAGAGAGAGAGAGAGAGAGAGAGAGAGAGAGAGAGAGAGAGAGAGAGAGTTTTGTTGGCAATCTCCTTGTGGATGAGCTAAGCTCCCCTTGTGGATAAACATGCTCCTTAAGTGGATGAACAAAGATCTTCTTAAGAGGATAAATAATCTCTTTGTGATTGAGCATTGCCCCCCTTGGGGATGAACACTCTCCTTTTTGGATGAAAGAGATCTATACAATTCTTCTTGTACATGCCCATTCAAGAAGGTTGTTTGGACATCCATTTGGTGGGCTTCTATGTCTTCTTTTGTTGCTATGGCTAGTAGAGTTTTGATCAATTGATGCTTGCCTTAAATGTCTCAGTATAGTCAAATCCATACTTTTGTTCGTATCCTTTTACCATCAATCGAGCCTTCTACTTAGAAATGGAACCATTTGGTTTCAGCTTCAACTCAAATATCCATTTAGTATCAATAATCTTTGCTCTAACTAGAGGTATAAAAAGATTCCAAATATTGTTCTTCATCAAAGATGCATATTCATTCTCCATTACTTGCTTCCATTTGTTTGCATTAGATCTAGAAAGGGCCTCAGATATAGTAGTAGGCTCATCATAAGATATGAATACTTGAGGAACGTATCTATCAGGTTCATCCCTAGGTCGTGTTGTGATGTCATGGCTCATCGTCTTGTAGTACTTGCAAAATAGTTTGGCCTTAGATTTTGTTTGCTGCTACTATGCTGATTATTGTTGTTGGATGTTGATTGAGTTTGAAAGTTTGCTTCTTGTCTTTGAGGTTCTTCTTCTTCTTGGTCTGTTGTTGCTTATTGTTGGAAGAAGGAAAGGATGCTCGATAGAGAAAAGACTACATTCAATCTATGCACTATCGGGCTCTATGGAATAATCCTTCTCCTAATGCATGACTACTTCTATTAAATTCTTACAAATCTATCATGACTATTGCCACACTCGATTCAAATTGATTCTAACTTTGAAATCATCAAAATCTGTTAGATTGATTTTGTAGACAAACATAATAGAGTAAACATTGATGTATCGAATATAGCTATTGTATTTCGATAGTTCATACAAAACTATAAGAGAATATAATTAGATTACAATAGAATAGAAAAGCATTCGATTATTTTGACATAATACTGAATGCGATAAAAACTGTATAATCAATTCAATAAGTAGCATGGACAAATCAAATGAGTCATGAGCATAAGACAATAGTGGATGCAACTGCATACTTGAAACTAACTCTAAGAATCCGATCGACTCCGTCTGATGCACTTTCGCTAATAAGCAGTAAGTGTTTCTAGCAATGCGCATATTGATCTCCAGGATTAATAGCTTCTATTCACTGATCCAATCTTAATCTAGAAATGATGTCACTTTGGCATGCAAACTATATGACATACTGAAATGGATTACTAAATTAAAAAAAAGATTATAATTACCATAATTATGATCGATGATGTGATTTGATTTATTAATTATGCTTCTTTTTGGTTAGTTCAATTCTTGTTGAGGATGCTAGTAACAACAATGTGATCATGTGAAGAAACAAAGTGCTTTTGTAACCAAAGCTCTGCTAGCCCGCGACTCCCAACCTGATGAACATCTCGAAACTCGAAGACCTCGAAAACGAAAAATCTTGAAGATCTCGAAACTCGAAGACCTCGAAACTTGAAGACCTCAAAACAATACGAACAATAGGAGAAGGTCAAACGACGCGAAACAAAAATGTTCAAGACACATGAAGGTCGAATACTTTTGACTTGTCACTCCAAAGGACCAGGAAGATCAAACAAGTACCATAAAGTACAGCTTCCTGATATGATATGATGACGTCATCAGAAGAGCGTTAGGACGTGCCCAATCCACTACTCTTGTAATCCATGATTAGTCTTAATCTATCTAATCAGAAATGTTACTCTGAATATATGCAGTTGCTGGATGCACCAATGACATACAGAAGAAGATACAGATAGACAAAATACAAAAGAAAGAAGTCCGCCAATGAGCGAGACAATTTTGCAAGCAGGATCCATAGAGATCCAAGAAGTCTACTAGTAAGCAAGACACTGTTCGTGGGAGAACACTGCTTTTCTCACGCCAATGCGCTGTGTGGGTCTGTCACGCAGTGCTTAAATCCAAGAGGATCAATAGAGGATGTTGTAGCTGTTATGCACTCATTCTAAAAACTTGTCCGATCTCAATTGAATTATTATCTGCTTATTATTCTATATCTCATTCGCTTGTTTTATCTATTCCGCACATAGGTTCACTTTGTTGAATGTTGAATTAATCAAAACATAGATCAGTAGTGTCTGTCTACATTTTGGAGGATTGTAGGAATGATATAGCAGGCAATGACCAACAATCATATCCAAACTCCATCCGAATTTATTCGCGTTTCATTTCGTTTCGATTCGCATCAGCGGTATCAGAGCTCGATTGCTATCAGTAGTAGTCAGAGCCTGAATTCCCATCAGTGGTATCGGAACTCGATTGCTATCACTACTAGTCAGAGCCTGAATTCCCATCATCATGGAGGTTGGAAAATGACCTCAACTTCTCATAAAATTTGTTTATGTTGTAAATTTTATCTTGCAATTATAGCTAGGTATATTTAGAGTACTTAGGCAAGTTTCGAAATATGGGCAATCATAGGTCCATATGCTATATGGCCACTACTCTCAACTTATGCTTATACTCTAGTGACCATTATATGACACATGTATGATTATAAATAATTTAAGCCTTATTGATTTTGAAGTTTGTAACTCAATACTAGAATTGAAAGGCTAGTGAAATATGACTTAAACCAATTAAAACTCCTTAATCTATAATGACTTATTGGGTAATCTTTTTGCACAATTTGAAAAGGCTAAGGTCTATTCGCATAAAGTTTTAGTTATCTACTCAATTGGGTTGTACAATAAGTTGCCAACTTGATTTGCATGCCAACAGAGCTGTTATTATCATGTAAAACAATGAGTGACACCATTTGGCCAAGTTTAACTAATGCGGCTTCTTTGCCATGTCATTAGTAAAGAAACTTAGTCCAATAATACATAGTGTGATGGATAAGATGATATACGGTTATCAGGTTGTGCACCTAGAAGTGTGAAGATATATAGTCTTTGGTTGAAATGAATATGAGCTGTGCCCTATTGTGAAAAATTGTTGTTTTGGGGCCTTGTGCCCAATTGGTGACATTTTTTGGAAAGGTGTTTTGTTGGAGTTTGATATGTCATTAGAAAAAGTTGTAAATATGTGAATGATTGTATACTTTTCCAATGTCAAGAATATGTCATTGTGGTGGTCTATGTGATTATAAAAAGGTAAGATGACAAAAAAATCCATGATATTCCTTAAAAAATTAGAAAGCATGTGACTTTGAATGTTAATATTCTTGTTGCATTTCATTACAAACAAGGGGCAAGAAAAGGGAGCCAAACTATCAATGTGGCCCATGTGTCTTACCCCATTTTTTAATCCTTTTATAAGATCACTCAAGGAAAAACAAATAGAATATGTAGACATGTTTGACATTTCTTTGAACCCAATATAATTTTCCCATTTGTTTCAACTTTTAGAAGCTCTCTTTTTTTTTTCTTTGAAAAAAGTGTGTAAGCTTGAAAAAAAAATGGACATGTCTAGTAGCCCATTTGAAGTACAGTGACTCATGTGTAATAAAAGATGAAACTATGCATTGTTAGTGAAGCAATCAATGATTTGTTTACTTCAACCAATGGAGCTTTAACAACATAAGGAGTCTCTTTCCAACAAATTATTGTCATAGCGACTTTTATGGCCATGATGGGCCCATATGTTTCCAAAAGTCAAAGAAACTATTATTTTAGGTCGCATAAATTCTTGAAAAATGTCATAAACTTTTGGGCACGTGGGGCTTTGTGGCCATAAAGGCCATGAGTCTTGGATAGCTTTATGGCCATAGCATATTGGCAATGGATTTCTACTTAACCTTTTTTAGTTTTCACTGCATTTTTTGTGCCATATACAAACAACTAATAAGATTGGTTTAAAGGATTATCATATGAAGGCCTTATGGAAGAATGGAGCATAGGTATATTGGCTAGTTGGGAGTGCAACTATCTTGAAAATAAACATTTTGCGAGTTTTGCGAGAAGACGTCTTAATTATTAGTTTAAATCTTCACGTATTAGACATATTCATGTGTGGCAATTTTTTTTTAAGTAAATATATTACATGAATAGTTTTTATAAAACACAAGGTAAAATTTTCTGTGTTGATTTTACTATTCTAATTTGTATGTCAAGCCTAGCTTAGGGTGCTTTAAACCATTAAATTTGTTATTAGATTATTTATATGCTTCAATCTCCATGTCATGCATAGCTTAAGATCACTTCAAACTTTCTAATATGTTAGTATCTTTTAAGTATAAACCAAATGTACTAAACATTGGTGGAACTCTACTTTGCAATGTGATGAAGTTCATAACAATTGGTCCCATCAATTGATGAAAAACAAATTGTGAAGTTGCATCAAAACTCTTTTTTTTCTCTTTAGTGCATACATTTCGATTAGTTGAAACTTCTTTACAGTTTTGGCAATTATGGTAAAAATTCAATTGTTGTTGTTGTGGTTTCTGTTGGATTATTCTCGTACAAATCGACTAATCGAGTTTTAATCTTCATCCAGCTCATTATCCAGACCTGCAGTTGTCTACATAATTACTCGAAAATGGCTAACAGGCGGTTATTGTCACTCCGACCACTCCGAAGACTTCGTAGACTTCGCATTTTGGCCCTCGGGTTAATCGCATTTTTCGCGTGACAGTTTACGTTCATTTCTGCAGATTACAGTTTACGTTCAAATCTATAGATAGACTATTTATGACTCCGTTTGGAATTAAAGCCACCGACTTGCATTAACTATTATCAAGTAAATTTTTGAGAAGTCCTAACTGGACGAGTGCCAGCACATCATAGCCAACTGGACGTTGCAATTTACAACCTAATTTTTTAGTATAAATAACTGCTCACATTTCTACATTTTCATCATCTCAGATCATTTTTGAATGATCAAGTATTGAAGCATATGTTGGAGTTTAATCTTACTCCTACGCATCCTTTTCACCCCCTTTTATCTCTTAAGAGAATCACTCTCTCAAACATTCTGCAGAAATACACGTAAAGTCCAAATAGGCAGAACCGCAAGAGTCTCACCTACGGCTAACATTCGAGGTGACCAAAGGCACCGCCAAACACCGTAAGTTATCACTTATCGTCACTTGCGAAGTAAACGAACGACAACTGACCAAAGGCACTGCCAAACACCGTAAGTTATCACTTACGACCACCTGCAAAGTGAACGATGACCGAAGGAACTGCGGTCAGGCTACGGTTGCAACGACGCCTAATTCTCACGCTCTTGATGCATATGAAGGAGATCCTTTTGTTGTACCTCTTCATGTCTTCACGATGCACCAATAACTGATCTACGGATCATGCACAAGGGCTGTTAATGATCTTTTAAACTGTAATTAGAATAACTAAAGTGCTTATGACAACTATATAGACATATGAGTGACTTGAAGACTGTGTGATCGATATAGAGATAGATACAATAGTACATGACAAAGATCAAACGACTAGAACGGGTCTTCAGTAGCTGACTCCTCAGAGTTAGTGATCACATAGATATATATACACACACACACACACACACACACACACACACACACACACACACACACACACACACACACACACACACACACACATATATACTAGTAAAGAGTGCCCGTCGTTGACGGACAATGGTGGCCGATCTAGGTGACGGCCAATGATTTGGAAATTCAGTATGTCGTTTGGAAAAATTCAATATGTTGTTTGGAAAAAATCAAGTTCATGCGATGGATCCAAGACGCCTGGCCCGAAGATTGCTTCGTTGCACTGCCTGTTGAATCCTGGTGTATTCATCAACATTGGACAATGTGAGATTGTCTTTGTGAATAAGCTCAATACGCATGCCGCTAGCTCTCTTCTTGGTGCCAAGAAGGTGCTGCCTCAGTACTCCTACTGAAGCTTCTTCATTCAAACTTGTACCAATAGAAGAAGTTTGCTTTTTGCTAGCTGTAGAATGAAAACAGTGAATGCCGAGAGGAAGAAGCTTGCATAACCTCATCATAAGTATGCAGACGTGTTCCTCAACTCAAACAAACCAACATACTGAAACACATTAAAACTTCTTGTGTGAGGAACACGTTTGCGTGTGTGAGAGAGATAGCCGATACCTGGGGGAGAGCCCCATGCCGGCCCCTTGCTGCCACACGCCTTCCTCGTGATATATATAGAGAAAGAGAGAAAGAGCTCTCATGGAAGTAGAGTCGACAAATTGCTTTTGCTTTTTGGGTTTGTGTGTGTGCGTCTGAGAGAGGTTGTTTTCACGCGCCAAGTAGCTATTTTCAAAATCTTGGGTAAGTAAAAGTATTGTTTGTATGTATAATAGAAAAGTAGGGTCTAGGCATGACATAGGGTTCTAGACTTAGTTAACACCACCCTTACACTCTCTCTCTCTCTCTTAAATATCTTTATATATATATATATATACCACAGGTGTCCTTTTGGTTGTTTGCAACAACATCTAGTACCATTCAACTCCAGTTCCCTGACGACATCACTAGACACTTAAATGGCATACTTTACATACCCAAAGTAACAAAGAATTTATTATCTATTAGCAAGATCACTGATCAAGGCTATAGAGCTTTGTTTACTGCTAGCCGATGTACTATTATTGATGAGAACTCTAATGAAATCCTCTCCGCACACAGAAAAAAAAAATTGTATATCTTGAGTCACGACTATGCAGAGAGAGAGAGAGAGAGAGAGAGAGAGAGAGAGAGAGAGAGAGAGAACAAGCAAGAACATGATCATGCCCGTTTTCATGCCTGACTACTACACCACGATTATTATCGCATTAGCAACAAATGTCACAGCCATCCCTGACTGGAAATGATACGTTTCATGGCTGCAACAGAATTGTTTCCTTCAATCCGCCTACCTCACGGCCACCAAGGGCGCATCATCTTCAATTTTGGCACTGCAAAATCACTCTTCAACTCAAAAGCTGAAGCTTAAAAGCCACCATCTCTGGAACATTGATGGCTCTTATCAACTTACTTCAATATTCGTTCAGCTGTCTTTGCCCAGTTCAAATCACTTCAAAGAACTTGACCTAAAGTTCCAAGTGCCCACAAGAAGGTGCAAAAGACAATCCCTGGTCAGGTGGAAAATTTTTCCCATAGGCAACTTTACGAATTCATAACAGAAGAAAGAGGCAGCAGGTCGGATTTATCATCCACGACAAATTCCAACTGTCATTTCTAGGACAATGCATCATTACAGTCCAAAATTTATTTGATCGGCTCAACACTCAAAGCAAAATTTTATTGTTTATTGTAGAGTCCAGATAGTTGCAAAGGATGAATGAACTAGGGTTACATCTCTCCTTCTACCCTTCCCTTATTCACAACCAAGGCTTTTAGAGAAGAGTTACAATTTGCATGCATCATTTTCTCCTAGAATATGTATCTGATGCTACATTCAGCAAGACATACAACTTTATACAAGCTTTAAGCTCTGCTACGAGTTAAAGAAGTAACATAGTGACTTTTCCAAACAACGTTCTTAAACATGCTGATTTCACTTGGAGGATTTGACTAGAAGAAACCTTCTAATCCTCGGCATGCAATTCCTGGAGTCATATTTCTAACTTGCATACTATTCATAGCAACTGGAAAGAATTGATTTACAGTCAATCTTTCAATGAAACAAAAAGATATGATTCAGAACCTAATGGAATTATGCTTGTTATCCACACCTTTATCCAGCAAAAGCTAGTTATAAGATAAACAACAAAATATACACATGCAGCTCATTCTACATTAATTGAAAGCCTCCTCAAGAAATCATGAAATTACATATTGATTCAACCAATTTGCAGCATCTTTCACCAAAAAATCCATGTAAAAGTGCACTTTACCATAAATTTTGAAAAGTATGCTACATATCTGGAATTTGTGTATCCAACTCCATAATTCCCTTGAGAAAAAATAGCACTCCAACCGGGATGTAAATCCAAGCGCTTCAACTTCCAAATCGATGTAGGCTTATCTCCAACTCCTATCCAAGACCCCATCTTAGCCGGGCTCTGATACCAATATAATGACCCTAAAGGATTGCCCCTAAGATGAGGATAGGAGAACACAATAAGAGAGACTATGGAGCCAAACCGCCCAACCAATCCTAGATCAAAACTGGATCTAGCCCCCAAGCCATGCCATGTGAAGCAAGAGGAGAAGGGAGAAACTGGTAATCTAAATCCAATATATCGACGGGAGAATATCTACCTCATTATATAGAGAGTAGAGTCCTGTGCATGAAACCATGCAACCGGTCAACTATAAATACGTCTCATCTCTTCATGCAGTCCTCCTGCCTACATCTATCACACAGACATGCAATACTCCATATGTCTCAATTAGAGTGTCTAGGTCCTCTCAAGGTTATTAGTCACAAACTAGCCTTGACATGGAATTAAATCATGACGTGACCCACAATCTCGAATACCGGAGTCCGGCCTACCATATTAGGACTATTCAAGGTCCTTAACCGAATATGGCCATAACACATTTTGTCACTGATTTACAGTGACCTATGTCCTATGAGCGTACCTTATTTGGGTCAAGCTCTATATTTTATTACATTCCTTGATGACTACTCCTGATTTACCAAAGTCTTGTTCATAAAAAACAAGTTGAAAGCATTCAATTGCTTCAAAGAATTCAAGCAATATGCTAAGAATCAGACTGGTCAGAGAATCAAGGCCTTGCAGTTTGATTCAGGGGAGAAGTACTTATCAAATGAAATGGCGGACTACCTTTCATCATGTGGCATGCACATCAGTTCATAGCCAACTACACTCCACAGCAGAATGGCATAGCTAAGCGAAAGAACCGAACACTACTGGAAGCTGCACAATCCATGACTGTCAATGCTCAATTACCCCATAACTATTTGGCAGAAGCAATTTCTACAGCCTGCTATCTGCAAAATTATTCCAGCACTAAGGTAGTTGATTCCAAGACACCATTTGAAGCCTACTATCACTACAAACCAAGTCTGAAATACTTACGTGTATTTAGATGTCTCTGCTATGCTCAAATACCGTCTGATTTTAAGAAGAAACTAGACCCGATAAGCTGTAAGTATATCTTTATCGGCTATTCAACATCACACACGACATATCGTATCTATGATGTTGATACAAGTCAGATCTCAGTCAGCCGTGATGTTGTCTTTCTTGAAGACAAGTTTTATGATTATAAGCAGAAGCAGCCAATGCAGGAGTATTCATAGCAACTCCATTCTCCATCGATAGGCATCAACCTACGAATGTTCAAATGCAGGAGTTTGTCCCAACAGCTCCATTTACCATCGATGGGCCTAGACCCACGACTGTTCAACCATAAGCTGAAGCTATCCCAGTCATTCACCTAGGAGAAACATCCACTTAAGCACTTGCAGTTCGAAGGTCTACAAGACAACGATAGCAACCTGATCGTTTTGTCCCTCAGGCATTCATCAGTCATGATGAACTTGCCACTGTTGCAGAAGCACTGTCAATGCCCAATGCAGATGAATGGAAACCTGCCATGGATGTTGAGTACCATTCCTTGATAAAGAACAAGACCTGGAGTCTTGTCCATCCTTCTACAGGTATAAAACCTATTGACTCTAAATGGATCTTCAAGCTAAAGCTTAAGCCAGATGGATTAATATCCAAATGGAAAGCTCGATTAGTGATTAAAGGATTTGAGCAAGTTTATGGAATAGATTACACTGAGACCTTTAGTCTAGTGGTAAAACATCAATCTATTCGCACCTTGCTGGCTATAGCTGTTGTAGAGGATCTGGACATTCACTAGATGGACGTCCAAACAAGATTCCTTCATAGATACATACAAGAAGACATATACATTTATCAACCAAAAGGTTACGTCCTTCAAGGCAAGGAACATTTGGTATGTAAATTGCATAAGGCATTATATGGTCTTAAGCAAGCTCTTAGGGCCTGGTATGATAGAATAAATCACTTCTATTGCAGCATAACTTCACCTCTTGCTTCCCAGACTCTAATGTGTATCTCAAACGAAAAGGGTCAAGCTATGTTATAATAGCATTATGCATTGATGATTTCTTAATTATCAGCCATTCAAATCAGTTATTATAGAAAACCAAATCTCTACTTTCATCAGAATTTGAGATGACTGATTTAGGCCTAGTCCATTACCTACTTGGTATGGAGATTCACAGAGATCGCGCAAGCAGAAGGATTACTATAAGCCAAGAGTCCTATTTAATCAATGTACTTCGCACATATGGCATGGAGGACTGCAAGCCCATAGACACACCTATTGATCCAAGATCTAAGCTGTCCAAAGACATGTGCTTTAGAACTCAAGCAGATCAGCAAGAAATGTGCAGGTATCCTTATCAGTTTGTCATAGGATCTACAATGTAATCTACACGACCTGATCTAGCCTATGCAGTAAGCACACTATCTTAATACATGTCCAATCTAGGCTTACAACACTGGAAAGCTCTGCAAAGAATACTGAGGTACATTCAAGCTTCAAAGTACTATGCTTTGAGCTACAATGGTAATACAGAAATTGCACTCACTGTAGTCACCTATTCAGATTCAGATTGGGCAGGAGACGTGGATACCAGAAAATCCACATCAAGTTATATTTGTTTTCTTGCAGGAGGACCCATTTCATAGAATAGCAGAAAGCAGAAATGCATTTGTTGTCCTCTACAGAATCTGAATATGTTGCAGCTACATCAGCAGTAGAGGAGATAATATGGCTAAGGAGGCTACTACAGGATCTAAAATTTCCATAGATCGGTCCAACAATAGCGTAACTCTATCTCTGAACAAACTCATGCTAGAACCAAACACATAGAGGTTCAGTTTCATTTTCTTAGAGAGAAGGTTTAGAACAAAGATATTGTACTAAGTTATTGTCACACAGACAGTATGTTGGCTGGTACTCTAACAAAACCATTGTCAATAGAAAAACATTCCACTTTGGTAGGATTGTTAAGTCTCAATTTGAAATGCACAAGTTGAAAAGCTTCTTTAGATCTAGAAGTAGATCTAGTATAAGCAAGTCTATGAGATTTGGACAAGGCACAATGTTCGCAAAATGTATTATTTGCAGCAAGACTTTTAGGGAGACCAAGAACATGCTCTTTGTTTGCCATTACCTCCAAATATTTGAAGTTGGAAGGCCCAATCTCTTATGCCAAATTTCTTGGTTTGTCAATTGTTCCCTAGACATACATTTGCCTTTGACTTTGCCTTTTGTGAAAAAAGCCTCTTCACCTCCACCTTGCAAGGATGCACCATCAAGCTTTGATTGCAACCTATGTTCTTTAGCCAATAAGATTTCTTGCAAGTCAACCACACTTGGCAAGACTCTTTGAATGGCAAAACTTTGCACAAGGTTAGCATGTTCATCTAGCAAACCATTCAACATAACATGGACTATTTCACCATCTTTTATTCTTTCATCAATGCATGCTAGATCATCACTTAAGAACTTAACCCTCAAGACAAATGCATGAGCACTTTCTCCCTCTCTTTGCCTACTAGAAAATATTTGCCTCCTTAGGGTCAATACCCTAGATGCGGACTTTGATTCAAAGAGTTTCTTCAAGGCATTCCATGCCTCACTTGCACTTTGACACTTACCAACTTCCTTGAGAAGTTCATTGGTAACATTCATTTTAATGATATGCCTTTGTTGCTCTTGAACTGTGGGTGGTCCCTTTTCAGTGCCTACAACTATGTCCATGAGTTCATTCAACTCAAGTAATGATTCCATCCTCACTTTCCAAGTAGAGTAGTTTGATGAACTCAACCTATCATTAGTTTATCTTACTATAAATAGTGGCCAGCCAGCTCTGATATCATGTGAAAAAAGTGGATCTTGAATGGATCTAAGATCCCAAATGTTCTGGCTAAGATCTTTGCACAACAAGCTACAAAAGCTAGAAATGGCAAAGCATCCTAATGCTACCTTTGATACACATGAACTTGACAAAGCATTCAACCACTTTTGGATAGCACCTAAGATCATACACAAGAGCTTGAAGACAAGGCAATGCTCACAATGGAGGAAGAAACTGTGACAATGATCTATTGATCTCTCTCAACAATACAAGAGCATATATCTATTCTAGATCACATAACTATTGTCTTCATTCTATTTGTGGTAGGAAGATAGTTTGTGGCATTTGAATCTAATGTGTCATAAAATTTGCATGTGTGAGCCTTCATTGTGGGGCACACCATGTAGATTAGGATCGACGATATCATAGAGTAGCTAGTCGTTAAGGGTAGCTATAGGATAAATAGCCTTGATTCAGATAGATTAATCAGATAATTAGTTAGGCTTAAGTTAGATAGAATAAATTTAAAGTAGATCAATAGCGTTCAATTGGATGACCCGGACCCTAGTAGATAGATTGACTTAAATTAGATAATTTGGATCTAGGCAATCAGTTAGATAAATCATAGAGTAGCTACACCTATTAGATCGATAGACTTAGAGCTAGTCCTAGGATAGTCGAACATGATCCGTAGAATAGCTTATCTAGGATTAGATTACTTTCTTATAAATAGATAGTTAAACAAATTAGATTAGATACTCTTAGGTCCATAAGTCTTAGTAGATAGATTAGGCTTAGAGCATGGTTAGATCAGAATAGATAGGCTAATTCGATCAGATTGGATTAAAGCCCCGTAGCATAGCCTAGCCATAGTTTTAGAATAGATCAGCGAGGTGTTCAGCCAAATAGAAATAAGATTAAATCAAGTTCGATAGATTAATTGTTGTGCCATCAGACCCTTGTATGAAAAATCCCACCTTGTATAAATGCCTTTACCTGATGTTCAAATCCCCAACCTACCCTACCCTTTTTCCTGTTTTTCCCTTGTAAAGAGCCTTTGAAATGCCTTGAACGGCTCAAAAAGAGCACTACCATTATTTTTGGCAGTCCTTGCCCTTGCCAATATTGTCCTTTGTTGCAGATGCATGCATGGTCAAGTGTATCCAAAAAAATTCCAGCCCGGCTAGAAGTTAGGCTAGATTTTTGATAATAACTACCATTTTTTATAAACAACGAGAGTTTTGATTAGAAAATCTATCAAATCTGGCAGCCAATTAGAAGATGTACTATTCACAATGTAATCATCGACAATTTGGCATTGATAGGACCAACTTCTCAAAATAGCCATAGGCGAGTAGCCCATGCCTATAAATAAGCGCGAGTAATCAGGATTATTGCTCACTTATTTCTTGCATGTTACTCGTGTATTACTCGTTGACAGAGATTATTACTCGCCAACCTCAATCTTTTGCCATCAGAGTCCCCACATTACTCGTCGACTGACCACTACCATCATTCCCCATCATTTTCCATTACTTGTCTATTTCTTGCACTCAGAGCCAATACTCGTCTGCCTCGATTACTCGTCATTTGACATTTCTCGCCCTCCGAGCACCATCTTTACTCGCCACTTCACCCACAAGCTTCCCTCACCATTCTTCACCAAATACCATTACTCGCCCATTACTTGCCATCAAAGTCTATTACTTGTTGGAAATTAAGCCCACAGTTGTCTCCTTGGTCAATGACTAATTTCTATTTCATGTTTTTTTCCTGCATGTTTATTGATCATTGATCTAGGGTAAGGTGAAACCAACTTTGGTTCTACGTCTGCTCATCTGATACCTGCAGGAATTTCAAACTTAGACAACCAATTTATTTGAAGGACGTCTACAATGGGCTTTCGGCTGATCTCCAGCAAAGGGTAACCAATCCTGTCATAATTTCAAGTTCAGATGTCCAGTTCAATAATTTGACCATTGAAGAGTTGGCCATCTTCAAGGACTTCCATGAAATTAGCATTTAGAACAAGTCTGTAGAAATACATTACTTTCGCGACAGTCTGCAAAAATACTCTAAGTGTCGCGACAGTCTGCATAAATGAACTATGTTTTCACAGTGTCGATTTTTTTGCATTTCCTCGAAATGCGACACTTAGGCACAATTCAAAGTTCAACCATTTTTAACACCTTCGGCTTTTTCGCAAAAAGGTGAAGAGAGAAATTTTTTTTGAAGGTCATCTACTTCAAGACTTGAACTGTTTTAGGGCACCTTCGGCTTTTTTGCAAAAAACCCAAAGAGAGAAAAAGTGAAGGTCGTCTATTTTGAACAAGGAACGTTTCCAGCCACTTCCTAGAATTTGCAAAGTGAGAAAAAGCCACTTCCCCTAAAAGCGAAGTGAGAGACTTTATGACGTCCTCGTCCGCGTCAACATTCCTAATTCATTGATAGTAGACAGAGCTCTGATTAGAGCTTACGGCTCTGATAGAGCTCAGTGCTTTGATACCAATGATGGGAAGGGAGAACGCAGCTCCAACAGGGCCGAGCACATTGGGGCTCTGTAACCACTGATGGGAGTCTGTGACGTTCCCGGAGATGAAGGCCGGATAGAGCCGACTTGGTAGGGGTAGCTACTGCTACTGACTGTGGTCTAATTTTCTTTCAAGCCCCAAATCACTTCTGACGATCTGTTGCAGAATTAAACTTGTAAATAGCAGATAATGTTGAGTAAAACAACAACGAAAAGATATCTACTCAAGCGTGCATTCCAATATTGCGGATCATACACATCACAAAATAGAGCATTGAGAAAATCCTTCTATTATCAAAGCTGAATTTACAATATTTTCTTGAGCGATGTCTGTTTCCCATATCAGCACATTGGTGCAATAGAGATGTTCTTTCTCACAAATAATATGACTAGCTACTGCTAATCTATAAAATTCACTCTGGAGCTATCTCAAACTTTTACAATTCTATCTATTCTGTGTCCATGACTATATTAGTCTATATCTGTGATCTCCTTCTTATGTGATCAATCCAAGGAACTGATTAAGCTAAAAGATCTAATGAAAAGAAATGCATTAGGCTTAATCAAAACTGATTCTAGTTTTCTGTCGTTGTCCTCCATGCATTAGCCGCCTTCTATCCGTTGCTTCAAACTACAGACCTCGCATTTTGCTAAAAGACGTCTTCTTGATTTTAAGGACAGTGTTGCATTTTCAAAGGCAGTGTCTCATTTTCAAGGGCACCTTCGTTTTTATCCGGAAGGCATTTGACGACAGTGTCGCTTTTTTTCGAAGAGCGAAAAATGCGAAAAACTCGACAGTTCGCCCGAAAACTTTTCCAAGGCATTTGGTGACAGTGTCGCTTTTTTTCGAAAGGCGAAAATGCGACAGTGTCAGGAGAGTTGGCCAGAATCATTTTCTAAGTATTTTTGGCTTACTGATGCATTTTTCTCATGACCAAAAATTTGCGAACCGTGCGACAAAACTGTTCAAAAAGGTAGACTGTGCGAAACATAGTTCCAAATGCAACAGTCAAGAAAAACAGCAAAGGAAAAACTAAGAAAAAGCTCTAAGGCTTTGAAAGATAGAAACTCTTGGTTTCTTCATTGTGAGTAGTTGTCTGGTAGGTAACGTTAAATTTGGACTTGGCCTCTATCCAGGTGCTAAATGCCATGGTAATAAATTGCATGTTAATTTTACTTGAAATTTTATGAAGTGTAGGCCACCAACATCCTGATTGTAAAAGTTTGTAAATAGTGATATCTATTGAAAAATGTCCTCTGCCCATTCCATCATGTGAAAACATGATTAGTTGGAGTACTTCATGCGGCAAAACACATCTTCACAAAATATCATCCATTTCTTGACGATATAATTGGCCCGCAATCAATTGATAAGGTTGTGTCTTAAGAATCAATTACCTTTTTTGTACTTTTGTCAAGGAGTCATTGGGTTGGCCTAGCATCAGATATTCAACAATATTTGCTGCCCACTCAGGTATTGCTTCAACTTAAAACAATGCAACATTTGGTAGTTCATCATCCACTTCAGTATTAACTGGTGTTTTTTTCGATCCTTGAGACATGGTCAGCAAGATAATGCTATTTACCTTTTCAAACCACAACTCAAAAATCAAATTCGGTCAATAGAAGTAGCCATCTTGCAATACATCTCATATTACACATCTTGTTTGCTAAATAAAATAATGGTTGATGATCAGTATAAAATGCAAAATGCGTTATCATTAGATAATGTCGAAACTTCTTAATAGAAAAAACCATGGCTAACGCTAATTCTTCTCAGGATCTGTAAGTTGTCTACTTGCAAATTTGATAGGATAATCTTTTTGTATTCACCTAGCTATGTCAAAATTGACCCAATAGCATATTTTGATGCATCAATATGAACATGAAACTCAATTGTCCAAATTGGAGCTCGTAGTATTGGAGTAGAAGCTAAAGCTTTCTTCAATTTTTCTTCCAACACCTCAACTGTCCAAATTGATACAATAGTCAACTTGTATATAGGTCTTGCTAAATCTGCAAAGAATAAAATAAATATTTGGTAGTAATTTGCATGACCCATAAAAAAGTAGATTCCTTGTATTGTTCTTGGCGGTGGTAACTCCACTATGACTTTTATTTTGGAATAATCTGTTGCAATGCCATGTTTTGATATCACATGTCAAAGGACAACTCCATGAGTAGCCCAAATTTGACACTTTTCTAGATTTAAGGAGATTTGGTATTTGTGACAACGTTCAAATACTTTTTCCAAATGATCCAAGTGGTCTGTATCGGCACTATGGACTCCAAGGTCATCCAAGTAGATTTCAAAGAATTTCTGCAAGTAGTCTTTGAAGGTGAATTGCATCACTCTTTGAAATGAACTAGGTGCATTACAAAGTCCAAACGACATAACTTTATAATCATAAGTTCTCCTCTCTTTTGAAAAAGTTGTTTTATGGCAATTCGTAAAAGACGAAAATGTCGCGAAGAGACAAGTGCCGCGAATAATTCGTGAACTGTCGCGAATAATTCGCGAACAGAAATCATTCGGCCCTGGTCACAGAGCGTCTATTGAATATCAACCGTCGTAAATGGTTAGATCTACTATTACAGAAATAAAAGGCCAAAAGACCTATAAATAAAAGGCCAAAAGACCTATCCTGTAGCAATACAAATACATGTGCACTACTCGTTGTAAAAAAAAACAGAAGAAACTCTTAGACACTCAAACTGAAGAGATTCTCAAACTCATTAAATCAGAGACACAACAACGAGATAAGACAACAAGAGATGTATACTGATTTAGATTCAGAATTATAAATTTGTTTTTGATCAATAGTTTCCATTTGTCTAAAATTGTCTTAAGTTGTCTCTAAATTTCGCATATTATTTTCACACGCATATTCAATCAGAGCAAATATTGTTCTATTAGAACATAGATAAAAAATAGACCCGATTGAAGACACTGATATTAGTTTGATTTATTCAAACTTTTATCGTGTTCTCTGTGGAAGAATAATTACTATTTTTCTTACAATTTCATTCAACAAGAACGCAAAGATGTAGAACAGTAGCAAATCTGTATATTAGTCTCATAAGAACAACAATCAAATCACAATGCAATTGCACTAATAAGCATGTGATCCTACTTATAGATTCAAGACAATTGCTTAAGTTCTGAATATCTCTTTCTCTCTATGTGATCACTAACTTTGAGGAGTCAGCTACTGAAGACCCGTTCTAGTCTTTTGATCTCTGTCATGTACTATTGTGTCTATCTCTATATCGATCACACACTCTTCAAGTCGTTCATATGTTTATATAGTTGTTAGAAGATCTTTAGTTATTCTAATTGCAGTTTGAAGGATCATTACGAGCCGTTGTGCATGATCTGTAGATCGGTTATTGGTGCATCGTGAAGACATAAAGAGGTACAACAAAAGGATCCCCTTCGTACACGTTAGGATAAGTCCAAGGTTATGGTTAAAGAACACAAAGAGTTCTAGAGCACGTTAAAAACTTACGTCATTTACAAGTAAGAACACAGATCAAAGACTCAAGTCTTTAGACAGAGACTGTCATCTCAAATGTATACATACAGTTTTACTCAATGATCATGCTAGACTATACCAAATGTAGACATTATTCGAGTGTCGAAAAGAAAGTATTCGCAACAGACGAATAAGATGATTTTAAGATAGTTCCTTAGAGCATATTTACAGACATGCAGCAAACAACTGTAATGCTCTAGAGAGTCTGTTTGATCAGAGAGTAATTCATGTAATGCGTTAGAGATCGCTAGTAGACTCAAGATCACTCACACTCAACAGTGCGGAGAACAAAGATAAAGGAGAATAACTCTCAACACTCTATTCACTTCTTCAACCTCTTACAAACACATAAACTCTTTCTCTCTCGATGGTCTAGACTGAAGTGTGTGAGCAATATATGTTCTACGGGACGAACAAACACACCTCTAAAACAACAGGTGCATCGTTCCCGCGAAAAGGTCTAGTTAACAATTAGGTTGAGTATATGTTCAATTATACCATAAGAGGTATATTTAACTAGGAGTTAAAATTACTCTAGTTTAACATGTCGATTCATATCTAGTCATTTTGTGTGGATGACCTAATAAAGGCTATCCAAGGTAATGTCTTCCCTTTTAAAGGTCTCACCCTTAAATACAAGGCAAGTACTTAGGGGATATATTCTCGAAAAATGACTTAGGCTTCTTCATGGTTTATCTTTATCCAAATCATATCTTCATTTTTGAGTATATCATGCCATATTTAGGTTGATATTCAATATTTAACAATTTCGTGGCATCACATATCCCCTTCCTCAAATGTGAAACGTCCTCGTGAACATATAATCTTTATTTCGAGGACCATTTTGCGAAACATTCTGTTCTTCAGATTTTCGTTAAGGCGAAAAGATATTTCTTCATATGATTCTTCCTTTAGATATTTCTTCGGCTTAGAGAATATGTGCATTTGCTATTTCTTTAAATTTGGATAGGTTGATTTGATTTGATCTTTGAATTATTGATGAGAACTGGAATCAAACTTCAAAACATCTTCAAAACTTCAAAGATTTGGATTCATCATCACATAGAAACATCACCACGACATAGGCAACAATGAATATTCATGAAGGATTCAATTCTTCATGTAGTTCTTGGGCTAACTCCAAATTTTGTTGAGCCTCATACAACATCAAGGCTTCTTTTGATTGCGTATAACGACCAACTGGTAGGTTGTCGAATTCTTCAAGCTTAACCGGGAGCAATGTTCCATCAAATAGCTCCTAAGTTAACTTTACATCTTCATCTGAATCACTACGAAGTGTGATTTCTTTACAATAGCGAGCTAAAAATCTTATAAAATAACTTTCAACATAAAGATTTTGGACAAAAAACAATGTCTTTGCTGCAAAAGTTCCAAACTGCCAAAATGAATATGTACAAAATTGCTTATAACGTAGTGACTTCCATCGATCTTGCAGATTGTGTCGAATCTCTGCAAAATAATCAGCAAGGTTTCGCTCTCAATCCACGTAAAGACTGAAAAGTTTGGGATAGGCCATATTTACATTGATCAACAAACCTGCATCATCGAAAGTGCCTAAATCCGCAACACCTTTTGGGTTGTACAATTGGAACTGCGACTTTCGCTTCCAAAAATGTCGCTTATTGTCTTCATTTTGCAAAATTTGAAATTCTTTAATACGAATGTATTTGAGAGCATACACAACAAAAGAGCCTATGTATAACTCAGCTGAACTGAAAGGCATGACTTGGAATTTCCCCTGGATTATGCCCCAGCAGAGACATCCTTTCGGCTCAATAGATAACTGGGCCCATAACCAGAGAAAGTCGTCATTTTTCCATGGTGTCTTCCAATCATTGAAGCGATGCCTACTGCACCTGGTAGCATCAAATAATCCACACACCATTGTAATTCAATGTTAAATGCTTGTGGACACCACTTCCAGAATCGATCAGCAAATGCATGGAATCTTTCAACACATACCTTCGACTGGTTTCGACATGGTCACTTTGCCTGAGTAGCTGCTGTTGTCAAATCTTGAGTTTGCAACTCAACAACTAACTTCTGGTCTTTTAGCTGCTACTTGAGATCTGACAACTCCTGTTCGAGCTTGTCGATCTTTGCTACTGCCTCCAAATACTCTGGATGGTTAGTGACTCCCGAGAAGGCAAGCACAACTTGAAGTTGCTGCATCAGATCATCAATGCGAAGTAGGGCCTAGAGGTATTCTTCGTGAGAGTCGAGCCCACTGCAAGTGTGCTGCACTAGACAACTCCTTTAACCCAGCCAACTCTTCTTCGACAAGTGCCTTCGCATCCTCGAACGATTGTAGGAACTCGCCTCAATTTTTGAGCATCTGGCCTTGGAGCTGGTTCAGTTTCGAGAGGTCTATTGTGAAAGAGCCTGCATTGCTACATAGAGCAAGCACAGCTTCTACCTTTATTCTGGTTGTTCACTCCTCCTACAAATGTTTCTGGAAAGCGACATTATGTTTATTTGCATCCAGCAGTTGCTTTTTTAAAGAATCAATATTAGTCTGATAATTGACAGACTTGGCCTCAATCACCTTATTGACTTTCTTCAAAGAATCAGCTTTGTTGATTGCAGTCTGAAGCTGTGTGTCGAGCGAATGATTTCGTTCAATCAGTTGGGTGTTGTCTGATTCGAGCGAATCAATTTTCTCGTAAGACTCTCTTAGAGTCTTGAAACTTTTTCTCTGCTTCAATCAGATCCAAAATGTTCTTCTGATTGTAACGATCGAATTCATAAATCTTAGCCACTAGATTCTTGGCTCTAGTGGTCATGGTGCAAAACCATTGGGGCTAGTTGTCAGGTTCATCTTCTTGGTCGTCCGCTACCCCAGTGTCGCCTATTGCAGCTGCTCGAGCCCTGCCTGAAGTGTCGGACTGAGTTGCATCTTCATCCAAGGTGCTGGAACTCTTCTTCTGCTGTTCTGTGAGGTTGAAGCAGAGGCTGGCTTCCATGAATCTGCAACAGCAGCTCCATCGGTGTCCATGGTCGTGGTAGCAACTGCATTTGGTTGAGAAGGTACAACATCTATCTCCATAGCAGTTGTAGCTGCTACTTCGATTGCTGGCACAACAACTACTGTAGTGACTGTGGTAGGAACGGTGAGGAGGCTAGAAAGGTCAATTGGTTTTGGAAGCAACATCCTTCCCATCTGCATGATTTTCTCTTGATCAGTCAGGACTCCAAAATGATCGCACAATCGTGAAACATGCGCTCCTACTCTAGAAAATTTTTGGTCTTTGATCCACCTCAAAAAAGCCTTGTATGCAATGATGCCAAAGCATACAGGATTGCCCGGTAGCGCATCCAATAGATACCCAAAATTTTGCACTGAGATGGTTGCATCCACATCTGTCAAAAATATAGCTTGATTGGTGTATTTACAAAACAGCTTGAAGGTGGTATCCTTTATCATTGAGATTTTATATCCCTTCGTGTATACGAAGCAGTTGCTCAGGAAATGGGCGGCTTCATCCACTGAATCTTTGTTTGTAGAAACAATCTTACCGTCCAATGGTAATCCCAGAGCTGTGCAGAACACTTCTTCAAAAATAGTGAAAAACTTGCCTCGCACATGTACTTTGAAATCCACCTCAGATACTGCGTGGATGGAGTTCACGAACTTAGTACTGACTTCAGATAAAATGATTGAAAGGTCCACTTTCAAATTACCCAACCTGCATTGATCCAAAAAGGACTGGATTGATGCCAGGGGCGAATTCCTGCGCGTGCTTTCCAGATAATAGAAGAGCTCGATCCAGAAGCCATTGTGTCGAATGATTGATGACAGCTTCGCAGATTGCAACAGGTCGTAAGAGATCGCTTGATCGCAAACATTTTGAGTGCATGAAAGCATAAAAATGCAAGAAGAAAGTGTGAGGAGGAAAATAGAAAATGACTATGATATGCAGTGGCGGTGTGGAGAGGATGATGACGTGTCATGGTGACATGACACCTGTCATTTCCATTATTAAGGGTGTGCATGGAAAATAGACATCAAAGACCATATCATAGAATCAATGCTTTTCTAACTGTCGCGAATGGGTTTGTTTCGTTGTCGCAAACGATTTTGTTTCTTTGAATTTTCTTTTGTGCGAAAGCTCACAGGAACCTAGACACGCGACTACAGATCACAGAACAGATTTTATTCTAGCAATCAAGACAGCGAAAGTCAAGGAGATGCATGAAATAGAGCAATCAAATTATCAGTTTAATTTCTAGAGTGAGATGGTCAATGTCTCGCTCGTTGGAGGCCTGATGCTCTGCTCTTTCGCTGTGTTCTGCTTATTGGCAGACTTTCATGCACAACTATTTTGTTTCTAGTCTTTTCCTTTTCTGCTCTACTCACGCACATTCTCTGTGTCTCATTGCGTGTATTTTGATCCAGAAAAAATAGTTTATATCTCCACTGTGTGGATTTAACAAGATAGCTATACAGAGAATTACAAAAGTAGTTAACGCTAATCAACTAACTAGTTACTCTTTGTTATTGCTAGTCGTTTCAGCTGGGCGTGAAGTTTAAGACTTCACGCCCATTGAGTTGCCAGCTGGCAGCGCGAAAGATCTTCTTTTGTTTCTTCCATTTCGTGTCGTGTCTTTGTCTTTCTGGTCCTCGAGGCATGTTTGACTTTCGCGAATCATTCGACCTTCAAATTTCGTTTCGTTTCATGTCTTAGGGTTTTCAAGGTCCGTTGACTTTTGCGAATTGTTCGCCATTCGACCTTCACTTCGTTTTTGCATCGTGGCAAAGTTGTAAGAGTTCACCATTTCTGACACTCCCTCTTGAACCTTGCAACTTTGCATGTTTAATCCAATCGCCTTTGTTTGCTTTGCGAAGAGTGGCTTGTCGAGCGACTTCGTGAGCAGATCTGCAATCATGTCTTCAGATTTTATGTATTGGACCTGGAACTCTCTTTTCGCGATCAAATCTCGAATGTGATGGTACTTCAGAGGTATGTGTTTTGTCTTTGAATGAAAGACTGGATCCTAGGACAGATGAATGGCACTCTGAGAGTCCATCATCATCGTGCATGGTCCTCCTTGTGGTATCCCGATTGCCTCCAACATCATCTGCAACCACACTACCTCGTTCGCCACCTTTGAAGCTGCGACATATTCAGCTTTCGCAGGAGGATTGATCTACCAAGGTTTGCTTTTTGCATATCCAGCTGATTGCAGCTCTGCATGCTATGTTATGGACTTGCTGTCATCTTTGCAGCTCGCCCAACTTGCATCACTGTAGTGGTGCAGCTCGAATCCTTTTCTTTCATTTTTTTCTCTATAGGTTAATCCCATATTTTGGGTACCCTTCAGATATTGTAGGATTCGTTTTGCCATTTGCCAATGTGCGATGCCAGGATGGGAAGAGAATTGGCTTAAGGCGTAAACAGAGAAAGCTAGATCGGGTCTGGTACAAGTTGTAAGGTACATCAGACTACCGGTTAGATTTTGGTAGGATATTCCTACCATTCTTTGTTCTTCCTCTTCTATTTTTGGGCAATATGGCTTCATCAGCTTGGCTCCAGCTATCATTGGTGTGGCCTTTTCTTTGCAGTCCATCATGTGATACTGCTTGAGCACCTTTCTGGCATATTCAGACTGACTCAAGTGCATTTCGCCTTTTATTCGATCTCTTCCGATCTCCAGTCCGAGGCATTTTGTTGCTTCTCCTAGATCTGTGATTTCATAATTTTCAAAAATCTGACTCTTCGTGTCTTTGATCAGCATCAAGAAATTTCCTATCATCAGAGAATCATCCACGAAAATAGTCAGTATCACAAAATTCATTCCTATTCTTTTTATGTAGACATTACAGTCCAATTGTGTAGGATTGAAGTCTAGAGACTTCAGCTATCAAGATTCTTGTACCAAGCTCGTGATGCCTGTTTTAGACCATAAATGCATCTCTGCAATCGATAGACATATTGTCGATTGTGGGGGCTTCAAATCCTTCAGGCTGCTTCATGAAGATTTCTTCCTCTAGGTCTCCGTGGAGAAAGGCTATCTTCACATCAATCTGGTGAATTTCCAGATTGTGTTGTGTGGCGTATGCAAGGAGTAGTCGTATGCTTGTCATCTTGACCATCGACGAATATGTGTTGAAATAATCAATACCATATCTTTTTGTGTAGCCCTTCGTGACAAGCCTTGCCTTGTAATGGCTAGTGGTGCCATCTGATTTCATTTTCTTCTTGTACACCCATTTGCAGTCGACGATCTTTCTGTTTTCGGACAGTGGCTCTAGTGTTCATGCCTCATTTTGCCTCATCGACTTGATCTCCTCTAACATTGCTTGCTTCCAGAATTCTCCCTCTGAGAGTTCGGTCACCGACCAGATGCCTTCGCCCTTCAGAAGTGTTTTGATTTTGAATTTCCATATCCTGTAATTTGCTCTGTCAAGACTGATTGCTACTCTTGTCTGGATTGTTGTAGCCATATTGTGTTGTCTAGAAATCACTGCTCAGATATCAGTAGTGATATCCTGCAAGCTCTGATACCATGTCGCGAACGGGTTTGTTTCGTTGTCGCGAATGATTTTGGTTCTTTGAATTATTATATATTGTGAATTGTGATGGAGTTGAGTGTTGTTACACGACGCTTCCTGCAATATTATCAAGTAGATGGTTCACAACTAGAAAGTATTGTAGTTAGCTCTTTATCAAGCTTTCAAGCTTAAACTCTCTTGAGCATTTTAGCTCAGTCTTTTAGAGATTTATTTTAGAGTTGCTATTGCGCTACCTTATTTCGGACTTATTCTCAGTTACTCAAAGATAGTTTCTATCCACTATTATTTTGCGCTCATTAGCATCTGATCTTGTTTTTCTGAATTAATACTATTTTCTTATTGCGTTCAGTTTGTGTCAGAATGCATGCATCTCTGTATTGCTTTTGTAACTGGTAGAAATTGTCTGAGAATTCAATACTTTATGTTTGGCTATGTAATCACTTAGTATCTAGCGAAAGTTAGTTGTTAAAGATTGGACGTGATTCCCATCACTACTGCTTTGTTCAATTTTTGATAATCGTAGTCATGCATTGGAAGTAGGAAAATTTCGCTATTCATTACTCACCTATTTCCGACATGGTATTAGAGCATACCTACATGGTATCAGAGCATTGAGTCTTCTTCAAGGCCTAAAACTATTATCACTATGTTGTTGCAAGAAGATAATCGAAGAAGTCAAGACACTTTGTCTACCTCTTCGTCTCATGCTCTATATGTCAACAAGGGCTCGAAATGACATAAGTAGAAAAGCTCCAAGCAGTCTACATTGAATCAGAAACAGACTCAAGGTCAAGAACAATCATTGAATCCACATTCGTTGAAGAAGAAGATGTTTTGCAGGTATTGCAAATGCAATAACCATGAGATCCAGGATTGCCGAATTCTCAAAGCGAAGAATGCAGCCAAGCAACCTGATCAACAAGCAAATATAGTTGCAGCATCTCCTGAAGTCGAAATGGACAAAGACGCTTTTATGGTCAAAGACAAATACGCGAATTCGGATGATTCGTGGTTTTTGGATTCCAAATCTACTCAACATATGACCAATCATCATGAGATTTTCCAATCCTATACGCCTTACAACACAAAGAAGTATGTTAATCTTGGTGACGATAGTACTCACACTATCGAAGATGAAGGTACTGTAAGGTTGAGATTCCAGCATGATCAATTCAACTACTGTCAAAAGTCTTGTATGTTCCTAAACTCTCTACAAATCTGTTATCAGTAAGTAGAATTACAGATTTAGGTCATAAGGTGGATTTTGAGTCTGATCAATGTAGAATTATTGATAGGATTAATAAGATCCTTGAACTCGGCAAGAGGCATGGATACTTATATAGATTGTCCATTGAAGGTCCAAGCTCATCTACTTTTGATGAACAGCGAATCCGAAGATGATGATGTTGTAGTTCTGCAACTACAGTATGATGAAAATGATCAGCTTCCTCTATTTCTTAGAAGATCATCAAGAGCTAGCAGACCACCTATCAGGTATATCGACGAGTCTGCAGCCTATCTTGTTCATGAGTCGACGACTGTCGAAGAAGCACTCAGTCAACCGGATTTTGATCTTTGGAAAGAAGCTATGGATAAAGAGTATTCATCTCCTACCAAGAACCAGACATGGACAATTGTCGAATTACTTGCCAGCAGAAATGTAGTTGATTGCAAATGAATTTTCAAAGTCAAGTACAAAGCAGACGGAAGCATCGACAGAAGAAAAGCCCGACTTGTCGCCAGAGGATTTCTTAGGTATACAACGTCGATTACACTGAGACTTTCAATCCAGTAGTCAAGCATTCTTCTATTCAACTTTTATTATAGTTTGCTGCTGCAGCAGATTTGGAAATACATCAAGTGAATTTACAAACAACATATCTCAATGGAGTTATTGAAGATTACATTTACATGGTGCAACTCAAATGTTATATTATCGAGGGTAAACACAATCATGTGTGTAAACTCCATAAGGCACTTTATGGTTTAAAGCAATCTGCTCGAGCGTGGTTTCAAAAGATCAATACTTTCTTATTGATCACGACTACACACCTAGCTCTCCAGATTTGAATGTTTACTTCAAGATAGTGCGACACTCTTTTATCATTATCACTTTGTATGTGGACGACACATTGCTCTTTAGCAACAGTATCGATCTGATAAAAGAAGGCAACACAATGCTATCTTCTGAATTCGACATGACTGATCTGGGCAAAGCTCATTTTTGCCTTGGTATTCAAATCCACAGAGACAGAATTCGAAAGTTGATTTACATTACTCAACAGAGGTACATCTACAATATGTTAGTTAGATATAATCTGATTAATTGCAAGTTAGCTCTCTCACCAATGGAACCAGGTCTCAAATTGTCAAAGGATCAGTGTCCTCAAACAATCCAGGAGAAGAAGCAGATGTGTGAGTATCCTTATCATTCGATAATAGGATCTCTTATGTACGCAATGATCTGTACCAGGCCAGACATAGCTTTTGCAGTAAGCTCTTTAAGCCAGTATATGACCAACCCTGGTGTAACACATTGGAAGGCTCTTATCAGAGTCATGAGATATCTTCGAGATACTATGGACTTTTGCATTTTTTTATGGAGCAATCGACAACAACAAACTCAATTTACTCATTGGTTTTACAAATGCAAGTTGGACAGGAGATGTAGACACTTGTAAATCCACTTTCGGATTTACATTCTTCCTCAACAATGGTCCTGTTTTCTGGAACAGTCGCAAGCAATCTTTGATAGCTCTATCTTCCTGTCGTAATATACCAATAAAGAATTGCTAGATATGTGTAGTATTTATGTCGTTCCCTAAGGAGATAACACTTAAAAGTTGTTAAACTGGTACAGTCCTGACTTATTTCGAATAAAATGGAGACGGATATTAATCTGGTTGTCAACAAACATTTTATAAGTAACCAGTATTACTTGTATTTGTGGTGTGTGTGGATAAGTGAATTTCAAACAACAATCTTCCTCTATCAAACCGAATGAAAATCATTCTGCAAATGAAATATTATCAGAGTAGCTCGAATGAATTACACTCTGACTGATTAAGTTGTCAGTAGGGGTCTGTGTTATGCTCGATGCAATCGTGTATGAATAGATAAGTAGTTAATCTCATTCATGAACTCATGTGTTTTAGACGGAAGTCCTCAACAACTAAAGTCCAGTCATGGTTAAAGAACTCAAATAGTTCGCAAATATGTTAAAAACAATTATCTTTGTTACAACACGAATATAGATCAATAACTCAACTCCTTAGGCAGGGACTAACAATTCACATGCATACATACTTCTCTATCAGTGACTGTGGAAAACTTCATCAAGGGATACTTCACTTGAATGTCGAATACAAAGTATTCGCACAGACGAGTAATTTAGTTTAAAGAAAGTTCTTTAGATCAACTTTTGTTGTGGCATTTCAAACAAGGCCAAGAAATGTCAAACAAGTAGAGCTTTGGCACAAGGGGTTGGGGCATCCCAACTTCAAATCAATGGAGATCTTATGCACAAAGGAGCTTGAACTCGGCCTTCCAAAGTCAATGTCAAAGTGTGGAAAGTTATGTGAGGCTTGTAGCCTCTCAAAGACTCACAAGCTACCTTTTTCTAACTCTTCTAATAAATCTTCCAAGCCACTTGAACTTATTCATTCAGATGTGCACTCTTTTTTTCAAGCATCTAATGGATGTGCAATGATGTATGTATCTTTTATGGATGACTACTCTAGATATGGTTGGATTGACCTTATGGTTTCCAAAAGCAAGGTGTTTGAATTCTTTGTTAAGTTCAAAACTCTGGTTGAGAATCAACTTCAATACTAAGATTAAAGTACTGAGAAGTGATAATGGTGGAGAGTACGTCTCCACTAGTATGATAGAGTTTTGTAAGTCCAATGGCATTAAGAGAGAGCTAATATGTCCATATACTCCTCAGCAAAATGGCATAGCCGAGAGAAATAATAGATATCTTTGTGAGTGTGCAAAAGCCTTGAGGCTAGATTCTTCTCTACCCAAGTCATTTTGGGGAGAGGCTATTGTTTGTGCAAATTATTTGTGCAATAGATTGACATATAAGTCCATTGGAGAGATAACACCTTATGTGAGACTATTTGGTAAGAAGCCAAACCTCAAGGATCTTAAAATCTTTGGGTCTACTTGCTATGTATTCCAAGATTTATATACAAGAAAGAAGGATGATCCTACATCCATCAAAGGTATCTTTGTTGGTTATGGAGAAAATAGCAAGGGATATAGAGTCTGCAATCCTATCACTAAAAAGATCTTAGTGATAAAGATGTTACTCTTGATGAAGGTCATTTTATCAAAGTGAATGAAAGTGCTACTAATCATTCTTGTGCCAAGGATCTTGCAAAAATTGAGGAGGAGCCATCTATTGATGTCTTGAGCCATCAAGTCTCACATATTTGGACAAGGGTGAGCAAAGGGAAGGCACTCATTCTCTTACCTCTTATACTTTTCTCACCTCAATGCTTGATGAACCAAGTTGCTTTGAAGATGTTATAAAGTCACTTGAATGGAAGGATGCCATGAAAAGAGAGTATGATGCTCTTATGGAGAATCATACATGGAAGCTTGTGGATCTTCCTTATGGAAGGAAACCACGTGAATGTTGCAGGAGTTCACCATTTTTGACACTAACACATGAAAGAATGACATGGAGTGAGCAAATCTTTATCAAGTCCTAGACTCTGAAGTATGCTATATTTTGTATTCTGGAAACAAAAAACTCTCATGAAGTAGTAGCCTCTAATTGGTAATAAGAGATTAGGTGAAGGCTATTTAAAGATTACTTTTGAGAAGGTTTGAAGATGTGAAAGTTCACAACACTAGTGGGTTCCTATAGCCTAAAAATGATTCAAAAATATTGGGAACCAATTTGCAAAAACTCTATATTTTTTGGTTGTTTTTTTATTTGATTTTGAAGAGGACTTTAGCAATGTTTCAGTGCCTCTCTTTTCTTGTCATCAGTCATAAGTGATTATAAGTAGGCAAACCAAACAAATCCAATCAAAACATGCTTAACTAATCAAAGTCTGATTATTCTCTAGAGCATTGGTTAGATCGGGAATTTGGGACTGATGGTTTTTGTATCTCTCCCTTGCTCCTCTTTATAGAGTTAGACAAACTTTGGTGCCTCTAACTCTCCTTTGTATTTTGTAAACAATTTTAATCGATGGCTAGTTATTTCGGGAGAAAAAGAAAAGTTCACTTGAATGACACAAATGTGCAAATCTTGTAAATTTTTTGCTATGAAAATAAACACAAAAGTCTAGTGTTTTTTAGAACTTGTCCATTGAAGGTGAATATCAACCTTTGAGATTCGAAGTGATGAATAAACTAACACTTTGAAATTGGAAGCACACTTCAAAACCAAAGCTTTGAAGGTAGAATTTGTCGAGGCTCTAATTTGTTTTCTTTTTCTCTTGTAAGTGCTCATTTGTGCATCAAATTGGAGTCAAATTCTTTATCTAAGGCCATTTAAGTTGAATTCATTGATTAATGTTGAGGAAAGGAAATCCTAACCAATTCACTACTTATTGGAGGACCTATGTTCTTTCTTTTGAACCAATTATAGCTCATTAGCAAAGTTTATAGGCAAGTGCAAAATGTAAGACCAAAGCTAATTGGAAGAGCAAGAATCTAAACATGTGAATGGAGCATCAAACAAGGTTTCAGCCTACACGACAATGTCATAAATCTCTTTATTACCCCACTTGTCCTTGTGTCCTTGATGACTTTATATTTTAACATACTCTCGCTTTTCTTAATTTACAAGTGGGGCACGGATGTCATTTTGCCTACTTCAAAAGTGTATGTGTGAGCCATGTATAAAAATTTGGTGTTACATACTATATTGTTCTTAAAAAAGGTACTTTCTAAAGAATAATTAATTGGGTGTCATATACAACCTAACGTGTTTTTGACGCCAAAAGCAAATGAAAAACTGCAACTATGTGCGGAAGTTCCAAAATTCCCTATATGCCAAAAGTTGCAACATGATCCACCATAAGTTTATGAGTCCATAGCACATAGCATGTCTAGCTTTTGACATGTGGATGGTTATGTCATCCTTTTCAAGCCGCAACATGTCTTAGCAATAAGATGCATTTGAAAAATGCAAGATTGAAGAGGTATTTCCAATGTGTATATATATATATATATATATATATATATATATTATACTTGTTAGTTTTGGTTTAAAAGCCAAGTATGTTTGCTTATGAAAAAACCCGATGACATTCCAAAAAATGCAAGATTATAGAGTCAATTATAAATGTTGCAGATATATTGCTTATATAAACACTTGCCAAGTATGATCGATGGTTTTGGTTAATGCTTCGCCAAATATAACTTTTGGTGTCGGGTGTGTGAAAAATGTGTTGTCCTAGGTTATGAATATCAACCAGATCTTGATCCTATACGATTGTTAACAGTTATCTATTGAGTATAAGATTAGTTATTAGCAATCTATTTGAGTATAAGATCAGCTATCATCAGGGCATGAACACCTCAGGGCATGAACACCTATATTAGCCAACCCTATATCAACGGTTCTCAATAATGTCCAATTGTATGAAAATGTACTCGCCGAGCTAGATCACAAGCTCAATACATCATACCGATCAAATAAACATAGTCGATCTTAATAAATCATAATTGGACTTATGTATTATGGAAGGAGCCGGGCACATGCCATTCTGCCCGGTAAAATTCCCAAAAAATTTGGGCAAGGCCCGGAGGGGCCGAGCCTAAATTTTTTTTAGAAAGCCGAACCGGGCAGAATGGCCTGTGCCCGGCTCATTCCATTGCGTAATGGAGTCTTTGACTTTTCCACATGCCATTTACAAAGCATAATCAGCAGTGTGGGTTTTTTTGGACCAATGAGAAACTGTCACATGGCAGTCTGACGCGCACAGAGTGACGCGAACTGACGCGCATTTGGAATGTGCTTCAGAATTTTAAAATTTTTAAAAAAAAATTAGTGACATTTTATGCTTTTTAAAAAGCCCAAAAATTGGGCGTATTCAGCACAAAGAATCCATTACGTTGTATGAAAGATGGGTAACATTTTTGGGCAAAACTTTAAATCACTTGATATTTGTATAGTTCAAAAGTGATGCAATCAATCCAACTCAAGTCAGGGTTTTAGTCCAATGAACTTTGTGGCTCAACTTTAGTAAAAATAAAGAAACGTTTTTCACTAGACTTTTATCTGCCACCCACATGTACGGAGATTATGATGCCCGTACGCTCCTACTTGCTCTGATCGGATGGTCATGGTCACTGACCTCGCTGAATGCACCCGTACAGATATGCTTGAACTACGATCAACAAAAAGCAGACGTGAATAAATCATACATCCTTACATAAATGCTGTAAACAAAGTACAATTTTCAAGTAAAGTAGTCGAATGGGTGAGCTGGGATTGGCATGGCGATCGTTGTCCCGGTAGGTCCACCATGGAATATGCATCAACTAAAATTTTCACAATATTTTGATTGAGGTTTTGCAAAAGCATTAGAATCTTCATCTCTGGTTTACGATCTTTACATTTTTGCATTACGATTAATTATGTGTTTAAGTTGCTGCTGCAGGACCCTGGATAGATATGGCGGCACTGATTTGATCTATATTTAATGCTCAAGAAATCAAGATTCACTCATAATATAGTCACTGGTAAGCTTAACTATACTATATTACTATGTATCGAGTTTTAACCAAGAGTTGACTGTACTAGTTTTAATTTATGCAAATATAATCATTGGTAAAGCTTTGTTTATTAGGAGCGCTTTGCTGACTAATTCAGCAGTTTACCGATGGATAGAGTGATGCCTGCCAAGAGTTTATGTTTGTGCATTGATGCGATCCATATTTTTGGGTGAATTGAGATGCAAGTTCTGTTTTGGTAGGGCAGCCCGGCAGCTCTATCAAAGGAACACCCGTGCTTTACCAGCAATACGCCACGTCGGGGAGGCGTTGCTTCTTCGTTGTCAAAACTAAAGTAGAGTGAAGTGTTTGTTCAGAATTGTGAGATGCTTGGCCGACCAACCTTTACCTATTATACGATATCGTTGCATGTGATATTGTTTCCATCAAGCAATCTTGTATAGCACAATAAGTCCGTACAAGGTAGTTTTGGATCGAGATGTTTTGCTTTTGCAAGAAGCTCCTGTGAAGGGTTCCCTGGATTCCATTTGCACCGAGTATATATTCTTCGCTTCGTCTTCTGATTTGTTTTCCTTGTTCTAATTGAATTTTGCGCGCTAATCGGAGTGCGCATCCAATAGTATAAGCACAGTTTTTTGGCATTCACAGGCGTTTTCTGTACTTGGTGAGGTGCTGTTGCATATTGATCGTTGAGGGAAGAGGTTGCTGTTCAAGATGACGGACGTTTGTGCTTCGGCGCTTAATCTCCAGCAGCCGAGCAGGGTGAAGCTGCACATCATGTTAGTGATAGCACAGCTTGGTTTTGCCGGCTTCGAAGTTCTTACGAGAGTTGCTCTCGTCAGTGGCGTCAGTCCTTTCGTCTTCGCTGTCTATCGAAACTTCATAGCCTTTGCAGTTCTAGCGCCGGTGTCCTATTTCTCCGAAAAGTAAGCACTTACATAACTCTGTTTGCTCCAAGAAATCGTTCCCATCAGTTGACTCACTCAAGTGCACTCCAGTAAGACTAGGCTGAATCTGTTGCTCTCTGCCTAGAAGTTGTATAACGAGTAACAGGGCACATATGCACGGTATTGGATAGCACTAGCTTCAATATGCGCAGCATTTACACTGTTTATCTTTATCCACTTATAAGGCCAATCTAGGACTGGAGCAAGAAGCTTCGATGTATCGCTTTTTCTCAGCAATGGGATTCTAGCCTGCGCCTTCAAGACACAGCAACCACTCTTATCCAACTCGCCAAATACTACGGGGGATCTGGACTGATAAATCACTAATGATTCAACTTGCAAGCACGTTCTTATTGAGACTTTCTTCTTAATCTGACAAACCACGATCGTTTGTTTCTTTTCAGGAAAAAGCGCACTCCCTTGACTTTATCCATCGTAGCCCAGATGTTCCTCCTTGGTTTGATAGGGTAGGTGATGAGCTTTTTCCAGAACTTTCTGTATTCTGTTGATCGAACGCGGGCTTGTCCTAGACAAGCGATCTCTCACCAAGGCGTAAGGCAAAGAACTGATATCGATCTATCTTCCTTGGAACAGGGTTTTCGTTAATCAGGTAACATATTACACAGGCCTGCGCCTTACGTCTGCTACGTTCACATCGGCAATGCAGAACTCTACTCCTGCCTTCACTTTCATTTTGGCAGCCTTTTTAAGGTTATCCAACTTGCCTACATCCTCCCTTCTTCGGCCAGATAGGGAATTTCTTAGCATGATTGGAGAAATCTAAGGAACTACGGCTACGCTGATAATTCAAAATTGGTTTAAGATAAATATTTTGTAAGGTGGGGAATGTCTTTGTGTTACAGGTATGAAAAAGTGCGTCGCAGAGGCTTGGACGGGCAAGCGAAGATACTAGGCACTATACTAGGTGTTGGTGGAGCAGTTCTTATGACTCTTTATAAAGGCCCTGCTTTGCTTCATATTACGGGTCCTACAGTTGAATCTACCGGGGAAGCTGAATCTACAATGAGGTTGCTGTTTGGATCGGATCAGGGCATCCAGCTTAGTAGTTGGCAGTTTGGCTCTCTTAGCCTGATCCTTACATGTCTCTCGTTTGCGCTTTACCTGATCTTCCAGGTATATTGCAGTAAGCTTGATGTTAGTTCTAGCGACACCTCCGTTCGTAAATATTAGATAGGTCAAAAAAAGCTCGTGGAATAACTGGATGACAAAATCTGTGTGATTGGCTTTCGCTGTTCTTTTGCACTAATTCCAGTCTTTTTGGTGGAGATAGGCTCCACTGTCTAGACAATTTCCCGCCCCCTTATCCATTGCAGCTGGTGCTTGCTTTTTCGGGGCAGTGGATCTTACCATTCTGGCTGTTATTCTGGATCGGAGGCCTGCAGCTTGGATCTTTAAATCTCCTACAGATTACATCAGCGTTTTCTATGCAGTGAGTTCACACGGCATTGTTACTTATATAATCACTTGTTGAGGGAATCATGAATATTTGAAAGGTTTGTTAATGTGAAACTTTTGGAAAGGAAATAAGACAGTTCTATCTATTGCCTGCAGGGCATTATCGCCTCTGGACTAGTTGCTGGTATACAGTCTTGGGGTGTTCGAATTCGCAGAGGTGGCCCTGTCATAGTTTCCTCATATCAACCTTTGGAGACGGTGATAGTGGCAATCCTTGGTTACTTCATCCTCAGAGAAACTCTTAACCTTGGAAGGTTTGTCTCTAGGGATGCATTTCTGTGTGCCTTATTGAGCGGTGTAAGGGTATCTGAGAGTTGGACCTATGATCTTCAGTTTGATAATCGTAAAAGTTGGGAGGCATGTGCTGGATTGGCCCAGAAGGGAATGAAAACAAGTCTGAGATTTTCTGTCCTATTTTTCCTTGAATTCCTTCCTCTTGTTGAAGCTTAGATTTTTGCTTGCAAATTTAAAGAAGGAAATGGCAAGACGAACATATTGAGGTGATAAATAGAAAGGGAGATTTAACTTTTAGGAAGCTGAACTGATGGGTTGATGCTCTGTTTGAATTGTCAATAGCTCTTAATAAGCTCTAGCTCTGTTCTCGTTATTCTCACCTAATTTGGATACGTGACCTTGTTATAAATTACTCGAGGCCTTATCTTTGGAAGCTTCTAATTTGCATTGCAGTCTGATTGGCGCAATTCTTGTCATTCTTGGGCTCTATCTAGTAACTTGGGGCCAAGCAGAGGAGAAGAGAATAACTGCTTTGAAACTAGCTCAATCTACTGAATCCCTGCCAACAGCAGAACCCTTTTTGTCGGTAAGTTATAATTTTAAGTCGTCCATATCCCGTAGCTTGAATCAGCAGATTCCAACTAAGACTGTTGATATTCCTCAATTTATTGCAACAGCAACGTACTTTAAACATTTTGTTGGGTGGTACAGGAAGTCGATGAGAACACTGCTCTAATGGATTGGTAAATCCTGCTGTCTTAGGATGGGCTGCTTACAGTTATGCCCCACTTTTTTATGTGGACAAACAAATCCCATTCTACAACATCATGGAGCCACAAGTTGGCAGTAGTTTCTGATTTAGCAAGATTAATGTGTAATATTTGCCCGACTTGATAGGGCAGCCAAGGCATGGCCAAGGCTCGAGGCAACGGAGGTTTAATCTCAAGTATACCTCAACTTATCTGTATTGTTGTATTCTTTGTGTCTTGAATAGACTGTAATTTTGATGCGAGGATCATCCACGTTGAAGTCAAAACTAATCCAACCTGCAAGGGCAACAGTGGAGTTCTGAACGTTGCAAGCATCTCTGTTATAGAAAATCTCATTAGGATTTGAGCATGTACATACATATGACTCATTTTGCAAAATGGAGTTGTAGGATATTATGGTTAGTGAATTTGCAAAAAAAATTAGGGCATTTATCGTTGCGATTTTTTCTGTCCCAAAGCTAAGTCTGCCAATAATCAAATCATGTTTATGTGGTGCCTGAGGTATCACTCAAAAGGGGAGCATTCATACCATGAGAGGGCAAACATGTAGTGTACCAAATTCCTCCCACAACTAGAAGATACAATAAAAATATGGACAAAGTTTTAACTATCAACTACACTGAAATCAAATTGAGCTTAAGTTTGAAACATTGTTCATCAAATGTATTAACGAGTTTTTGGCTTTGCCATGGTAGTCGCATGCTATTCTGATGATTTGTTAAAAGATAAGGTGTCACTTTTAGATGAGTTTGAGCATATAAATAAGTCTTCTTAATAATTTATTTTTTATCAAATGCAATCTTTATTTGTTTAAGCTTTTTAAACGATTTAAACGCCTTGCATAAGGCAAAGGTTCTCGTGATATATCAATCACTTTGTATAGATTTCCACATGTTCTCATGATAGTAACTACAAGCATTCGAAGACAATTGTGAACCCTCTGGATTGTGCTAGGTTGTCCCTTTCCACTACTGGTGCACTATTGATGTCGTTACCCAGTCCACAATTGTTTTTGGGAAATCTGGGTCTAATGGTCGTTATGAGATTATTCAGAGGATTTTCTGAGAATTGGTTGATGTCGTAGGGTGCTCTCAAGATCGTATGGACAAATCCAACGTCACTTATCGAAGGTATTTTCAATGACTGTGCCCCTCTATTTGTGGTCGGTGTGGTATTTGGTATGTAGTTTCTCTCAAGATTCAAGGTCAATGAGTCCCCTTCCCTAAGATTCTCATCAAGTTCAAGGATTTTTACCCTCGTCAAGATTCAGGTCCGTATTGGCACGTTTGGTACTCTAGTAATATGATTTTTTTCGTATAGATTAGTTCATACAATATTTCGTCAAATGTGAATCTAAGCACAATGATATTCGATTTCGGTAGGTGATATAAGACCACTTAGTGAGACGTGTCGATGTATGACATAAGCGTTTTTCAGTCCATAAGACTTGAATTTTGTTGATATTGCGGGTTTTGTTATTCTCCTCACCATGCTTGGGGTACCGATGCACCTTGGTTGCTAGGTGTTTGGGTGCTTTGCCTCCCAAGGTCCGTGTGTTTCAACGGGTGGCTTGGGTGGGGTGCTCTAGATGATGTAACATCAGAACGAAAAATTTGTTTCTTAGCCTGGGAGGTTTGTTTCACCCTTTCCGAGCATTGAGCCGCCTCTACAACCGTGATTTATAAAAGAAAACCATGTACACACAACTACAACCAGTATCCAAGCGTTATTAATAAGTTCGACTTTCGAGCACCTCGTGTTCGTAAAAACATTAAATGTACATCATAGTGAACTTTAACCGAAGCAACCACATCATGGAACTATCGACAAATACCAACTGAATGTCAGAATAGTATTTTCCAAAAGGGAAGATACTTGCAATCAAAATTTATTTTTGCTGATTCATAAACGATCATCTAGATAGCCATTTGCATTCTACTTTAACGAAATTACTTTCCAAGCAAACAATATGCCTATGGTCAGTTAATCGAGCACTTTCCACCATTTGAAAACCGTCATAATGAGTAAGATTAACATCACGTATGTCATTCAGTCAGAGAAAGTGATGAAATAAGTTGAAAGTAGTACCTCAAAAATTCTGGGAATGGCCACGCCTTGGTTGCAGATTGCTCTAGTCATTATGGGCTCAAAATGTTTGTTTATCAAGTATTGGCCATCATAGTACCTTAGTAGGAATTGTTGGTAATGTCCTCGAAGGCCCCACTCCTTCTGGCTGATGGATCAGGGAGAGAGATGGTATGCTAGATGCTCGTCCTCTTATCTGCTCTGTCCAGTCAGCCCTATTGGCTGCTCATTTCTGGCTCGCTGATATGATCTTGCTGCTTTGGCTCTTTCTACTGGCTGTGTGTTGGCGATAGCTCCAGTTATGGACTCGGCTCATTTCATTCGTCGCGTCCATTTACATTTACTTTACTTTATGCATAAGGCCTTGGGCCTTTTTTTATTCATTAGTGACACTTAGACTATATGGTTGGCCTTTGGCCTTATTATTCATTATTAGGCCATTTGGACATATTACTGGAGAGTGGGGGCCTTCTTGGAGGGAGCACTATTTTCCCTCCCAGTTGGGCCCTAGCCACCGGATGCTTCCTTTTAGGGCTTCCTCTTGGCTATAAGTAGGGAAACTGTGTCATTTGTTATTCAGCTAATGATATTGATCTCTCCCTTTAGTCTCCTTAATCTCTCTCTTTCTTGCTTTCTAGGGTTAAGTCTTGCTTATGTGCTGCTTTCATAGCTTAAGTCTTGCTTATGTGATGCTTTCATAGCTTAGCTCTAGATCAGTTGTGGCTCTATTCGTAACTTGGTATCAGAGCATTTTCCCTATTGTTGAATTTCAGATCTGATTTTCTGATTAGGTGCCCATTTTCCTTGCTGATTTTTCTCTCTTTGCTGAGGGCTTTCGTCTCTTTGCTTCAGCAACATTCAGCACAGTTTGGAGGAGGACCAGCTCCTATCAAAGCATTTTCCTTGGCGGATTTTTAGCAGATAGTTAGCGAAAGTACTTCTGCTAAATTTGACGGCCGGAAATTTTTATTTATTTATTTTTTTTGGGCAGATTATTTCCGGTGCCCAAGTTCCAACCCTCTATCACCCATTTTCAACTTGTTTGTAGGCTCTCCAGCGCCCAATTCCCTCATCTCTTTCGTCCGTTCCTCCTTCCATTTTCAGCCCTCTTTTCACTTTTGTTTGCAGGCTGTCCAGCCGCTTCATACTTGTCAGTTTCGTCCGTTTTTGTCTCCGTTTGCAGCCATTTTTCACACCTTGTTTGCAGGCTATCCATCGCCCATCCTCAACCAAATTTCACGAAATTTCGACTCCATTATATACTCCAATTTGCCACTTGCCTCCTGGCTGTCCAGCGCATTTTTATAGCCTTCATTTTCACTTTTTTTTTCATTTGTTGATTGCTGTCCTTTCTTAGTTGTGATAATAGTGGTTTTAATAGACTAATTGGGGGTGACGACAAGAGTTCGCTCTCTCAAGTTTTCGTCTACTCCTTCCACTATCATTATGGCACATTCACCTACCCCGAGTGAGACTACTCAAGAAATCTTATCCGATCAGTTTTGTCGCATGGATGAGACCCTTTCTGGCCTCGTTCTTCGCTTCGATATCGTTATGACCGGCTTTGCTACTATGCAGTCACAAATTGATTCTTTACAGTCTCATGGTCCTGGTAAAGCTCCTGTTTTTCCTTCATTTGGGACTCCCCCTCCATTTGGATTTTCATCTTCCTTTGCTAGTCAGCCTGGTGAGCGTTCATTCCACCTAACCCATCTTCTGGTTTCTTTTCACGTCCCCCACTTCCTGAGCCACACTTTGCTCGAGACTTTCGTGATAGGGTACAACTTGCTACCTATTCCGGTTCCACTGATGGGAACTTACTAGATAATTGGTTTGCTAAGCTTGACACATATTTTCAGATCTACCCTAAGATTGATCCTCAGAAGATCCAGTTGGCTACTTTACATTTAGATGGATGTGCCGCCACGTGGTGGCGAGTTTATAGAGCTGATCCTGATCGAGAAGGGCTCCATTCATGGCATACTTTTCGCCGTGAGCTCCGTCATGCTATGATTGACCCTCAGTGGCTCGACCGCCAACGTGATACATTTTGTAGTCTCATCAGACCAGTGATCTTGCTTCTTATATAGATCAGTTTATGGAGCTTTCTTATCTTTTTACAGATCTACAGCCCACTGAGCTTATTTCTCATTACATTGTTGGGCTTTGTGGTGCTTTACGTTATGATGTTTCTTCCTTCCATCCTCCCACACTTGTTGAGGCAATGTCTCTTGCCAGTACTTTATAGCATAAGTACTCTGACACTCTTCCTTTCCGCTTCTCCCGACCCCATACTTCTGTTTCATCTTTTCCCGCTGCGTCCACCCCTACACATGCCCCTTCTGTTCCAGCTCTCTCCATTGTCCCTTCGTCTCCTCGTCCTCCGACTCCTCGACCTACTTTTGTCTGACGTTACACGTCTGCAGAGTTCGCTGACCTTCAGCAGTAGCGTCTTTGCTTTCATTGTAAGAGTCCTGACCATTTTGCCCGTGATTGTCGTCAGTCTCTCCCTACTACTATTGTTATTTTTTACCATGAGGGCACTACTCCAAATGATTCCGATATCTACATTCATATTTCTGATGAGCCTGACCTATCCTCTGAGCCTTCCACTAATTTACTTCCTGCTACTTGCCATGCTCAGCTTGCCTATGCTACTTGGACAGGGCATCCTGGTCCTCGCTCCATTTGGTTATGTGTACGTATTACAGGTCGTGAGTATATTGCTTTAGTTGATACTGGCAGCACTCATTCTTTTATTAGCAGTTATATCACTAGTCGGATACGTGCTTCACTTGCTCCTGCTTCACAGCCTCTCACAATTGAGGTTGCCAGTTTCCATTCTTTTCCTAGTTCTCAGATGTTTCAGCGTTTACCATACCGCATTGGAGATTTTTCTGAACAAACAGATCTTTACATTATTCCTATGGAACGTTATGATCTTGTCCTTGCTGCTGATTGGTTTGCATCTCTTGGAGCCGTTACACTGGACTTGACACAACAGACATTGACATTTGTACTTGATGCAGTTACACACTCACTTGTTGGCATTGATTCTTAGGGAGACTTCCAGTTGGTTATCAGGAAGCAGTTTATGTGTAGCCTGCCAAAGGCTGACGATGCAGCTCTTCTTTCCATTCAGAGTACATCAGTTGCTGCTTCACTTTCACCATCTGTGGGTCCTCTTCCTCAAGTTGATGCTGCTTCGGATTTACAGGTTGTTGTTGTGTGCCTTGCACCTATATGCCTTGATTCACAGATATCGTATTCAGTGGTCATTCCTGGTTTCATTGATATTGAGACCGTATACCTTGGTGGTATTTCTACTATTGCTTTTGCGCATACTTCATATTGCCCTCCTGGTTCGGTGGTTGGTGCAGTATCTTCTCCATTGGTCTCTATATCTCCATCTCTTGAGTCTGTTATGGCCAGTGTTCCTGCTGATTTCTGTGGGGTTCTTCATGGGTCCACGTTTGATGGTTCCCTCGCTATTGGTGATCAGATTGTATCTTCTTTCGCTTTACTCCATGGATCTCTGCTTGAGGTTTGTGATCTGCCTCATGATATTTCTACGGTTCCTGACATGATTCATGCGCCTTTGGCCCTTACTGTTACACATTTTTCATCCGAGGATATTTGCCAGATGGTCACTATTACTTATCTAGGGTATTTATATGCTGGAATCTTTCTAGATGAGTACACGGACATCCTTCCATCTCCTGGTGTTTCTACATATAGCTTTGCTGCAGTCCATGCCGATGCTATGGATATATGACATTCCTGGTTATTACATATAGCTTGGTTTTCATTTGGACCTGTTGATTGGTGCTGGTTTTTCCATATTACTGATCGCCTATGGTGCGGATATCTCTATGATTATGCATGTGGCTCTCTATCTGTTCCTTGGATTGTTGCTCATTGTCAGGCTTGGCATATCCTATTGGCTTGGGTTATTACCTCCGTTCCAGCTACTGTTTGTCTGGGTGATCTTCAGGTTCCCTGTCATTTCAGGTTGCTCCATATCGCTTGGTCTCCGATGCTGAGTTGCCACTTTGTTCTGGTGTTCCGAGACCATCATGGTACCTTGAGAGAATTATTTGTCCTCTCTTGGATAGTTTTTGGGGATGTTGCCGCTATATACTTCAGTGTTGCTCATATGTGCTTTGATACTCATTCCCAGCTACACGTGGATATTGCTCCGATACTTGCTACTGATGTTGTGGAACCTGTTCCTCATTCCAGTGCATTTCTTCTATTCCTCACTTGTGCGCCGGTGTGTACTTTGGGATTACACTTGCGGCCAGTTCCGATGGGTCATCCGATTCTCCATCCATTTTTGGTGTATCCTATGATGGATTGGTATGTTCATATGAGGCCTTTCTGGATGAGTTTTTTGGCTACAGTTTGTCAGTTGGGGCCTGTACTATTTCTAGATTTGTTGCTACTATTTTCATGCGTCATGTCTTTTTAAATGATGCATTGATTTCTTGGACCTTCTAGAGCTTTTGGCATGCTGCTCTTCTCGTGATATGGGCCTTGAGGGTACCGTATGCCATTGGTACTTCTCATTCATGGGCCCTATGGATACCTTGGGCTTTTGACCATGTTGGTGCATATTTCTCCATTTTAAGCTATCCTTTGATAGGATGATCTCCTTGGTGCTAGTCTTCCAATGCTGCTATCTTTTCTTGGGGCACCTTGCACATATGGTTGATGGATACGTGTATCATGCGGCTATTCGAGAAGAGTGTCCATCTCTTTTCCAGTTTCCTTATTGACTTCTTGGTGCTGATGTAGTTCTACCTTCTCAGGCTTTTTGGATACCTTGGTGCTCAAGAGCTTATTTCCCGGGCCAGTTCTCATTTACAGCATGTTCAGGAGTGTTATCAGACCTTAGTTGATCGTCACCGCCGCCATGTTGAGTTTCAGCTTGGAGATATGGTCTATCTACACCTACGGTTTGCACGTCATCATTTTGTCCAGGGCCATGCTTCTACTGAGAAGCTTTCACCACGTTATTATGGGCCTTATCACATTTTGGAGGTTCTTAATCCAGTTACATATCGCTTACAGCTTCCTGCTTCCACACGCGCCTTTGATGTATTCCATGTCAGTTTATTACGTGCTGCTATTGAGGATGATGCTCCTTGTGATGTTGAGTTTCCTACTTCTCCAGAGTTATTTCCATTTTTACCTGCTGCTATATTACAGGTTTGTCTATACCATAGTCAACGCCGCCGGCAGATTCAGTTTTTGGTCCAGTGGGATGGCCGTCCTATTGAGGAAGCCACATGGGAGCCTATTGATGTCTTTTATCATACACCATCACTTGCGGATCAGGCTCATGCTCTTGCTGCACTTGTTGATTCCTCTACATCAGATGTTGTTCTAGCTGTTGATGCACCAGGGCTTGCTGCTACTTGATCCAATTTCTTTTCGGTAGTTGGGTCTTTTTCTTTTGTGCCAGGGAGAGTTATGGACTCGGCTCATTACATTCGCCGCGTCCATTTGCATTTACTTTACTTTATGCATAAGCAGACCTTGGGCCCTTTTTTATTCATTAGTGACACTTAAACTATATGGTTGGCCTTTGGCCTTATTATTCATTATTAGGCCATTTGGACATATTACTGGAGAGTGGGGGCCTTCTTGGAGGCCACCGGAAGCTTCCTTTCAGGGCTTCCTCTTGGCTATAAGTAGGAAAACTGTGTCATTTGTTATTCAACTAATGATATTGATCTCTCTCTTTCCTGCTTTCTAGGGTTAAGTCTTGCTTATGTGCTGCTTTCATAGCTTAAGTCTTTCTTATGTGATGCTTTCATAGCTTAGCTCTAGATCAGTTGTGGCTCTATTCGTAACTGCTCCCTCCTTTTTCTGCTACTAATCGTCTTGCTTGCTATGGCCTGCTCCTCTACCCTCATTCGTTGGCTCGCTGTTTGCTCCTGTCAGGAATTGTGAGCTCCTGCAACTTTGTCACGAACATGACGAAGCAAAACAAAGTGAAGGTCGAAGGGCGAACATACCCCGAAGGTCGAACATACCTCGAAGGCCGGAAGACACGAAATGAAACGAAACGAAGACAAAGGAAAACAATTCACGCTGCCAACTGGCAACTCGACGAGCATGCCGAATTGTACTTCACGCTCGAGAATAAGCAACTAGTTGATTAGCATTGACTTGTCTTGTAATTCTTTGTTTAACTGTCTTGTAAACTCCACACAGTGGAGATATATACACATTTTTTTATCAACACAAAACAGATGATAGAGAGACGAAAATTCAACCTACTTGCCAAATCTACACTCATCAAAACTCTTTTTTAACACTTTTGTTTACCAGGTAATGGATTTACCACCTTAACAATCTTCTTTTGCTTACTAGGTTGTGGGTCTTCATCTTGTACATGTTTAGATTCATCCTACATAGCTAGTACTTTATCATCAAGAATAGGCAACTTACCAGCAGAGATAACCGTTTTCTATGCCCTGTTCATCACCAAACAACTAGGATCAGTTTCAGCAACATCAAGATTAATCAAAGTAATGGCCTATCCTTTGTAGTGTCGCCATGCTTCAAAAATCTAATCGATTCTACTGATTTCTTAGAAGATCCAATGATTTTGTGGTTCTCCAAATCGAGCTGATTGGCTGCTCCTTTGTCAGCTTTTATCTTTACCCATCATCTATCACCTGAATGTCCATTCTTACCACAAACAATATATTTCATATTAGGACAATCTCTAGTCATATGGGCTCCTTTGCAATGTCGACAAGGAACTTCACTCGGTTTGTCAGGTTTCTACTTTACAATGAAATTTTGTTGTCTTTTTAGAAAGTTGACATCAACTATCAGTGTCTGTATATTGTCATTCAAAATATCCATATAGTTTTTTATCATGTCATGAATATTTGATGTAGAGGATTCATATCCTGCTTGATCAACACCTTTGGTAGTAGCAGGAAAGTTTCATTGGGACATCCCTAATTTGGTACATACTAAGATGCACCTACATCATAAAGAAATTGATTAGGCAGTTTGGAACCAGCTATAAACTGCCATATGATTTGGTGGTTTCTCTTACCTAAAATAGTTAAGATACCCAATCTAGATTATTGTAAGGGAGTCAAACCCTCATACACTAAAAGAAGCACTACCAAAGCATTGAAATTATCAAGAACTCTATCAAGAGTTTCAAAAGGTATTTCATTGAGATATCCTCTACATCAATCTCAAGAATTTCTTAAAGAACCTCATCAAGATTCTTATCAAAATCTTCATCAAGGCTTTCCTTAGAACTTTCATCAAGATCATGCTTAACAAGAATGTCTGAACTTGCAGCACTAGTTTCAAACTAGCTCTTTAAGAATTTCTTTTCCAACTGTTGTTTTCTGGAAAGAGACTCAAGTGAAATTCCAGCATCTACCAAATGAAGTTTTGTTTCGAAACTAGAGCAAGAGTCAGTTCCAAAATCCAACTCAAATTGTAAGTCTAAAAGGCCAACTCTCTCGACCTTACTCCTGGAAGGATACTTATGTCTCAAAATAGGGGTTGATATTTTTTTTAATCCTTTGAATGATTTTGATGGCTTATCTATAGATTCAAAATGATTAAACATCTAACTATGTTCATCATAAGAAGAAAAACAAGATTGAAGAAACAAAATGTTTCTGTCTCCAAAGCTTTGCTAGCTCTCGACTCTCTGATGAAACCCAAAGAGTATACCCATGGGGTGTAACCTCAAACTTAATGATTTCAGCTGAAGACCTCGAAGGGTGAAATGTTTGCGGATGGGTGGAGCTCAACCGAAAGGCTGAAGGTCGGACAATGGATGAAGGTAAAACTGTCGGGACCAACCCAAAGGCCGAATGATGAACAATCGATGTTCGGGACACCAGAAGACCGAATACTTTCAATTCTTCATGCTCCAAGTACAAGGAAAATCAAGGAAGTACCATAAAGTACAATCTCCTAATCTGAGTGTGATGATGTCATCCAAAAGAACGTTAGGACATGCCTAATCAGCCATTCTTGTAATCTATGATTAGTTTTTAGATTGTTTAGTCTATCTATCCAGATGTTATTGTTAATATATGATGATTGTGTAGACACCGTGTTGATATACATGTCGGATGTCATAAGAAGCATATACGAGTGAGTATCAAGTATCTGAGAGATCCAGATAGATCCAAAGAAGTCTGCTAGTAAGTGAGACATAAATCGTGGGAGACATAGCTTCTCTCTCCCACTGCATTGTGTGGATTTGTCACACAATGCTTTGAAAAAAGAGGATCAATAGATGTTGTTGTGGCTGTCATACACAAATTATTCTAAGTTGTTTTAATCTCAAATGTTTTATTGTCTGCTTATCGTTTTGTGTATTTGATTTAGTTATTTTACTTATTCCGCACTCTGGTTCAATCTTGTTGAATGCTTAAATAATTTAAACGTAGGTCAGCAGTGTCTGTCTACACTCTGGGGGATTGTAGGACTGATATAGCCGGCAATGACCAACAGTCAGACCCGAATTCCACCCAGGCTTCCAACAACTCTCAACGGTGGTATCAGAGCCTCATGTTCTATCAAAGCTCCGTTGTCATAGCTTATCATAGTTTGATATAGCTACAAAGGTATCAGATCAAGGAGGCAAAGCATTCAAGACAAGGAACCGGTAATAGCTAAGGAACAGAGTTCACAAAAATTGCTGCAATAAGCAATATACAATCGAAGATCTGCACAATCCTTGATTCAGTCGGGTCTAACTTCCTAGCATGGAAGGTGAAGACCTCTCTCGTTCTGAAGGGAGAAGGGCTATGGCCCTGGGTAGATGGCACAGAATAAATGCCAACAGCTATAGGCAAGGAGCTATGTGAGTGGAGAGAAAAGAACGACAAGGCAGTAGTCGTGTTGTCATCATCCATTGACGATAGCCTCATACTTGACCTGACTACACTCTCCAATGCAAGAGAGATGTGGGATTCTTTACTCACAAGGTTTTAGATGAAATCACATAGTCAAATCATGCTTTTTGAAGATCAGCTGACAAACCTACGATGGGATGGCAAGGACCTCACATCTTTGTCAAGAAGATGAAAGATCTATTCCTTTCATTACATAGATTTTGGAATAGAGGAATGGTGTATCAGCCAAGAAGTAGCTCACCTATCTGCTAAGAGCGTTGCCAAGGTCTTTCCAGATGACCCGAATGTTGCTAGCAAAGGATCTAGAAATGACACTCGAAAAGGTAGTGATCGAGATTTGAGAGGAAGTTGAAGCCCGAGAACACCTTGATCACAAGGACAGCTCAGATTCAGCCCTCTACAGAAATAAAGAGAAGCTAAAGAAGCAGTTCAAGCCTAAGAGGGAGTCAAATCGAAGGCATGATCAAGACCAGCAAACAAAGGGAACCAACAAAGGCAAATGGAAGAACAAAGGAAAGCTGAGACAGCAGAATAGCGACAAGAAAGTACATGCAAACACGAAGGACATATTGTCGATTCATGTTGGCTAAATCCAAAGATCGAGTGTATCCATTGTCACAAGAAGGGTCATGCAGCTATGGACTGCTACCATAACTCGAGGAACAAGCAGCCACAAGTCAAACAAGAGAACAATAACAGTTCATCCTACGTCGAAGAGCCAGAAATCTCGAAGATGGGCGAAGAAAGGCCGCATATAGAATGTAGACATAGAAATGTCAATAATAGGCTTGTAGAAACTCGTGGCACATCACATGCAACGATTGTAAGTGTTCCATAGTGACATGCAAGGCATGCACAAAGTGAACTGGACACATGCATGATGATTTGTACAATTCTAAGTTGAAAATTTGACACTTGGTAGAAGTAGGTAGAAATGCATGCAAGTGACAAATGTCACTAGTTCTTTAGTTCTCACTTTTAGATGTGGATGAAAGTTGGAGAGAGATGGTTCTACCTCGAGCTATCCAAACTCCATAAATATGTAGATTCTCTCATAATTTTTTATGAAGAACCAAGCTTTGAAGCTATTGCATGTCAATTTGGATCTACACTATTGTCTGCTTGAATTCTGCTCTCTCTTTCTCTCTCTAACTAGAGTAGAGGCTTATGCTAATGCATTAAATTCTTGTACTTCTTCTCTCTTTTTTTTTCAAAGCAATCATTCTTTGATTCTTAGCATGCTAGATTGTGATTTAGCCATAAAATTTTGTACTAGATCTTGGCATTCAATCTAGAATCAATTTATGTGCTAAACACAAATCTTAACAAGATCATTCACACTTGAGGATGATTCCCCACACGTGTGAGCTTGCTGGAATTTTATCATGGTGTCATAGCCAAATTAAGCTTTTCATGCTATTATCTCTGTTTGTGTAAGAATTTGTGAGCCCAATTCAAGCAAAAAAATTGTTTATCACTTTTATTTACCTTTTCTTGAAAAGTGTTTTGATCGAAGAGGATAGAAACTAGATTTTCATATCAGAATTGACATTATACGGAATTCTGGAATTCTACACAAAATCATAGATTTTCAGACCTCTTTATTTCTTTCATAATTGGTCCAAAGATATTGATGTTATAGCTTTATGGAAAGCTTATAATGTGTACTTTCCATTGCAATTGATCTCAAATTAATTTGACGTGTCTATCAATAGTTATAAGCTCTTAAAGAGGGTATGGAGAGGTCCAAAATCCGAGTGACTACTTTTTGATTTGATCCAATTTAGCTTGATTCACAATCCATTGTTTTTTGAGCAATCAACACAAGAAACTGAAGATCAAGACAAAGTTCAGAGTTATTGAACACTTTGAGTCTTCTTCGAATCAATAGTGTTTTCTTTTGTAGCATCTAACATGTGCCAAATGTAGAATCAAAACTTGTCTATACTCCTCAATTCATTTTGAGAGATTGATCTAGATTATCTTGTTTTGTGGAATATTTGAGATCTATCTCAAATACAATTGCAAGTTTTTCACATAAAATTGATAGCACACCCTTGAAAATTCCTATAGTGAAAGAGAGTAGCAACATCAAGTCTGTTTGGAACAAGCTCAAACATATAAATGTCCAATAACAAGAAGTCTTCACAATATGGCACCTGTAGGAGGATATCTCTTAGAACCAAGTGAAAGACTAAGTACCTCCAATTATTCAATATGGAAGGTTAGGATGGAGTCTGTTCTTATACTCCAGGATGTTATGGACATAGTACTTGGTATTGAGGAGGAGCCTCAAGCACAGCTTGAAATACCAAAGTATAGAAAGAGAGCTAGAATGGCTCTACACTTCATTAAAATGAATGTCTCTAATGAGATTCTAAGAGAAATAGGATCTTGCACCACTTCTCTAAGTCAATTTTTAAGAATATCCTCAAGGGAAAGACAAAATCCATCTAGACTTACATATGATGAGAAGGGCAATCAAGTTGAAGGTACAAACATTGCATTTCTCACATATTTTGGTTCATCTTCTTGTGTAGATGAGGCTATGCAAGTGGATGGTGGTTTTCATGGAATGGAAGCAAGTAATGGATCTGGAAAAGAGGTCTTAGTCAATGACTTTGATGGTCAAGAGGAAGATCAAGAGGTTGATCTCAAAGGACTTCAACAACATAAAAAAAAAAGTTTTTCATGGTGGAAACATATCAAGGAAGGACAAAGATGGAGGAGACATGTAAGCATTGGTTGATTATTCACATTTATTGTTTGTTTGTTGTTATTTTCCAGAGAGTTCAAAGTTGGAAGCATGGAGGAATCATTGCATTTACATTCTATTTGATTCTTCATGTTCTAGTTACATCTTGATATGTAAAATTCATGTAAGAAATAGTGAAGCATCCAATGTGGACACTATTCTCTATATAAATTTTATGAAAGCCATTATAAAATCATAGAAAGAAGGTCTATACTTAGGATGGAGATCATTCTAAAGTTAGATCAAAGTTGTGTCATAAAACTAGTTGAAGAGGGACTATGAAAAATATCAAGTAGTTTAGTTTAGTCAAGTTGAGTTTACTTGGCAATTTTGAGGCCAATATGTATTTTCAACTTAGAGATAGAATTCAATAAGCCTAAGAATAGTGGATTTACTATTTTTGGCAAATTAGGCAAGTTGATAAGGTCTAATTTAGACCTACTTCAATTGGTTAGTAGAGATGCATTGAATTTAGTCATTGGAAGAGATCTAAAAACTTTCATAAGTAGATAAGCTTGTGTAAGAGCATTCAATTAGGACAAGAGGCTATTATAATAGGTTACAAGCATGGCAAAAATTCATCTCTCATTCATTCTTATGGAAGATATCTCTTTGGGGTTGTACATCAATTTTTGCATATTTGTGATGATATAGTGAATGCTTGTGTATAGAATGCTATTTTTCTTATGTGTATGAGTTCCCACGTGTGAGTACTATTGTCGTACAGAATCGATAAGACAGCAAGAAATCTATATTGATGAATCAGATTCAGAGTTATAAAAATTTGTTTTTGATCAATAGTTTCTTATTGTCTAAATTGTCTCAAGTTGTCTCATACTTCCGCATAAAATTTTTGCACGCATATTCAATCAAAATAAATACTGTTCTATTAGTACATAGATCAAATAAAATTGCGATTGAAGACACTGATATTAGTTTGGTTTATTCAAACTTACATCATGTTCTCTGTGAAAGAATAATTACTATTTTTCCTACAAATCATTCTAGAATTCATTAGAAGAACCAGAGAGCCTAGCCGAAGCAATTAACTCTAAGGATGTTGTGAAGTGGCAAGAAGCTATGGAAAGCGAGTGTAGCTCACTTTTGACGAATCAGACCTAGATGCTGGTCGACTTCCCCACTCACAAGAGAGTTATCAACAACAAGTGGATCTTCAAGAAGAATATCAACTCTGATGGTTCCATTGCAAAATGGAAAGCACGGCTTATCAAAAAAATTTCAGTCCTGTCATCAAGATGCAGTCAATCAGGACTTTGATTGCGTTAGTAGCTGCAGAAGACCTCGAAATGCACCAAATGGATGAAGGAAGTTGATGCTCAACCACCACTTGCAGAATCTATACTAGTCACTAGTATACCTACTACATCTGGGGTCTATTTGAATCTCCATTCTGAGAAGAAAAATTACCATTATATGAGGCAATGGATTAAATATTTACAAGAGGAAGAAGCCTTAAATAATGTCCAAGCTACAGCTAAGGCTCCTCTTGTACCTATGTCAAAGGACCGATGTCAATACTCAATTGCATCACCATGAAGAGCCATTTAAGATGATAGAACAAGAGAATTCACAAACTGAGCTGATCATGAATATTCCTTCTAGTAAGATGGATATTACACTTAGGGAGAATTCTTGCTAAGGAAGTAGTATCCGATTGATTGATTGATTCAAATTGAGACTAAAATCTAGTGAGAACTACTATATTGTGTGGGATTTGAAGAATCAAATGAAGTTACTCAATGTAGGAGCCGCTTGGAAAAGTGAACAACAGAATATTACCTTGCCAATTCAACATAAGAATTTTGATTGAGGCGATTGTGATAGATGGAGGGTTTGGAATCAATTTGATTTCTACTAAATTGTGCGCCAAGTGGGTCTTACGAAATTAAAGCTGTAACTTTTGTAATTAAGTTGGCAATTTACTCTATAGTTCGACCTAAGGGCATGGTGAAAGACATACCAGTAGTCAAGATTGCTGGTGTCCAATTTGTCATTACCTTAGTAGTAATGGACTTGCTAGAAGCAACATCAATCTACCATGTGTTATTGGGATGTCCTTGGTTATGAGTTGCGCAAGTAATTCACAAATGGGGTACGGGCAAAATGACTTTTGAGAATCATGAACAAGTAGCCAGAGTGGATCCATTCACTTGGATGATAAAGCCAACTATTCCGAAAGGCGATGATAATTCTTTCACAATCGATCATACTTGTGACCAAGCAGAAAAGGCATTGGAAATTCATTATGATTCTCAAACTGATAATGCAAACTAGAACCAAGCGTTAGCCACTATTGATTGTACAACTGATTACATGTGTTGACATGATGATAGATCAAAAGTAAGCATCATTCCAACGAAAGATCGTACTCTTGATACTGCCATCACAAATTCTATTAATATAATGAACGTACTTGGATTTTGGCCGATCCAATTCTAGATTCAATTGAACTAACTGCAGTTAGTCATGTTTTCTCTTACAATGAGAATGCAAAACTTACTAATGACAAAATTTTACAACATGTGGATCCTACAAGATTTGATATGTGAAACATTCTTGATGAACCACCGACAAAATCACCAAAAGCAATTGTTTTGAAGGAAGGGAAGCCAATGCTGGTGTGAATCACCTTCGGTCTGTTGTGAATCTTTGACGTCCACATCCAACTTACATACCAATGATGTGTAAACCATCGATGTCGCTAGCTCTGATACCACTGTTGTGGATCCTTCAATTTCGGATCTCCAAGAAGCTCTGATGCAGCTGTTGTGGATCTGGGAAGTTGAGGACGTCGGAGACTTCGAGCGCTTCGAAGTCGAAGCTAGTTGTGATGCATTGATAGGAGCTCAAATGGAGCCGATCTGTCTAGGGAAGCTACAAGAACTAATTAGCTAAGCATTACAAGATAATTTAAGTTAAAAACACAACTAACTATTTCTTGCTACTCCGCTTAACTACAAGGGCTTAATGGTTGAGTCGTGACATTCAAACTATCACGCTCGTCAAGCTCTAATGACTTACTTGACATCCAATGTGTTTGGCTCGACTTTTGGCTTTGCTGGCTCAACTTTTGGATTTGCTCATAGCTAGGGTTGAGTCCTCGTCGAGGACTTTGTTCTCTTGTGCCTTGGTTTCTCTTCGCTGTCTTTGTTGCCTTCGGGGACTTCGGCCACTTCGGCCACTTCGGTGTCGATGACTTGGACTGAGGCTGGTGCCTTGGCAATGCATTGGAGTCAGGGACTTCGGCTTAGTTGGGGACTTTGGTTGCTACCTGTGTAGAGATCTCGTGTATTTCTGCAGGTATGAATTCACAAAAAAGTGCTTTGTGAGTAGAAATCTTAAGTTTCTTCAGCTCCCTCTTAAAGCATGGTAGCCTTGTGATTCCCAAGCTAGCTCTCTGTCTTTCAAACGTTTCCTTATCCAAAGGCTTTGTGAAGATGTCGGCCACCATCTGCTTGGTTGGAATGAAAGTAGTTTGTAGCTCGTTCCTCTCCACTAGATATCTGATCAAATGATATCCTATAGCAATGTGTTTCATTCTGGAGTGAAACACTAGATCCTTTGTCAGATGTATTGAACATGTGTAGGACTAGTGGCTCGTTGGTGCTCTCTCCCAAACCATCTAGAAGTTGTCTGAGCCATGTCAGCTCATTAGCCATTTTAGCTGTAGCAACATACTTTGCTTCACATGATGATTGGACAATAGTGGTCTGCTTTCTGCTGATCCAAATAACAACTGCATTGGCTGCTATTGTGCATCCTCCTGAGACACCTTTGGAATCATCTTTGATTGATGCCCAGCTAGCATTACTATACGACTATATGCGAAGTCCTGCATGTCGAGAGTAGCAGAGTCCATAGTGCTTTGCAGGTATTGCAGCTTTTTTTTGGCAATTTTCCAGTGTGTCAGACCTAGATTAATGTTAAATTGGCTCAATCTGAACACTGCATAGGCAATGTCAGGCCTTGTATTGTATGCCAAGTACATCAAAAAACCAATAAGCCTCATGTAAGGCTTATGTTGCATAGCTTGTCTGTCTGCATTGTCTTTGTGACAATCTTCACTTGTCAGCACTGTGCCAGGTACCATGGAAGTGTTTACTCCCTTACAATCTGTCATGTCAAAATCATCAATAATTTTCTGGATATATCTTGACTGGTGTAGATATAATTTACCACCATCAAGATCCCTGTCGATCTGCAAGCTCAGGTAGCATTTTGCTGCGCCTAGGTTCGATATTTCAAAGTGCTTTGAAATATCCTTCTTCACCTGTGCAATCAGTTTATCACTCCTCGACAGGATTAGTGTGTTGTTTACATAGACACCAATTATGATGATTTCTGCATCTATGACTTTTAAATATACACTATAATCAGCCATCAAAGGCTGGAATCCTAAGGATCTGAGAGCATGATCCTTTTTCTTGTACCACTGCCTAGCAGACTGTTTGAGTCCATAAATGCTTCTTTGCATTTTGCAGGCATAGTCAGGAATAACTCACAAGTAAATTCTGGCGGTTGGTCCATATAGACCTCTTCCTTCAGATCACCATGCAAGAAAGTTGTCTTTTCATCTACAATATGGATTTTCAGATTGTAGGCTGCTGCATAAGCAAATAGAATTTGTATGGATGTATGCTTGACTACATGAAAAAAAGTTTTAGTGTAATCAATATCATATGCATGGAAAATTGCCAATGTATGTAGTTGTGACAAGCCTGACTTTGTATCTTGATACATTGCCATCTGGTCCATACTTATATTTGTAGATCCATTTGCACTTGATAGTCTCTCTCTCAGCTGGTACTAGTTCAAGAGTCCAGACCTTGTTCTTCTTCATGAAATCCATCTCTTTCTCCATGGCTTTTATCCATCTGTCCTTGTCGGGACTGGCGGTTGCTTCTTCATAGGTTTGTGTTTCACCACCAAATCCACAAAACTCTTCTGCTATCGAAGCTGAGTTGTCAGACGCAAATCTGATTGGTGCTCTTCTGTCTCTTGTCGATCTCCTTGGAGATTGAGCTTGCACTTTGATGGTTTTGCCTATGTCGAGTGCCTTTCCTTTGTTGATTGCAGTGCTGCTATGTGTAGCAGGTGTCCTCGATACATGCTGCATGTTGGGGTCTTCGTCCTCTGAATTGTCACTCAATCCATCTGGAATTTGAGCATTCTCATCTGGATGCTCAGTCGATCTCCTTGGAGATTGAGCTTGCACTTTGATGGTTTAGCCTATGTCGAGTGCCTTTCCTTTGTTGATTGCAGTGCTGCTATGTGTAGTAGGTGTCCTCGATACATGCTGCATGTTGGGGTCTTTGTCCTCTGAACTGTCAATCAGTCCATTTAGAATTTGGGCATTCTCATCTGGATGCTCAGGGTCCACTCCCCCTGTCGATGTCGGCAGGCCATAGTACTTCTTACCAAGAACTTCGTAGCTAACTGGATCTTCATTAGCCATTGTTCTTGCTTCATTGAATTTGACATCCCCGACAGTCTTTCCCTGATTGGTCTTTGGCATGTAGATCTTGTAGTATGATGAATGAATATCATATCCTACAAGGTATCCCTGTTTGACTTTCTCATCCAACTTCTTTCGAAGTTTTTTGGAATTGTGAGCATATGCAATGTTGAGAATCTCTGCTCTGATACCCATTAGAGAAAATATGGGCCCAAAGAGGGCCCTATAAGAAATGCCATATAGGAGAGAGAAAAATAACTATAAGGTAATTATAATATCATTTTCTAACTTCTTTACGCATCTGCCCGCACTACTTTCCATGTAAATGAATACACCTTAGTTTAGTCACATCAAACTTCACTAGTGTTTAACCATAGTTAAAATATAATTTTCAAAATGCTGAAATATTCCCTCCCAATAGTTGGAAACACTCAAAAAATTGAATTAGGAGTGACATTTCTGAAACAAATTGTGTTGTTTGTTACTATACTATTGTACTGATGACAAAGTTTTATTATCTTCATGTGGATCTGTCACCAGAATATGCTCCGTTCAAGACAAGAAATTCAAAGCAACCCAAATTGTCAATTTCTGATATGGTTTGATACAGGGAGGAAAAGCTAAAGCATGTAGATTTATGGTCATCAGGAACATTGTATCCTATCGATCCATGTTCAGTGCAACATCCAGATTTTCATTCGGTGAGTCAGTTGATAATCCATATGTGTCATGGTAAAAATGGCCTTTTGGGTTATTGTGAGAATTTGATGCTCTATGAGAATGCACATTCAATGCAAAAAATACATTATTTGGAAGATGAATCAAGGAAAATATCAAAGGAGTGTGAAGAAAACTCTACAAAGTTGAAAACTTGTTTGGATGAAAATGAGATGCTCAAGAAGGAGATCCAAAGGTTGAAATCTTCTTTGCATCATTATACAACTAGTAATGATGAGATAAAAACTGCATTTCAATCCATGCGTATCTCATATTTGTCTCTTGTTAAAGATATGGATGTACTGAACAGAAAGGTCTGAAGCAACAAGAGGAAAAGACTTGTAATGGTATTGAATATTGCTTGAACTTTTTGATTCATTCATAATCACTAATTTTGTTATTTATTCATTTCAACTTTCTGTTGATTTGCTTATTATATATTGCTGTGAATACTATGAGTGTCCTAATTTCTATTGACATTTTCATGCACATTATGTTTGCAATGCAGATCAGCATTGGTTGTTGAAGACAGAGATTGAAGTTGGCAAGGAATTGGACAAGCTGCCAACTTTGGGAGGTGCAAATCAGTATTCGAGAAAACTCCAGATTCCATAAGGAGTTATGTGACGAGCCCATTCCAGTTGGGAGTTGATCCGTATTACGTGTCCATGCCGAGAAGGAACCGATGGAAGGATTGCGGTGTGCCTAGGAATAAAATCACCATCCACACATTCAATTGGCCTATCATTAGTTGGAATATTTTTGTGGACTTCCATAGGGCTCTCCAAGCCTATGCATAGGAATATATGAATTCACCACATCCGATGGTTAGACAATCAACGATATTCTTGAAAGACTTGGCTTAGTTGGCATCAATTCAAACTAGATGGGACGACTATTTTCCAATACTTTGTTTTGATCCAAATCTACCAATGGCATCAGACAAAGTCCGAGATCAATTGCCAATAGCTAGACTATACAACCGTGTGGCGATGCTGGGAGGATCTTGGGAGCCAAAATTAATTTTTTGGACAATGTCTAACTGGTTGTTCGGGGCCGATAACTGCTTTATACCGCACACACGAGATTTCAATGAGCCGCGCTTGGAATTTTTGGAGAAAATCCAGTATCATCTCATAAAGGTGCGTGAGGAGTCCCAAATAATAATCTCACGAGTTGTCATGGGACCGCCAACCGTTGGAGGGTTTGCGAATTCCACTTATTAAGCCTAGTTAATAAGTGAGAGGGATTTGGTGTGAAAGTTTTCAGATCCTTAAGATCCAATCAACTTGAAAGATCTTTGGTTAGAAAGAGAAATACAATACCAATCTCACCTATGTAGAAAAATCAACATCTACACACAAAATGAGATGCAAATACTAATAGAACTTGATCAAACTTGAATGAAATGATAAAGTACTTTTGTTGTTACAAAACCAGCAAGCTACTATATTTCACACATGTGGATCCGAGAATAGAAATTATAGATCATTCTACACATAAAATTGCTTGCAATCACACGCATAGTGCACCAGTGGATAGTAGAACCCAAGAAAAACATGTATAAGCATGAAATGAGATAGATAAGAGAGAAGATTACTCTCTCCACGAGTTACATCCTTTTGTAACAGGTCCAAACCCTATTTGGCCACTTGGCTTTCCCTCCAAAATGCTAACCCTACTGTTTTTGGGTCTAGATTCAAAGTACCCAACATTCAAATTTGAATCTACTCAAACTCGCCTTCTAACTTTCCCACACTTTCAAAAAGTGTTTATTCAAATGACATTTAAACTAATGAACTTTGAAAAGTCAATCTCTAAGTCTAAAAACAAAGTTGGCCTCAATATGCCAAATATGGAAATATAGCAAATATGATCAAACTAATTGAATCTTTCACACTCCCTCTTCAACTAGTTTTAGCGTGGACTTTGATAACACTCCAAGTGATGTCCTATACTTCATAAACAAGTCCTTTCCCAATGATTTGGTAGATATCAGCTACACATTCCCTTGAAGACACATGTTGAAGCTCCACCTCCTTTGCCTTGCTCCCCTCCCTAACAAAATGATATTGCACCTCAATATGCTTGCTCCTAGCATGAAAGATAGGATTGGTTGCCAACCTTTGGGCTGATTGATTGTCAAAAAAGATGATTGGGCTCTCTGAAAAATCCAGCAAGTGAAAATCCTTGATCATCCTCTTGATCCATACCATTTTCTTTGTGCAATGTGTAAGAGCTTTGTACTCGGCCTCACTAGATGAAAATGAGATAGTGGCTTGTTTCTTCGACATCCATGATATAGCTCCATTATAGTATGAAAATACAGTGAGCTCTAATAGATTTCCTATCCATTACATCTCAATCGTAGTCCGAATCTGAAAATCCAAAAAGATTAGGTGATGATCCCTCATACAATACGTCAAAATCTCGAGTTCCAATGATGTACCTCAAAACTCGCCGCTTTCCTACCTTCCAATGCTCCTCACTAGGATCTTGCATGAATTGACTCAATCTTCCAACACAATAGCTTAGATCTGGTCTAGTAATGGTTAGATAGATGAGTGAACCAACTAGCTTCCTATAGTAAGTAATGTCCTAGAAGGATCTTTCATTACCTCTTATAATTAGCTTTACATGAGACTCCATAGGTGTATCACTAGTGTTATGTCCATGGCCAGTAAGTAGGATTCAGTATACTCCTAGTCTTGGATACACGACGATACTCCAGTTAATCAATTTGTTAGTTATGCCACACCATACTAGATGTGACCCGAAAGTAACTAATATCCTTGTGAGGCCCAGAACACACTAAATGGAGTTTAGACAAGGTATGAGATAGTGCATGCATGTGTAGAGTTATCAATAGCAATTCTATGAATAGTTGGTCCATGCTTAGGACTCTATTCTAGGTGAATCTATGTATAGGGAACTTAGGGCTATGCATGGCTATGTGCCCAGGTTGCTTTTGGCTCTATATATTGAGGCTGAACTCACCCTACTCCTCATTGTGATCATTGATTCATTGCCAGGGTTTCATTCTACCTTCATGCTTCTTATTCCTTGGCTTGGGAGTGAAGCTTCTAGAGTTGAATGGTTGCTTCTACTTGGTTGGGTGGTTTCTCCATAGTGTGTTTTCCATTGTGTTTTATCTTGTAAGCAGGATCTTAGGGAGCTTACCTTATATTGGTATCAGAGCAAGGCATACGAAGATTGGAGAACATGGAAAAGGGCTACCTTTCATTGAAATTTCGGATTGGATCCATGGGAATTCTCTTCTAAGGTGGATAGCAAGCTTGCAAGTGGGTGTACTATCCCGATTTCAATTTGCATGTTGCGAAGATCCATTACTCTTGGGATTCTTTGTGGTTTTATGGAGAATTGTCCTTGAAGGTCAATTTGATGCTTTTTTGGAGTTTTTTCTTGTGTAGATCAAATCTTTGGTAGATCTGAATTTTCCAGCAAGTGTACTTTCATTTTAGGGTTCATTAATGATGCATGCCGATCCTTTCCAACGATTTATGATTCTAGGCTATGTTTTGGTCAAAATTGCTTGGTTTTTCATGCTTTTTAACACAAAATGGATAGTAAGAACCAAAATCCAGCAAAATCAGACCAATTAAATGATTTTAATTCTGTAAATTGGTTTGCATGTGTTAGAAAAAGAGTTGTATGTCATGAATTTCCACTTTATTGTGATGAAAAAACCAGAAAATAGCAAAAAATCATCATTTTTGCTTGTTTTTTCATAAATTTTGATAGTAGGTCGTTGTAAAACACCATGTAGAGCTTGTAAAGTGGTGTACAAAAGTCTTTTGAAGCTTTCCCTGAAGTTAGAACCAAGAATTCCAACAATTGAACTTGTAGGAAGTCAAAAAAATTTCAAAAAATGACCATTTTTAGTGATTTTTGGGGGATGAATCTCTCAAAATCCATAAGGAGATCATTCTGGAATTATTTACAACATGATTAGCTTTTTTTTCTACCTTCCCAGCAAGTTATGAGACCTATAAAATGATGGCAAGTGGCTTATGCACCATCTCCATCAAGTTTGAAGCTATTTTGACTTCTACAAATCAAGAAATCTTCGTTCTCAGCCTATACTGCATCTTAGGATGAGTATGAATGTTTTATGGAAGTCTAATTGATTGTTTAAGACTGTTGGTAGCATCAATTTTGGGCTGGAATGGGTGTTTGCAAGTTTTTGCATGATATTGTCTTGTGGAAATGTACCCTACTACAGATTTTTTGACACTTCGATCTCGCACGTGTGGAGCCTAGGTGGTAGGCTGATGTGGCAAGCATCTTGTTCACTTGTTCTCCCTCTGTATTGAGTTTTACAACACCCAATTTGGTATCTTGTAGCCAAAGTTATGATCATTTGAAATTTTGCAGTTTTGTGAGTAAAATTGGCAAAATTTGAAATTGTTCTGATTGCATGTCAGTCATTTCCCTAATTTGTAGTATCGTGCTGCATGGATTGGTTGCATGCCAATTCTCAGATTGATTCTGACATGCATAATGGATTTACAATCGATTTGAGTGGTCATATGCATGTGCTTTGATAGTTGGGTCACAAATCAATGATATTGGTTGACGAATTCCGTAAAATTGAAGTTTACGTAAAAATTCCAAAATGATGTTTTGTGACTGATGTAGTGTAATTTGCATGCCAGTTTGACATTGGGTTAGTAACATTAGGAATCAGATAGTGTTTCAATTTTTCGATTTCGATTGTCATTTGTACTAACAATATTTTCGTTAGAATTTTCTTTTGTAGTTGAAGATGATTGTCATTTTGGTATGCGTTCAGTCTTTAATTCCCAGTTGTTTATATTTATGGTTGACGAATCATAAATAAATACTTAATTATTGTTAGAGAATTATAAGGAATGGTAATGATTCTTAAGTGTGATGATTAATTCTTGATCTATTACTTGAGTAAGAATTCAGATCAGGGCTTTGAGTCTCTCTACTCCAGTATTTTATTTGAGAACCTATGGATCTCACAAACATTCTCACAAAATAAATATTTTATTTGTGGAGAATTTAATTTATCTAGTGGATGTTATTCTGCTACAGTTTATGGTTTGCAGATGCTTGAGTACAATTCTTCATTTGATTGGATCTCCAATTATCTTAGGAGACAGACAAGTCTATTAAGATGAATGAATGTTATTTTCTTGCATTTGGTGCTAGAAACAGGAGCATTTAACTCAAAAGAGTATCTGGGGTACTCAGAGTTGAGTTTAATCATTCTATATCTTAATGATTCTCCTAGAGATTCTAGCTAAATGAATTATCATAATTTAGGATTTGGATTCTAAGGATATTTGTACTTGAAAGCTTATGAATTATTTGTGAGAGTTGTGGATAGTTTCAGACTGTAATTATAATTATTTTATTATTTCTTTAACTTTAATCTCAAGTTAGGTTATTTCACCCAATGTTTCATGTAAGTGTTTTGTTGTACTCCAGTGCAGAGATTATTTCTGAGTAATGGTTTGATGTGAAAGTTAGACTAAGGATATTGATTTCCATGCTTAGGACTCTATTCTAGGTGAATCTATGTATAGGGAACTTAGGGTTACGCATGGCTATGTGCCCAGGTTGGATTTTGCTCTATATATTGAGGCCAAACTCGCCCTACTCCTCATTGTGATCATTGATTCATTGCCAGGGTTTCACTCTACCTTCATGCTTTTTATTCCTTGGCTTGGGGGTGAAGCTTCTAGAGCTAATTGGTTGTTTCTACTTGGTTGGTTGGTTGCTCCATAGTGTGTTTTCCATTGTGTTTTATCTTGTAAGCAAGATCTTAGGGAGCTTCCCTTATAACTAGCTTTTGCATCTACCATTTGAAATCTTTCTAGAATAGAATTAGTATACTTCTCTTGACAAATGAAAGTAGATTGAGAAGATCTAATGATTCTATTCCCAAAGTGTAATGCAAATTACCAAAATCATGCACCTCAAACTCCTTCTTAAGAGCATTCTTGATATCCTCCACATCTTGATTGTCTCCACCACTCAAGATGATATCATCCACATAGATTAGCAAGATGGTAACATCATTTGCAACAAATCTATAATAAAGTGAATGATCATACTCACTCATAACAAAGCCTTGAGAGAGTAAAAAAATGTTAAGCTTAGCATATCAACTCCTTGGTGCTTGCTTAAGGCCATACAAACTCTTTTGTAGTAGACACACATGATTTGGCTTTGTTGATGAAATGTAGCTCTCGGGCTGCTCCATGTACACTTCCTCCTCAAGATCACCATTCAAGAATGCATTTGAAATGCCCATTTGCCATAGATCCCATCCATAAAGTGTAGCAAGTGAAATGATGACTCAAATGCTTACCATTCTTGCCACGGGTGCAAAGGTCTCATTATAGTCAATCCCTTGTTATTGAGCATATCCTTTTGCCACTAACCTTGCCTTGTACTTGTTGATAGATCCATCTTGGTTTGTCTTCACCTTGAAGATCCATTTGCATCCAATAGCTTTCTTGTCCTTAGGCAACTCCACCAATCTCCATGTGCCATTCTTCATAAGGGCTTGATACTCAAGATCCATTGCTTGGATCTACTCCTCTTCTTTCCTTGCTTGATCTACACTTGTAGGCTCATCCAAAGAGGTTAGGAAAGCAACATAGTTTCTAGAAAATACTTGCTTACCCTTTTGATCATATGTGAGCCTTGAAGGTACTTGTCTTTCCCTTGATGTTCTCCTTGGCTTTTGACTTGATGAAGGTCCATCATTATCACCATCCAAAGTAGGATCCTTTTCATCAACATCAAGAATGTTTGATCCATCCACACCTTTATCAATCATGCTTGAAGACACTTTTGGATGTTCCCCTCATAAAAAATGACATCTCTACCAACAATCACTTTGTTAGTAGAAGGAATGTAAACCTTGTAGGCTTTACTCACCTCAGTATATCCAACAAAAATTTCTCTTCTTGAAGATGGATCCTCCTTGGTCCTATCATCAAGAGTAACGTTGACATAGCATGTTCATCCAAAGGTTCTTAGAAAGTTGACACTCGGCCTCCTCTTGAATAGCATCTCAAAAGGTGTCCTTCCATCCCATAGCACTCGGCCACCTATTGCACAAGAAATTGGCACACAACAAAGCTTGATCCCAAAATGGTTTGTCAAGATGCACTTAACCTCATAGCTTTAGCACTTTCGCATAAAGTCCTATTCTTCCTTTCAGACACTCCATTTTGTTGTGGGGTCCTTGATGTTGTATACTCCCTCTTGATCCCATGCTCAGCACAAAAGGCCTTGAACTTGGTAGATATGTACTCGCCACCATTATCACTCCTTAAGCACTTGATCCTTGTGGAAAGTTGGTTCTCCCTTGCATTCTTGAACTTGATAAAGACATCATACACTTCATCCTTTCTCTTTAGTAGATAGATCCAACAAAATCTACCAAATCATCAATGAATGCTACATACATCTTAGCTCCACTATTGCTAATTGTAGTAAATCCATGAATATCCGAATGCACAAGTTGAAAAGGCTTTGTAGATTTAGATATAGATCTAATATAAGTTAGTCTATGTGACTTAGACAAAGCACAAGGCTCACAAACATGTTTGATGCCACTTAAGGAACTTGGAAGACCTCACAATCTTCTTCCTAGCCATTACCTCCAATGATTTAAAGTTGAGGTGTCCCAACCTTTTATGCCAAACCTCTTGAATATGTATTTGCTCCCTTGCAACACATCCAACTTGGTTAGAAATAACACAAGCATCTAGTTTGAACAACTTCCCTTGTCTTTTACCTTTTCCAAACAAGACATCCTTCCTTTTGGTCATACAAGTATCTCCATCAAACTCCACCCTGAGGCCTTTACTTAGCATTTGACTCACACTAAGCAAATTCTTTGTAATAGATGGAATAAACAAGACATCATCCAAATGAACATTCCTATTTGTAGAGAGAAAAATAGGAATTGTGCCAATCCCTTTGATTGCACACTCACCATCATTGGCCGTGTAGATCACCCTCTTGTCATCTCCATATGCCAACAAAGAAGTGAAGTACTCTTTGTGAAAGGTCATGTGTGAACTTGCTCCACTATCAATCCACCAAGGATCTAGATCTCCATCATTAGCAAGCATACATGAAGACATCACAAAAGCATCATCATTTCCATCTTGCTTGTCTCCTTGATCTCTCTTTTTCTCGTAGCACTCACTTGCAAAGTGTCCTTTGATGACACAATAGAAGCACTTGAGCTAATTTGCCCTTTTTGAACATAGCATCCTCTTGAAGTGTCGATGTAGATCCACTTCTTGCTTGAAGCCTATATTCCTCATTGATCAAGATCTCTTGAATATCCATCAAACTTTGCAAAGTCTTTTGAATAAGTTTTGGAAGTTGTTGTAGGTTTGGAGGAGAGACCAGCAACACGACAAGATCAAGTGAGGTATGACAAGAGGGCCAAGAAGGCTCTACACATGATGAAGATGAATGTTATCAATCTCTCAAGGAAGTTGGTAAGTGCACATCATCTTTAGAAGCATGGGATTCATTGAAGAAGCTTTATAAATCCAAGTCTATTTCTAGAGTTGTGACTCTAAGAAGGCAAATCTTTTCTTGTTTGCAAAAAAATGAAGAAAGTCCAAGTACTTTTGTTTTGTGGATGAAAGCATTGAATGATGAGTTGGCTTGCATTGATGAAAGCATTAAGGAAGGAGAGCTTATTCAAGTAATTCTTAATGGCGTGGTGGAGGCTCATGCTAACATTGTTCATCTCAAGAAGTGACTCCATCCTCACTTTTCACAATGAACAGTTACTTGAGGTAAGCCTATCATTCCAACATGACTCCAATTGAGATTGCCATGTAGCAATGACCTGATCTTATTTTTCAACCTGTTTAAATGCACAAAGCACTCCTTTGAACAACAACAAATGCTTTCAAAAGAAATCACCAAGATTTGAAACTATCTCAAAAATTCTCTTCTAGCACTTATACCAAGCAAATCAACACACAGAATCATGGAATCTTGATCAACCTATGATCTATCCTCAATCTAATGACTTTTGCCACTTCCTAAGATTGAAACACACTCAAATGAAGTCCAGTAACCTCACTATCTAGAGATCAATCAAAATTAGGGTTTTGACAAAGTCACAAAAAATTGACTATTCCAAATCTACATGCAAACTATCAACTATTGACTAATTGTCAACTATCAACTCAACTTTGACCTGAACTATCAAATTGACCATAATTATGGGACTAGTTAGAATGAAGTATTTTTTTCTACCAAATTTGATGTAGACTAATCACTGCTCGATTATGCTACTGTATGCAGAAAAACATCACTGTCCGCAAGTGACTATAGATCACAATGAAGAATGTACTATTCAAATTAGTCTCTTCTTCTCACTTAGTCTGTTTACAAGAATTGATTAGATGATAACCTTTGTTACTTTGTACGTATAGACACAAAGTAAGATCAGTAGATATATAAGATCAGACGATCATATACAGAATCTATCCAGAGACAAATAGCAGCAGCTAAGATGGCAAACGAGCTAACATGGATCAATTAAATGTTGGAAGGATTAGATGAAAATATTTTTGAACCTTATGTCTTGCTTATGGATAACACTTCAGCAAACTATCTTACAAAAGATCATGTATTTAATTCGAGAACGAAACACATAGCTATCAAGTATCATGTCATTCGAGACTTAGTTGAAAAGAAGATACTGAAGACAGTCTTCATACCTACTGAGGAAATGACAACTGATACCTTTACAAAGCCATTGAGTAAAGCTTTGTTTGAGAAGTAGCAAAGAAGATTGGGGTTAATCCAACTACCCACTTTGAGAGGGAGCTGTAGAACACCTCAATAGACAAGTCTCATTTCTACTAACAAAGTGTACAGTTTAATTGACAAAGGTTGAGAAATCAAATTCGAAATAATCGACATGTATTTATTCGAATCAACCAATGATGATTCGATCTTGATTCATTCCACATTTATATATTTGACCTTTATTCTTGTTCAATAGATGAACGAATTCAAAAGATAAACTATCAAACCTAGAAACAAAATGTCATTGTATATCCGTTTTAACGGTTAGATTAACTGTATATAGGAGGAAGAAGGCCAAGAGACCTATCCTGTGACAATATAAATACATGTACACTTACTCATTGTAAGTAGATGAAGGTAGATAGATAGAAGCAGATAGAAGAATCAGAATCAATGGATTGATTTTTACTTCATTTGGTGTTTCATGCTTATTTCTGCTAGAAATAAGTATGAAACACCAAATTAAGTAAAAATCAAATATCATATTTGTTCTGATTATCTAAAATTATCCATCACACTCATACACATGTTTAAATCTGCACAATTTATTCAAACATAATAGAACCTGCTCTATTCGTAAATAGGCCAGATTCAAACACGATTGAAGATGCTGATAATAGTTTGATTTATTCTAAAGGAAAATTCCCGGTGTTTTTCCTACAATTCGATGATGTAGTGGAGTGTCTAAATAGTCCTCCCAAGAAGAATAAAAACAATAAATTATAAGGATCGATATTTCAATATTTGGACAATTGCTAGATGACTAGATCATTCATTAACTTGGTAGGATATATTCTTAAGTAGGTGTCGTTGACAACCATGAAGAGTTCAAATAATTAGTAATCTATGACAACCATGCAATCTTCGATAGATATTCTATGTTAATCTATGGAATAAAAGCATCAAATAGAGAGAAGAAAAACTCGAAAACATTCGACTATGATTAACAAATGATCCTCAAATGTGAATGATCTTATTAAGCTTTATGATTAGCACACAAATTGATTCTAGATTGAATAGCAAGATCTAGTACAGAATTTAATGGCTTAATCACAATCTAGCATGCTAAGAATCAAAGAATGATAGCTTTGCATGCTATTATCTCTAATTGTTCAAGAATTTGTGAGCTAATTCAAGCAAAAAAAGTAGTTAATCACTTTTCTTTACCTTTCCTTGAAAAGTGTTTGGATCAAAGAGGATAGAAACTGAATTTTCAGGCCAGAACTAACATTGTACGGAATTTTAGAATTCCGCACATGTGAAAATCAGAGATTTTCAGTCCCCTTTAATTCCTTTCTATTTGGTCCAAAGAAAGTGGTGTTATAGCTTGATGGAAATCTTATGAAGAGTACTTTCCATAACAATTGATCCCAAATCAATCTGATGTGTCTATCAAGAGTTATAAACTCTTAAAGAGGGTAGGGAGAGGTCCAAAATCCGAGTGACTTCTTTTTGATTTGATTCAATCTTGCTTGATTCTTAATCCATTGTTTTGAGTATCCAACACAAGAAACTAAAGATCAAGACAAAGTTTGATGTTATTGAACACCTTTGAGCCTTCTGTGAATCATTAGTGTTTTCTTTTGAAGCATCTAACACGTGCCAAAAGTAGAATTCAAACTTGTCTAAGTGCCTCAATCCATTTTGAGAGACTGATCTAGATTATCTTGCTTTGTGGAATATTTGAGATCTATCTCAACAAATACAGTTGCACGTTTTTCACATAGGAAGGTAGTACACCCTTGAAAATACCTATAGTGAAAGAGAGTAGCAACATTAAGTCAAATTGGAACAAGCTCAAACATATAATTGTCCAATAACAAGAAAGTCTTCACAATATGGCATCTGTGGGAGGATATCTCCTAGAAGCAAGTGAAAGACTAGGTACCTCTAATTACTCAATATGGAAGGTAAGTATGAAGTCTATTTTGATACTCCAAGATATTATAGACATAGTACTTGGTATTGAGGAGGACCCTCGAGCACAGCTTGAGGAGGAGGAGCTTCGAGCACAACTTGAAATACCAAAGTACAAGAAGAGAGCTAGAATGGCTCTACATTTCATTAAAATGAATGTCTCTAATGAGATTCTGAGAGAAATAGGATCTTGCACCACTACCAAAGATGACTGGGATGCACTTAAGTCCATCTATGAAGCTAAGAACACTTCTAGAATTCTCACTCTTAGAAATCGGATTTTCCAAAGTTTTCAAAGAAGTAAGGAGAGTGCATCAAATTATGTTCTGAGAGTAAAAGATCTTCATAGGGAGCTTGCTTGTGTTGGTGTCAAAATCAATCAAGATGAGCTAGTACAAGTCATTTTAAATGGCTTAAAAGAAGACTATGATAATCTTGTTCAATCCTTTGCCATTAAGGAGGAGTTGCCCAATTTGGAAACTCTTCAAGGAATTCTCATCTCTGAAGAAGCTAGGCGAAGTTACAAACTTTCTAGGATGAACAAAGTCGAGCATATTGGAAGTGACAAAGCTCTCTTTGTCAAGGACAAGCATAAAGGAAGGAGCAAGAACCAGTTTTCTCAAGTTTTCAACAAAGACAAAGCCAAGGAAAGAGACAAAGATGGTGAAGAGAATGACTCATCTCATCCTTCTACTTCAAAGACCAAGAAGAAGAAAGTCAAGTGTTTCTTTTGTAGCAAGAAGGGGCACTATGACTCTAATTGCTTCAAAAAGAAAAATCAACTCAAACAAGCAAATCTCTCTAATGAGAAAGAAGAAGATTTTATTGCAAGTGATGGAGAAGGATCACTCATGGTGTCAAGTACATAAAGTTTTAAATTCGTTGGAAATGTACTCACCTCCACGATCAGTGCAAATTTGCTTCAACTTGTCTCAGCCCAATTGGTATACTCAACGAATTTCTCGAAAGCTTCTGATTTTGTATGCATAAAGTATACTACAGCGAACTTGCTGAGGTCATCAATAAACGTAATGAAATATTTTGCATCACCTAAAGACAATACTCCAAATGGTCCACAGATATCCGAATGTACAATTTTCAGTACCTTGGTTGCTTTAGAAACATCTTTATTGAAAGGTGCACAAGTTATTTTGTCTTTAAGACAAGATTTGCAGGTAGTTCGAATATCTCAACTCTTGATTTCGACTCCTTCAATTTTCTTTGACTCTTGTTGGCTTGGTACAAGGCTTCCATGTTCATGTGACATAACCTCTCGTGCCACATAATATCTGTCAATTCTTGAGCTTGATTCGCTTGCTCGACTTGAGTTCGAATGCTCAAGTGATTCAAATTTCCATTTTTGTTACCTTTAGTAACTAGGTTATCAAAATCTTCATCGAACAATTTACAAGAGTCCTGTGTTGACTATCTTTGCTATGGATAAAAGATCTTTATCAAGTGTAGGAACATAGAGAACTTCCTCTAGCTTCTTGTCACCCTGATTCGCGTCTAACCACAGTACACCAGTTCCGTCAACTTCATGCTTAGAGCCATCTCCAAGTACAATGTATCTCGAAGAATTCATCTTCTTATAGTATGATAAAATTTGTTTCGAGAAAACAAAATGTGAGGTGGCTCCCGAATCAAGTACTACTTCTCAAATTTTTGAATTCAAAGAACAACATAGATCAGTACAAACATATGCTGCTGAGTTTCTTGTCGTCCTCTCTTCTGCTCCTCTAGAGCATTTTGCTTTGTCTTTGACAAAATTTGAATATGAAGGTTCACTTCGATTTTGCTCCTTATTCTTGGATTTTGATAATAATCTACTACTACATGACCCTGTTTATGACAATGAATACAATCAATCTTTGGGTTCAACCAACACTTGTCTTCTGGATGACCTAATCTTTTGCATCTGTTGCAAATCTTCCTATCACCAAAATCTTTTGAGTGTTGTTTACTTGATTGTCAATCATTTGTCTTGGATTCATCTGAACGATTTTCATTCTTTCTTCGATTGCTATCGGCCTTCTGAGATGACTCCCTCTTAGACCGAGACTTCTTCAAAGATTGATTCTTCTGAGTAAATAGAGCTTTTTTCAAATCACCATTGTCATCATAGAATCCGCGAGGTTCTACTTCCTCTTTGACTCCATCTATTGCCTTCTGAAGTGTCATAGACAAATCTTTTGCCAGTAAAGTTCAAGTTGTGTGGAATGACATGGACATGGCTCGAAGAAAATAGCTAAGTTGTTTTTCCTTTGAGATTGCATTTTTTGTGTCAAAATTCTGCAAAGAAAAAAATAGATCCTTTATTTTTCACACAAAAGTGGTCAAATCTTTGTTGTCCCATTGTAGGTAAGTCAATTGGTCCTCCAAGAACATGATTTGATTCCGTGATCGAGTCTCATTTTTGGTTTGCAATTCTTCCCACAATTCTTTCGCATTCGAAGTTGAGAAAAGATCTAGCATTATGTTGTCATTCACTGAAAACGAAATAATTGCTATAGCTTTGTCATTTTTCTCCCTCCATTCACGAAATTCTTTTCCAGGAGTAATTGGCTTCTCTTCTGTTGAATCTACCCATTGTCAAAGACCTTCGCCCTTTTGTATGAGTGAAGTCTTTAATCTCCAGACTAGATAATTTGAACCTTCTGTATCCAAGATCGTACTGATCTTAGACTGAATGCTGTAGATTGAAGACATCTTCAAATCTTCTGAATTTTTAAAAATAAGCTCTTTGAAACCACAATGATGTTGTTGAGCTTTAACACTCAAACACACTCTTGTCGAGTAACTTGGTGTTGGATTTTAATGCTCAGGACCAAATCCATGGAGTAATGAGCATCTTGAAAGATTCAACCAAAGTCGACTCCATCAACTTCAAAGTCATCGAAGTGTCTGAAGTCCGACTTCATCGACTTCGACTTCTTATGTATATACCCATCAACCAAACTCATCGACATTTCAACACTAACTCCATCAACCGAATTCGTCGACATGTCCGGCTTCGATGACTTACCTGACGTCACCGACTTTTCACTAACTAACTCAACTTCGTCAACTTCTTCTTTATCAGAGAAAAGTCGATCCATGAGCTGTCAGATGACTTCAAGTACATCTCTGATAGTCCACCTAATTTGTACATACATTTACAATTAGAAAATACGGCCATCTAATGCATAACGTCTATAGTACATTAAGTAGTTAAGATTTCATGCTCCCAATGAACTGAACACTGACATGCAATCATCAATGTATAGCGTCAGCACTCTTGCCAGATTGGTGAGGTTGTATTTTAGCTAAGTAACTAAGTTGCTATCAATTAGTTAGGTTTTTGCAATCAAAGATAATTAGCTGGAGAATTTTGTGCTGCTCCACGCTCTTGTACTCATTTTTCATTCAATTAGAGTGAAAGTTTTGTCTCACTTCTGCTTCGTTCGTTTGCGTAGCTACCCAGTTTTGATCTTGACTAATTTTGTTGTTAACTGTTGCACTACCGATCCACAAACCATCCATCCGCTATCAGACTTCCGTTGCTATCCAACCATTTTCCAACATGGTATCAGAGCGAGTGGCTCAGTAATATGCATTTCTATTGCAGGTTATCAGTTTTGTTTCTACCAATACTTCATCTCAGCAAGTGCACAACTAGTAGTATTCAGATATTGTTGTTTCTACCAATAATCTCTACACCAGAATGGATTCATCTTCTAGTTCATCTTTGATTGACAAGCTCGACGGAGAGAACTGTGGGACATCGTCGATGGCACTAAGGTCAAACCAGAGGCTGATGCAGCCAACATCACCAAATGGAGACAGACAGATGGCAAGGCATTTGCCTTGATCACTCTCAATATCAAGGATTCTCAGATCATCCACATACGTGCTACTCGGACCGCTAAGGATGCATGGGACATCCTAACAACTCTTTATGATATCAGAGATGTCACCTCCAAGCTTCATCTGAGGAATAAATTCTTCACTCTCAGAATGTCTGATGTAGATAGTGTTTCGAGCCATCTCAACACTTTCAAGAACCTTATGGAGCAGTTGAAAATCAGACTCGGAGAAAGATCAAGGCTCTACATACTGATGGAGGGGGAGAATCATCTCCACCGAATTCAAGGAATTCTGCAAGGCAAATGGAATACATCAACAATACACAACCAGCTGCTCACCTCAGTCCAATGGTGTAGCTGAAAGGAAGAATTGAACACTCATCGAAAGTGCCAAGAGCATGATGGCCTATGCCTCTCTTCCAAAGAGTTTTTGGGCAGAAGCTGTTACTACAACAGCCTATCTAACCGATCCATCACCAAGGCTTTGAATGGCCAAACACCTTATGAGGTGTGGATAGGCAGTCAAGCATATCCGAGTGTTTGGATGTATTGCCTACGCTCAAATCCCTGAAGATCTAAGAAAGAAGGTATGATATGAGCAAAAAATAGATCTTTATCAACTACTCCCCAATCGATCTTTATCGGCTACTCCCCATACCACAAGGCATACAAGCTCTACAACGTGGACACTCAGAAATCGTTCACCAGTAGAGATGTCGTTTTTGTGGAAGACGGATTTATCAACCACAAGGGGAAAGCTCCATCGACTTCTAGTCCAAGAGTTGACAACTTCGAACTCAAGACTGATCATAAGCTCGACACTGACTCCTCCGACAATGAGTCAAAGTCGAATCACATCAGAGGACTGAAGTTCAACCCAGAAGATCAAACCGGTCTAGACAGCCTCCATCCCAATCTATGAATGATCCGACCTACTACTTTGGACAAGAACCAACCACAGCTTCAGAGGCAATGTCGACACCTGATCCTGATCACTGGAAAGTTGCAATGGACACCGAATTTGATTCTCTTATGAAGAATCAAACATACACTGTTACTGAGCTGCCAAAGGATCAAAATCCGATTCCATGCAAATGGATTTTTAAGGCAAAGTATGATGCTGAAGGAAGACTCAATCGATACAAGGCCAAGCTTGTTGCCAAAGGCTTCTCCCAGATCCCAGATCTGGATTATTTGGAGACCTTCAGCCCTATCGTTAAGCATGCTTTGATTCACCTACTACTCTTTTTTGCAGTTGTAGCCGATTTCGAAATCCACCAAATGGATGTCCAGACTGCCTTCCTCAACGGAACTACCGAAGAGGAGATCTACATATCACAGCAAGAGGGATACGAGCTCAAGAGTAAGAAGCACCTAGTGTGCAAAATTCACAAAGCTCTCTATGGTTTGAAACAATCACCAAAAGCTTGGTTTTAGAAGATCAATGCATTTCTAGTCGAGAATGGATTTACTCCAAACTCAACAGACTTGAATGTTTACTTCAAGTATGTTTCTAGTTCCTTCATTATCATCACTCTCTATGTTGATGATACGTTACTTTTTAGTAACAACTTGAATTTGATGAAGGATACGAAATGCATGCTAGACCAGGAGTACAAAATGACTTATATGGGTCCAGCCCATTACTGTCTCGGAATCCAAATCTATCGAGATCGACCCAGCAAATAGATCTTCATCAATCAACAATGATATCTCATCAACGTGCTAGAAAAATATAGAATGGCCAATTGCAAATCAAACTACTTCCCACTCAACCCTGGTCTGAAGCTGTCGAAGGAGCAATGTCCACAATCTGAGACAGAGAAGGAGGAAATGAGGCAATATCCATTTCACTCCATTATCGGGTCACTCATGTATGCTATGCTATGCACTCGACCTGACTCGACATACTCCATCAGTTCTCTCAGCCAATTCCTATCGAATCCAGGGCCAACTCATTGGAAAGCTCTCATGAAGGTCATGAAGGTCATGAAGTATGTCCAAGCTACAAAACATCTCAGCATCTATTATGGAGGTAGCCAATCTGCCAATATTCTTGAAGGATATACAGATGCAGATTGGGCAGGAGATATCGACACCAGAAGATCAACTTTTGGATTTGTATTCTTATTGAATCAAGGCCCAATCTCATGGAACAACCGAAAGCAGACCTCAGTAGCATTATCTTCAACCGAATCAGAATACATAACTGTTACAAATGCTACCAAGGAGGCAATCTGGCTAAGAGACCTGCTTGTAGATATCAGCCATGCTCAGGAACATCCAACGACAATTTATTGTGATAATCAAAGCACAATAGCACTCTCTCTAAATCCAAGATTTCACTCTCGCAGCAAACACATTGAAATCAGGTATCACTACCTTAGAGAAAAAGTGCAAGGCAAGGAAGTGCCGTTGTTTTACTAGAGGACAAAGTTAATGGTAGCAGATTACTTCACAAAAGCTCTATCAAAGAAGCACCATCTCAGATTTAATGACATGTTAAATTTGAAGATCCAAGTTTTTCAGGATCCACATTAAGGGGGAGTGTTGGATTTTAATGCTCAGGAGCATATCCATGGAGTAATGAGCATTCTGAAAGATTCAGTCGAAGTCGACTCCATCAACTTCGAAGTCATCGAAGTGTTCGATGTCCAACTTCATCGACTTTGACTTCTCATGTATATACCCATCAACCAAATTCATCGACATTTCAACACTAACTCCACCAACCGAATTCGTCGACATGTCCGACTTTGACAACTTACCTAACGTCACCGACTTTTCACCAACTAACTCAACTTCATCGACTTCTTCTTTATCAGGGAAAAGTCGATCCATGAATTGTCAGACTGCTTCAAGTACATCTCTGACAGTCCACCTAATTTGTACATACATTTGCAATTAGAGAAGACGACCATCTAATGCATAATGGCTATAGTACATTAAGTAGTTAAGATTTCATGCTCCTAATGCACTAAGCACTGACATGCAATCATCAATGTTTAGCATCAACACTCTTGCCAGATTGGTGAGGCTATATTCTAGTTAAGTATCTAAGTTGCTATCTGTTATGTCCATGACCAGTAAGTAGGATTCAGTATACTCCTAGTCTTGGATACACGGTACTCCAGTAAATCAAGCTGTTAGTTATGCCACGTCATACTGGATGTGACCCGAAAGTAACTAATATCCTTGTGAGGCCCAGAACACACTAAATGGAGTTTAGACAAGGTATGAGACAGTGTATATGTGTAGAGTTATCAATAGCAATTCTATGAATAGATGGTACATGCATAGGACTCTATTCTAGCTGGATCTATGTATAGGGAACTTAGGGCTATGCATGGCTATGTGCCCAAGATGCTTATGGCTCTATAAGAAGAGGCCAAACTCGCCCTACTCCTCATTGTGATCATGGATTCATTGCCAGGGTTTCACTCTACATTCATGCCTCTTGTTCCTTGGCTTGGGGGTGAAGCTTCTAGAGTTGATTGGTTGCTTCTACTTGGTTGGGTGGTTGATCCACAGTGTGTTTCCCATTGTATATTGTCTTGTAAGCAGGATCTTAGGGAACTTCCCTTATAGTGGTATTAGAGCAAGGCTTACGAAGATTGGAGAACATGGAGAAGGGCTACCTTTCGTCGAAATTTTGGATTGGATCCATGAGAATTCTCTTCCAAGGTGGATAGCAAGGGCGCAAGTGAGTGTACTATCCCAGTTTCAATATGCATGTTGCTAAGATCCATTACTCTTGGGATTCTTTGTGGTTATATGGAGAATTGTCCTCGAAGGCCAATTTGAAATGTTTTTTTGGAGCTTTTTCATGTGTAGATCAAATCTTTGGTAGATCTGAATTTTTTAGAAAGTGTACTTTCATTTTAGGGTTCATTAATGATGAAATTAATGATGCATGCCAGTTCTCTCCAATGATTTATAATTCTAGGCTATGTTTTGGTCAAAATTGCTTGGTTTTTCATGCTTTTTGGCACAAAATAGATAGTAAGAACCAAAACCAACAAGATCAGATCAATTAGATGGTTGTAATTCCGTAAATTGGTTTGCATGTGTTAGAGAAAGAGTTGTATGTCATGAATTTCCACTTTATGGTGATGAAAAAACCGGAAAATAGCCAAAAATCATCATTTTGGCTTGTTTTTTCATAAAGTTGGATAGTAGGTGGCTGTAAAACACCATGTAGAGCTTGTATAATGGTGGACCAAATCAATCTGAATAAAATTACTATCTTTAAGGTGAGGAATAGAATTTCTCACCTGTTATTGGAGGACAAAATTCGCCCACATGTGGGCAAGGGATCAAAACCTAGGTTGGCAAGCCCAACCCAAGCATGCTACACCGCCACACACATTGATGTCTTGAGATTTAGTGGTTATTGTACGTTAGCATGTTATATTTTTCCTTTTAGATTTTAACTTTGAAATTGACTCTCAATTATAAGGTTATACCAACTATAATGTGTAGGGGAAGTCCACCCCCCTGCCCCCTTTTCCTGAAGGCCTTCCGTAGCGTAAAAACTTTTAGGTTCTCTTTTAAAATAGAAATTTACTTTCTATATATCAAAAGTTTGACATGAATTACCCATGTGATACCCTGTCTGACTTTTTAAAAACGAAAAAGTGACAGCTTACATATTTGTAAGGTTATAACGACTAATTATTTTTACAAAAAATTTCAAATAAATGATTATGTCACGTAAGGGTGTCGTCAAATATAAAGGGACAAGATCTTAGGTAATTATGTATAAAGAAAGCCCCCATCCACGGGCCTTTCTTGACTAATAATCAGAAGGTTTGTTGTCCTGAATTTTTTATTTTTAGAAAATACAAAGGCCTTATGCATCATAGGGATGGTCTTTCTTGTGACCATTACAAGTGGTAAGGCTAATTTGAGAATTCAGAAAGAGGTTTTAGGAGCAACATATTCCACACTGTCACTGTTGGGGCCCTTCCATCGTTGCATGTGGGTTATTAAGTATTTAGGGATGGTCTTTCTTGTGACCATTACAAGTGGTAAGGCTAATTTGAGAATTCAGAAAGAGGTTTTAGGAGCACCGTATTCCACACTGCCACTGCTGGGGCCCTTCCATCCAACGATGGAAGGGCCAAGCAAAGCTGAGGGAGGAGAGGGGGCATCACTGGCATGCCAGTGATGGTGCGGAATACGCTATCCCTAGGTTTTAAGGGCGAGACATAACTTCAATAATTACCCAAAATCACCTACAGAGGTCATTAGAAATACCATTTCTTTGCATATAAGATTTCTTGCTCTTATCCAAAATGAACATATGATGTGCTCTAAAAAAAGCTTAGAGTAGAGCATAAGATGTGCGCTAAAAAAAATTACGAGCATCATCTTTTTAGAGCACATCTCATCCTATAAATCATTTCAATATGAATTTGTCAAGTAAAATCTTAATTATGGACGTCTTATCATTTACCTATTTTCTAGGCATATAACATTTTTAATTATGCACTTTTTGTGATTTTCCCAAAATTGGAAAAATCAAAAAGAGTTTTAATTAGGTCTATGAGACTTGGCCGCCTTTAATTTTAAGTTAAAAAAAGTAAAACTCATAGAATGGTTTTGGACTCATTTTGTAACAAGTATTGCGCTTTTCTTTGAAACTCAAAGAGGGCCTTATAGGGAATTCTTGGAGTGACTTTTTTTTGGGGAGAGACAATTTGCCTTTGAGGGCCCTTGCCTGAGGCGGCAGGTTTGAGGAAGGTGGCCCTTTATTGTCCTAAAAACAATTTGTACTTGACTTTAGAAGGAATAGCTTATTGCTCTGGTCTAAACCATAGTGTGATGTAGTGTGTCAAGTAGGAAGCCATTTTGCACATCTGAAACTTGAGAGTAATGCAGAGATGAGGCTTTTTCTACCCCTTTTGCAGTTTGCTTAAAAAGCAAAATGAGTAACACAATTGCATAAGGCCGATTTTGTTTCGTAGTGGTTGTATGAAAAAGAAAGAGACATAGTGCCCGTACTCAATGAATGTGGCTAGAGTACATGACATTCTGCCTGGTAAGGAATCATAGGCGCTTGCCTAGAGGCTCGGGCACTTCGAGCCTTGCTTTGAGAAACTTCTTATCGCACAAAATGCGATCTGCTTGGCTCTCTCCGTAATACTTAAAGGTCGGTTGGTCTAATCTCATCGAGCTCCCCAAAAATCTCGGGTCCTCTGGGCCTCACCCTATGACTCGTTACCGAGCAGAATGTCCTCTCTAGAGCTTGGCTTGAGTGAGTGTTGTCTAGCTCCCCTAAATTCTTGAGGGTATGCGTGCTTGTGTGTGTGTTGTGTGTGTGTGTGAGAGAGAGAGAGAGAGAGAGAGAGAGAGAGAGAGAGAGAGAGAGGAGGAGGAGGGTGGGGAGAGGAGGGTGGACTTTGCCAAGCAAGTTCTATGGAGTACTTTATTCTGGCCTGGTTTGAAAAGCAAAGACGGCATTTGCAGGGGTTGCATCCTGGGCCACGAAAATGGAAATGGCAATGGCCGAGAGAATACGTGTCCCGGGGTATTGACTGGCGTGGCGGTCAGTAACCCATTTTGGCCGGCGTGGGACCCAGCGGCAGCAGCTCCCGTATCTTATTGTGCGGCCACAAAGCGTCTCCCCGCCACGTGTCACGCCGTTTACCCACAAAGCTAAAAGACGAAAATCCTCCCCTTACGGAACTTTATACTTTAGTCCTCTGCGGGTCGCGGTGGCCTCCCCCGGGGGAGAAAACTGGGCCCCGAGGGGCCAGGGTGCATGAACCCGCAGAGGACTTATAACAGCCACATGCTGAGGTCGTGGCTGTGCTCTGCCACAGAAAGAGGTGTGAGTAAGGATGCAGCACTCACGTTGCGACACGTGGCAGTAGTGGTTGCTGCACCTCGTGGGTCTTTTGCTTTTTGCCTTTATGCCTTTGAAGTTTTCTCACGGACGCGAAAGCCCTGCTTCAATCGGGTTTATTTTCCGGGTTTTCTCTCTCTCTCTCTCTCTCTCTCTCTCTCTCTCTCTCCCTTCCTTTCCCTTTCTCTTTCGCCCTTTTTTTCCCCCCTTTTGAGAGCTCGCTGGCTATGGCGTCACCGTCTCTCTTTCTTTATGTTCGCTTTATTAGCAGAGCTGCTTCGTCCTTTTATCAGTTTCTGCTTTTGATGACACATATGTTATCTTCTGCTTCTGCCTCTGCTTCTGCTGCTGCTGCTGCTGGTGTTTAAGTAGCTCTTATCAACTGATCTCTGTGTTTTTAGTCTTGTAGTATCATCTCTTTGTGTCTGTCTTTTGCCTGTCTATCCGGATAGTGGAATGTCGTATCTGTTTAGATACGTCTCCTGGTGCCGCTGAGGATAAGGATCGCTGATTGTGTTTGAGTTGAAGCTTTTGGATCGCAATTCATCATCTTCTTGTTGCTGTTCTTCTTCTTTAGGCCTGCTTTTGGAAGATGATTTGCGTTTGCCAGGGTGGAGTTTTTTGAGCTAGTTTGAGGGATTGCAGCTTTGGGAAGAGGTGGTGTGACCATGTGTAAGGATGAGCAGCAGATCGGTGAGGAGCAAGTAGCGGAAGGGGTAGGGAGTCTCATTGGTGGGCAGGATCCTGGCATTAAGCTGTTCGGTAGGGTGATTTCTGCTCTAAATAGTTCGGAGAATGATGAATCAGGTGACCTGAGTGGTTCTGAGAACGAAGAACCGATGTATCCGCGGACAGAATTCGATCATTCTTCTAAGGTTTGTAGAATTAAGCTTTTGTACGAGAAAGAAAAAGCTGGAAGATGTTGAATTTCTTATGCTCTGATTTTTTTCTTTGGATCTTCCTTTATTTCGTGACGTTCCATTCGGGTTCGATCATCTCTTAACCGGAGAATTTGTTTCTAAAAGTAAATTTTCTGTTGTTTGCAGGAGGCGGTTCTGGCACAGCAGGTGGATGAAGATCGTGTGTCTACTTGGGTTACAGATGAGCTGGGAAGTTCATCGGGTAGCTACAGTGGATGCGAAGATGAGAAAACATTCGGCGAGAATTCAAGGCAGGCCAATCCATCCTGTGGATCGCAAGGAAAGCCAATTGTTAGCGGGCTTGGTGCGTTAGAGTTGCCAGCAGAAATCGAGAGGGAGCAGCACCCAGCAACCAAATCATCGGAGGAAACCACGCCGCGGAAACCCGACAAGCCAGTGCCATGCCCCCGATGCGACAGTCTAGACACAAAATTCTGCTACTTCAACAATTACAACGTGAATCAGCCTCGCCATTTCTGCAAGCAGTGTCAAAGGTATTGGACAGCAGGTGGGACTCTACGCAACGTGCCAGTGGGCGCCGGCCGGCGGAAGCATAAACATTCATCTCTACAGCATCAGCATCAGCAACAAGTTCCCTTTGATTGCTTCACTGTGAGACGAACCGAAGCAGACTCAGCCCAGCAGCTCCTTCCGTCTTCCCTTCCACAGATGGGCCATCAATCCACTCAGCCATTCCATCCCATTCTTCCTGCGGACAGGTTCTTACATAGCAGCCCAACGGCAACAAGCACCATCACTACCTTCAAGCAAGACAATCCGTGTCCAGGCAACAACAACAAATCATCATCAGCATTTCAGCTAAAAAGCACGGATCAAGCAATGACAATGGGACAAGCAAAAGAGGCCGGTGCAGGAGCATACGTTGATTCTGTTCCCAAGCTTCAGAGCATGCATTCTCGCAGCACCATCTCCAGCGAGGTGAGCAACGGCAATATGCAAGAAGAAACGGCAAGAACGGCAAAACAAGGCAAATGCGCGGAAGAATGTCAGTCCGGATCTTCCCTCTCTGCTTTTTCCGTGTTGGATCGTAAAGAGGAAGAGCAGCTGCCCATGCCCATGCCCATACCCATACCTTCGCCAACTGACCCCTCAGGGTGGCAAAAACCCGGAGTGACGGAAGCAGCAGCCGGATGGGTGAACGCCGCTGCCCCCTATGGCTTCTTCAATGGTGCCTGGCCTCCTCCCCCTTACGTCTTCAATCCTGGCTGGTCGGCCTTCCCTCAATCCCATGTTCCTGCTTCCTACTACAATCCAACTGCTGCTGCCGCCGCCGCTGCTGCTGCGCCCCCAGCCCAGATGCTGCTGGGCTTTCCCTGGTGCCATCCATCCATGTGGGCTCCGGGGGGTTGGAGTGCTCCACCAGTATGGACCCCCACGATGCCATGGGAAGCAGCAGCTGCAGCCGTTGCAGCAGCTGCTGCTGCAGCTGCAGCATCCGCCATCTCCACTGGCAGCTCCCTGGGGAAGCACCCCCGGGATCGGCAGATGCTTCCGGAAGGCAGGATCGAGGGGCCGCTATGGCTGCCCAAAACTCTTAGGATGGATGATCAAGGAGATCAAGTGAGAAGCTCTATTCTTGCAAGCCTAGGCCTCTCTGAAACCTCCTCCCAGCTCAATTTACCAGCAAAAGGAATGCACAAATCTTTCGTTTCTGAATCTGCTGCTGCTTCTGTTGAGGGAAGGCATGACAATCCAGCAGCTACCACCAGATCAGTTGCTTTTCAGGAAAGCAATTGATCTGTTATAAGCTAGCTGCTATGCTAATTTTCTTCCTTCATTACCAGCTGCTGCTTCAATTGCTGAAGACTAATCTTGTGAGATGATGTACAGCAGAGACTTTGGAGTTATGTTGCTAATCTAGGATATATCCAGAAGCGTAAATCTGCTTTTGTAGCTTTGTATTGTGATATATTATTATGTATTGCAATCAAGTTTGCAACTTTTTCATGAGATTTAAACAGTCTTTTTCAAGATCTACACCGCCTTGCAATGCTCAAAAGCTTGCAAAATTTCCTATTTTGCTTACATTGAATTGTCTTACGATCTGAGATAAGAGCATGAATTGCTGTAGGTTACTGATTTGTTTGAACATCAAACTCCTAAAAATTATTACATTTTCTTATGCTAGCCACTTGATTTGAACGCTTGGCAGGATCTTTCATGGTTACTAAGAAAACATGTTCTCCCCTCACACCACACCCTAAACCACCATGGCTGGATAGATTAGGGAATCTACAAAAGAAAATGCCAAACTTAGACATTGTGCCCATTTTTCTTTTCTCTCTTCTTTTTGTTTATCTATTTTATTATTTTTCAAGGGTGGTTCTCTCAATGACCTTAGAGCCCCTTATCGAAACTTCTCAACATTTCACTCTAATTCACATGCATATCCTTTGGCATTACATGGAAGTGCTTATTTTAACTCTCTAATTCACATGCATATATCCCTTAGCATGAGTTGCTCAAAGCTTACGTGGCACATCCTATAGGGAACACAAGGGAGTCCAAAGGCGTGCAAGTGCTTGGCCCTCACGACATTTGAGCCACAAATTTAGGTCAATTGGGAGTGTGTGCTAAAGCTAGAGGGCGAAATAAAAGGCCTCAAATAAAGGTGGGTGTAATATGGGCAACTTTAACTCTCGAAAGGTCTTGCTCTTGCAAAAACTCTTTGGCCATATCGAGGGTTTATGTCTTTGGCTTGGGCCTTCCAAGGTGGAAAGGGCCTTGCCACTTACTATTGGCTTGGGCCTTCCAAGGTGGAAAGGGCCTTGCCACTTACTAAAGATAAACATGGAAGTATGCAAAACTCCTAAAGATAGATCATGTTCTTCTAGCAATAAATAGATGTTGAGTTCTACTAAAACCTAAGGAGACAATACATTTTAGTTATATCTTGCATAAACAAATAAGTTATCATTTAAAAACAAGAAGATGCTAGCATTTTAATGCTCAATAATACATTGTACTTCTCAAGTCATATACAATGTATTCACATTCGTTTGGTTGCCAAATGTAGGGGCAACATTAGTTGCCAAGGCTAGGTGGAGATCCATGGTTTAGACTCGGACATCACATTATTTTCCACATGTTCGCAAGCTTTTGTCTCAACATTTTTTGTCTTTCTCATAAATGATTGGCTAAAATTTCTAATCCCAACTTTTATTGGTCCTTTGAAGTTGAGTTTCCATCGATAACTTAGCTTGTGAGGGATTAATGCTATATACTTTGAACATGGTTGAGTTTCCCCTCATGGTGACAACTCAGCTTTAGTGCAAAATCCTAAGTGGCCAGTTTTTGACAATGATGGGCAAGGGTTCAAACAACATAAATTTTCCTTGACCGAGGGCTTCATTGATTGGTTCTGCTCTTTGGTGCGAGCATCATC